>VCCN01005569.1:3635812-3688505 GCA_006491835.1 Architeuthis dux | reverse complement strand
CCATCTCACTAAGGTTAACATCAAGAAAAGCATCCAGCTGTAAAATGGTGGTCCCATGCCGACTAAGCAGGGTTTTTCAAACTTTCAATTGCAATCCAATTTAATTTTATGCAGGGAATCCCAGCATTGCCTTGGGAAGAAATAACTGCACATTTGACAATTCAGAAATAAAACATGTTCTTTAATATATGTCTTCTTACACAACACCACCAGGTGGATGGCTTAAGGGTACTAACTGGCAGATTGTGCAATCAAAACTTGGTGTGGGTGTCACACACTCTCGGGCAGGTTCGTGCACACTCCTCAGGAGACCTGCGCAGACCCACCATACACCCTCGGACAGGTCAACATAGTCCTCACAGCCTTGTGTGACCGTTATTAAAATGTTTGAAAGCAGAAGTTTGGATGTAAGATTCTTAAGAAATTTCTTTCAACCCAAAACGATATGTGGCAATCCTTCATTTTGTGAAGGCAAATTTTTTAACCATTAAATCGAGTACGGATGCACAAAAGGGCAAAAACAAAGTGACTTAACTAAAACTGTACAAATGACTAAGAATTCAGAAATAACTGAAGCCAAAAACTTAAAAGATAAATTTTTATAGAGCAGCTTTGTTTACATTATAAATTTGAATTACATTTGCTTAACCGAATCCTGACAATACAATCAATGCATTTGAGGAATATAGAAAGGCCTAATGTTATGATATACTACCACGGGAGGTCATTTCCAGGCCAACACCTGTGCAGAAGTGGAAGTGACACTGCTGACCTCAGGAAATATGCATACAGGATGCTGAACACACAAGGGTAGGCGTTCAAACCTGATAAAAGAAGACACAGACCGCCAGCTCAAGAGACCGGTGTCCCTATTGGGGACAGACTGTCAGTTATCTCTCTCCCACTCTTCATTAACCGGCCAACAAAATGTAACTTAAAAAATAAAAATAGGTTCTCATATTTTTTACAAACAACTTTCAAGTCTTCTTTCCTTCCTGGACCCAGTGAATTGTCCCCTGCCTATCCAACATCAATGCAACAAAGATTCATAGAAATAGACCAAGGGTTGCTTATACCAACCATACCATTTTGATGGCACATGACCCCCCCCCCGTAAACCACAGTGTTAACTAGTGGTCTCAATAGCCGTTTATCAGTTAAATCCCAATTAAGCCGAGCTCTGTTTTCATCTGTTTGGGCATCTTCTGGACCATTTTTGGCCTTTTATGAAATACAAAAATGCGGGCCTTGGAAAACGTCCAATTCCCCCCCAAAATGTCGGAGAAACCAAATTCCTGGCTAACAAATAAAATATTGCCACTTCTGCCTAAAAATGAATTACTGTAGTCTACATTTTTGACACAATACCCCCCACTCTGTACGCTTATCTCTCTGTCACCCTCACTTTACTAAACCACCTACTCGACCAGATCAAAAGTGCAGACACGCGCCAGAGTTGTCAATTTCAAATGGGAAAAAGTCTTACAGAATCAGTAGGACAAAAACAGATGTCATTTTTATTTTTTTTTAGATTAAAAATTAAACCATATACTTACTATCTCATTCCAACCAAGCTTTTCCACAAATGACTAAACGTCATAAATGCTACGTCACGGCGCTGGTGAAATATGGGTCCATTTCACAATGGATTACTTTTGTAAATCAAGTACCCCCAGAAAAACAAGTGAAAAAAATATGAAACACCAGTTTTTAGAAGGTGGCTACTGGACTACACATGTATGCGTAAACATTGTGATACATTAAAATTCTTCATGGAGAGATAGAGCAAAAGACAGATAAAAGAGAGGATGCAGTAGAAAATATTTGTGAATTCCTTATTCGCATATGAAACTAAGCTATGTTTAAAAGACAAAAAAAAATAGACGGGCAGCAAAGATTGGAAGGGATAAGAAGGTATAGGCAAAGGATGAGAGAAGAGCAGAGATAATGGATAATCTTCTTGTTAACACCCATGGAATTTCCACAGGTCCAGCTGGTTGATTGTAATTAGCTGAGAATAGAGTGGTTGGAATCGTGGCTGTTAAGTAATGAATCCATTTTCAGGGTGTTAGTCAGCGTTCTCACTAGTTAACAGCTAATTCCCAATAGAAACCTAATTCCAATTTCCCTATTAAGCTGAGCTCTGTTTTGATCATTTGGGATATTTTTAGTGTCTTTCTGACTATTTTGGCATTTTTTTTAAATGCAAAAATGTGGACCTCAGAAAACTTCCCAAACCTATAAAAATGTTAGGGAAATCAAATTCCTGGCTAACACCCAGATGTTATATCTCAATACGCACAATTTCTCATTCATTATGATTTTTGTTATTACTACACAAATACCCGTCCTATTCAGCAAGTTTCATGTTATTTGGGGTTTTTACTTTTGAATCTATCCATTTATTTTGTATAAACATTTATATTTAAAAATAAATTAAACCTAATCATATGCTGATTTATTAGAAATAAAAAGATGAAATTTTAATTTTATGTACAATTTTAAATATTTCAGTAAAAAATAATGAAAGTATTTTCTATCGATAGGACTTTTCATTATTTAACACTGCCAGACAAAATGTTAATTTTCCTTACCCCCCCCCCCAAATTATTTAATGTAAATAAACCCAACTTTCTCTTGTAGTTATTTCAGCAGCAGACACAGACAGCAGTGTTTTGGTTACATATAATTACATTAGCTCCATTATGAGAAAGAAAAGATTCCATTTCTGTTGAAGTATATCCACCAACAGATCATGTTTTTGAAGGTAGTCCAAACTTTTTTTTAGGCGAAAACGCAACCCCCCCCCCGTTTCTTAAGTGTTCATTCTCCATAATGCTGACACAAAACTGTTATGCATGCCATAATAAAGAATGTCCAATTCTGAATCTGTTGGTGTCTTATTTGCCATCGTTTGACTTAAAAGAAATTTTACAGCGAATTTTCAGTTTTGTATAAAATTTAAGCAAGTACACAATGTCTATATATTTAAAAAAAATGATGGCTTTTCAGTTTTATAGGGTGTTAAAAAGGCTATTTTTTGTAAGTGTTCAATTTGCTGCGAGTCCGCAAATGAATACATGATCATAATTAGTGAACTAATAGGAGTAGAAAAGCAAAATGTTCAGAATAACAAGACCTATAAGGGGAAACAGGCATCGGATGTATAAGATCTTCCTGTAAAAACTCATTGGAGTACCTAGTTTTTTTTTACTGTGACAAGCAAGAATTTCCAATGGATATGAAATTCATGAGTAACTAGTATACCAGTGCCAACTAAATATCAAATAGTTAATAAGTAGTATGACTGGGAGGAAGTCCAGATTATTGACATAGAACGATGTTGGAAGCAGAGAAAAATCAAAAAGGCAGCTCACATCAAAATGTCGACTAAATGCATTAGCCAGACAAGTGTGGCTTCCACTTCAACAAATCTAAACCCGACAAGACAAAGACACAGAAACACCCGGGCCATGCACTATAAGGGCTACCCCACTTCAAACATAACTTCTGTTTAACCCATCCCACTCGGATTTAACACCTAAAGAAGGCCGAATGGATCTGCCGAAACGTTGTGTTTACAACACAAATAACAAGAAGGAGTTCAATCGTCCAAAGAACCATTTGAATATTAATGACCCTTCTCAAAACTAGAGAAAATATAGTGAATAACTATAAATAAAACTATTAAAATCATCTTAGCAATTTCTGACATCTACATGCAACCAAAAACATCTAAACCTGAACTGGAAAGACTCCAGCATGACAGAAAACAAATAAATCCACATCGGAAATTATTAGTGTAGGATTATCAGTTCTGTCGGGAAGGATATGGGTGTCTCTCTAAATATGCAATGTTGTTGTGTTAATCCTTTTGCTGGGTTGCTTTAGCACTTAAATTCATATAAAAAAAAGGGAATAACTACTGATTAAAGTCACTTCCTTTCCACTGTAGGTAATTTAAGAATTAAGAAAAAAATTCTATTCATAAAAGATTTCCACATAGGAGCAGTATCAAGCAATTCATGAAATTAAGAGTTGAAACCAAATGAAGGATTCTGCTGGTCACCCATCTAAGTAATATCAAGGATCAACAGTACTTAACTCAGATGATTATGATTGTATTCGTATTAGTTTTTGTTGGTGAGCTTAATCTTTTGCTCACTCATTGAAATTAGATAGTATCAAGCGTAAGACTTGATGGGCTGATTTTGGAGAAAATCTGGAACAATGGCAAACTTATGCAGTACAGAATTGCCAGATTGGGATACAAGGCTGGTATTGAACCTTTGTCTCCAGACTCACTCGATTGCCAAATTTGGCGCTATTCCAATACCTGTGTTGGGTAAGTCTTGAAGATAAAGCTTGGATTATCTCCCCTCATAGCACAATCTAGCAACTGTGAAGCAGGATCCCAGAAATCCAAACTGGATTGTAATCTCCCTAGTCACAATAAAAGAATTGCCCCCCCCCCGTAATGATGTTTAACCCTTTCTGGGGCAAGTGACTATATATGATCACCCGAGGACCCACCAGCCACAAAGACAACTTAATCCACACCAATGTGGTCTGCAAGCTTTGCAAAGTACACTTGTGCTTGAACAAAGACAGAAACTGTTTTGAGGCATACCACACCCCATTAAATTAGCCTGTTTTTGGCTTGCACAATAACATTTTTAAAATCAACCCGGAGGTGTTATTCCTTTTGTTAATATCAATTTTTTGTATCTATTCATTATATTGAATGTTATTCTTTAATTCTATGCTTTAACTTTCTACTTTAATTAAAAAATATATTTTGGTCACTTTTTGGGCGAGGCACCACATATGATCATTTCATTGCATAAACAGAAAGATATCAGAAAACTTGCAACTGAAAATATCTTGTAATTAAGTCTAGTTTAACATACAAAAAGGTTGAGCGATATCTAAAATAATTTTAGGGTTGCCTTATAAAGGCTTAAGCAAGAGAACAACTAATATGTGCCTAACAATATAACAAACTCAAAAACCTAGCTGAAAAATTCATTCCCAAAATCTGGAACCCTGCAGAGGTAGGGGAGAACACTGCTCTCTTTCCCACTGTCTGGTCCTTGAATTCAATTCATAACAATTTGTTTCCCCCAACAGAGAATAATACCTTGGTGCACATGCAGGTAATCCTTGCAGAAATGAGAGAATGCCTAGACTAGTCTTCTACCATCATCACTAATTGTTGGGGTTTGGGAATGCTCAAAAATGTTCTCCGTAGAAAATAATGGTAATTGTCTCCACTTTACACTATTTTGGCCTACAAAAGGTTTTTTAAAAAATAGTAATGCAGATAGTGATGGAAACCTATTTGTTTTCACACAGAAGCCTATCAGACCCCACTCCCCCATAAATTATAGTTCACTACATTTCTACAGACATTCAGTAACAAGGATATATTTGTACATGCATGAATTGCATAGATAATAATTCAGCCTTTGGGGTTGTTTTTCACCAATTAAGTGATTGTGCATGTCTATTACAAATTTTCTTTTTTCAGGAAATGCTGGTGGGCCCCCCTAAAGGAGCCAAGCCCCCCCCCCAGCTATGCCACTGTTAATGAAATTAGCAGCTTACCTTTACAAAGAGCTGGATGTACTTGAAGCCCCTACCAAACAGCCTAGTTTCTGAATTAAGTTTTATTATACAAAAAAACATTAAAAAAAAGAAAAACTTTAAATGTTTATTGGAAGAGAAATCACAATAAAATGCTGGCAAAAAGCAGACAGGGTTTTTTTTTTAAGTATAAAAATTAAAAAAGACAAAACAAATCAACTCTAAAACACTTACCAAAAAGGTTTAGAAGCCAACTTCTTCATCTCACAAGCGGAACTGAGTGGTCAGATTAAAATTGTTCAAACGACTTCACGCCCAGTGTCTAGCCTGGCTCAAAAGGTTTAGTTGGAGGACTCTGCGTTGTTGAACACATGCACCCAAACGGCTGGGAAACGATGAAACGCCAAGTCGACATGTTTGGTGATTCTCTGATGATTCCAAGTTTTAAACTGAGCTGATGTTGTTTATTTCCAAAACAAAAGTTGAGCTGACGAACTTGATTCCGCTTCTGTCACGATCTCCTCCAAATGCACGGAATATGTGGATCTTTGATTGTGCAGGGTGACGTGTTGAGCTCATTGAGATAAAAAATGTTGAGATTTTAGAAACTTTGTAACTGAGATGGTGATCCTCGTTTAAACGAAAGGTTGAGTAAAACCTGTCTTCGATTTCTGATCCAGAATAAAATCAGATTTCTAGTTTCGGACGAGAGCTTGATAACGACTGGTCTAAAACTTTGAGAAGAATTGCAGATAAGGTGATCGAATCGAATCCCTGAAATTGATGATCCATCCGGAGTTGCTGATCTAAGATTCCTTAATTAAATGTAACATTAAATATATCCTTTATGTTGTTGAAATTTCTGATGATTTGATCCTAATTCTCGAGTAGAGATGAGCCAAAACCGTTGATCCTTGTAAGTGGTTGATGTTCCTAATCCTTGGTTCAAAAATCCTATGATGTAGATGTGAGGTAAGTATTTGATCCTGAAGTTGGTGATTTCCTCAAGTGTTGCAGATATTAAAATACTTTCCTGTAAGTTGATCAAAATCTCTCGTAGATCCTTGAAGCATCAATGTAGGTCTTAAAAAAGCCGATCAAAATTCTAGAAGCAGATTGGGTTGGACGAATTGATCCAGGGGTTCAAGTTGATCAAAATCTCTGGTAGATCCTTTAAGGCCTCAATGTAGATCTTAAAAAGCTGATCGAAATACTTGAAGCTCCTTGTTGGGCTGGACGAATTGATCCCGGGTTCAAGCAGTGCTCCAGGTAGACGAGTGTAAAGCACCTGGATATGGTTTTCATCCTAGTTTTTATAAAGACTCAAAGATGCCTTTCTGACGGACCAAGATACTCGAAAGACGTGTTATGCAAACGGCACAGGAAATCAACCAATGCCAATTTGCTTGCTTCAGTGCCAAATTTCGAGGTGACGCTGATGGTAGATGGTAACTTCAAAATAATACAATAAAGAGACTAAAGAATAATACGGACCCTGAGAATTTTTCACGAGAATACAATGTTCGCTTCCAAAGGTGGTCGGACAAAGGACAGTAATATTTATATACAGGGAAAGGTTTTCGGAGTTTTTTTTTTGGCTATTGCCCCAAAATAAAACATTACAGGGAATTCTTTCCCCCACTCCTAAGACGATCAGGTATTACAATATTAAAATAAATAATTCCCTAGGGAAGTGAGAGGTAAAACAACGCTGGCTTCAATTCTTGACTTGCGTCATTAAAAATGTGAATCAGTTTTATGTCATTAAACTAACCTTTCCTATACACAGTAGTGTAGTGCGGTGGGAACGGTGTTACCTTACTGTTTGGGTGGGGGAATGGCGTTCCCTCACTATCCAACTGTAGAGGCCAGCTACACTCACTAGAGTAAGCAGCCCTTTGTTCCCTCACTTCTTTATAGCACTACACCACTGCCCATATATGCCTACCAGGGAGAGAGAGAAATTAAATAAGAGTTAAAAGGGGTTTCTTCTCAGTTTCTGGTGGTCAGTATTTGGGGTTTGGGGGTGGGGGATGACAATAGCCGAAAAAAAAAAGAAAAAAAAAGAAAGAGAGAGAGAGAGAGAGAGAGAGAGAGGAGAAAACCCTGCAACTGTAAATAATTGCACGGATGTTAAGAGGAGGAGGAGGAGGAGGAAAAAAAAAAAAAAAAAAAAAAAAAAAAAAAAAAAGTAACAAAACCAGAGACAACAAAAACTTACTGTGAAAATACACAAATGATGTCTCCTTCAGTGAGGTCATAAGGAAGGCCACCAATGAAAATCCACGCACTATCCTTGTATTGATCGTGCCACGATTTTTTGCCTATTAGACCTAACTCAAGTTCCCTCTGATTGAGTTTTTGGGTATTCTTCACGTTTCTGGAAAGAGAAAGAAAAGAAAAAAAGAAAACAGGTCTGATTAGTCACTCAATAGAAACCGTCATGCGACCAATGTCTTTTGGCAGCATGCCGAGTTGAGGGTGATCAATTAAAAAGTTACCTCTTACGCCTTTTAGGCAGTGATCACTAAAAAAGTCTGAATTTTCAAAAAAACAAAAACAAGAATGAATGCTGTTGGACACAAACTAAGGGACCAATTTAGCATAAACTTACATAGCAAATTGGGGGTAAAAATAAATAAATTATTTTCTAGACATGAGGAGTAAATGTTTAAATTTTCAGTTTGGTGCGACCTGTACGGGTGATGGATACCTAGCCAGCCAGACTTACTGAAGAAACCTATGTTGACAGTTTCTAATATTGACATCAAGATCACCCAGGAGAGGAGTTTCGGGAGAATTGGTTATAGTGATCTCTACATCAGGGTTGTTCAATTTAAATTAAAAAAATAAAAATCAACACCCCTGCTCTACATGCAGGTGTTTGAATTGAGACAAACAAAAATCTTGACCATTTCCATGGACAAAGGAAGCCGCTTATTATGATCATTTTGTGACACGGTCTTCTAGATAATAACCAGCTGATAACATTAAGCAAAGGATATAAAAATCGGGACAGTTTACATTCATTATTTACTCTACATTATAAAATATATATAATTCAAGTATATTACAAAGTAGTAAAGTATGCATGTGTGTTTACTGTTTATACTCTTATAAGTAGAATACTACACATCACAGAGAGAAAACAAAGGCATATTCAAAATCAGCAGGTTTCAATTTACATGCAACACACATTTTTAGGTTGAATTTTGCAAATTTTCTTTTTAATTTGTCAATTTCTATGGGGTCTGTGTTAAAGAAATCAGTGAAAGCAACAATATACCAATGTTTAGAAACAAGGTAAATACAATCGGTGGACCGAGTTCGAAATCAGACAGAAAATTAAGTTTTTTTTAATTTTATGTGCTTTCAATCTATTAGACCTTCACACATCCGGAATTTTTCCCACCAGTTTCGAGAAAGGAAATATTTAAAAGGTTTTACAAGAGAAGCCCTACTTATAATATAGCCGTAATACTAAAGTGAAACCTTACTTTCCATTTATCATAGACAACTGCAGACGTGAATTTCTTTCTCTCAGTGTTTATGCCAGTTCGGCAAAACTTTTGTTACGTAATCTAATCCTAAACTGACAATAAAACGTTTTTTTTCTTAGAGCAAAATCCCTAACTCTACCTCTAATCCAAACGCAACAAAACCTGGGCACAATTTAAATCCAATAATCCGTTTTGTCACGTGAACTACTAATGCCAAAAGTGCCCTATTTGATTTCATGAAATCTCTATAAAATATCATTTGCTTTCTAATGTTAGATTTGCTCCCCCTCAAGCAAAGCAGATACCTCAGCTAGTTTTAAGTGTTTGAGACCAACTGATTTTGATAACATTATCCATGATCATAATAAATGGCTTCCTTTGTATAAATATCATTGAAATTAATAGGCCACCTGTGCCAGTATTGTCAAGTCAAAATATTTAATCTCCCAGTTAGTAACAGCAGACACAAAATCAGTCAACATTTTCATTCAACCATGTATTCGACCTATTGATAAGGCTTTCCAATATTGATTATAGATCAGAGTTGATTACATGTCAGCCACAGATGTCACTGGTGATCGGGGGGGTTTAGCATCCTGAATTATCACGGTTGGTGTTGTGAGGGCACTCGGTCAGTTACAACAAAATACTAATCAAATCTAATATAAAACTTTCCAGACTCATTTTTTTAAACCTCTGTCAACGAAGTTGAAAAGCGGTATATGTTTTTGGTCATGTCTGTTTGTTGGTTCACATTTTTTCCTGTCCGCAAGATATCTCCAAAAGTTATAAATGAATTTCATTCAGATCTTCTGGAAGGGTAGGACAATAGGCAAAGGAAGAACTGATTAAATTTTGGAGTGGATCCATGCACAATTAACTCCACTACGTCGTAGTTATATGTCCAGGACTTTTCATTACATGGATTTCTCTTTCAGCTTCTTCATATATGAATCAAAGAATATATGCAACAGTCAAAATTTAAACGGTTACAACCACAAATTCCTTTTTATTTCTCATTTTATTTGGTATCTGTATGGTCAGATTAAAGCCACTTGATGCCCTTAGCACAGCAAAAGCAAAAAAAAAGCAAAAAAAAACAAAACAAACAAATGGTGCGTGCCTCTTCCATTGCTTAAATGACAGAATTTTCAAAAATGAAGGCCATATTCAGTCAAAACACATTTTCCTACAAAACTACACAACTTCACTAAACCGAATCATTACATATGAAACTTGTGCCTGGACAATGACCAGTTTCCTAGAATAGTATTTGTGTGTTCAAATGGTTCTTTGGACGATTGAACTCCTTGTTATTTGTGTTAGAAACAACGTTTTGGCTGATCCATTCTTCGGCCTTCTTCAGGTGTAAAATTAGAGAGTGATGGGTTAAACAGAAGTTATGTTTACCTGAAGAATGGATTGGCCGAAATGTCATGTTTACAACACAAATAACAAGAAGGAGTTTAATTGTCCAAAGAACCATTTGAATATTAATGACCCTTCTCAAGACTATTAGAAAGAAAACTATGTGTGGTCAGTTGAATAACTCCTATGTAAGAGAAAAAATAAATTTTTTAATTTAAACTTTCATGTTAAGCAATTTAAACAATGATTTTTCAGAGATTTTTTTCTTTCATTGGCAAATAGCAATGGTTTCCGAATCTCTCAATTTTGTGAGATTTTAAAATTATTTTTCTGTGTGAATAGTCACATAAAATGTAAATAGTTGTTCGTACAGCATTCTTGGAGAAAAAGAAAAGATAGACCTTGTATAAATTGTAGGTCAAGTATGGAATTGTTTTTCATTATTTCAATCCAAAGTAACAAAGAAGATGTAATGACTTAATATCTGTGCGTGTTATTGAGGAACTTAGAGCCATTGCTTATGATAATAATTAAAGCGTGTAACTGCTACCCTCTAATAAAATGATGTCATGTTTGTAAGGTATTTTAATAAGAGAGGGGGACAAAAAGAAAGAAAGCCCATTTGATGACAGGGGTGACGCAACTGCTTACCCCACCCTCACTAAGAAATACATTTGACTTGCACAGCTAACCAACTGTAAAAATAAAATGAATTAGACAAAAACATTTCAGTATTCAGTGATTGAAACTTAAAAAAAAAAAAATGAATTTGAGCTCTTCCCCCTTCCAGGGTTGAAATGATTGACTGTAATATTTGAGTATCACAATATTTATTTCCTTCCTGTGAAATACGTGCAACACAAATACCCCCAAAAATAATTAGCATAATTGAATTTAAAAACAATGGGTTCAAATAAGTGCACAAAGGTTTTTTTTTTTACTTTCGTTATTTTATAAAATTTATTGCAGTACACAAATTTGGAAGACTGAAGCAGAAAAACAAATGTGTCTACCAAACTGTAGTTCCAAATTGAGTAGCCGTGTTATATAAGATGCTACAATTTTATACCTATTTTCCCTCCTCTAAATCCAGTACCCGTGTTATACAAGAACCGTGCTATACTGTAGTTATTTTCTTTGATAGATTAGCTGGAGATGGAAAAAAATCTAGCCGATTTTAGCCATAACAAATCCTACTTGGCTACATTGGGTGGGAGGGGAAGGAAGTTTTTTTTTTATATTCTATGTCAAATTTTGAGGACCATAGAGTTAAGATGAAATTAAACTAACTTTAAAAAAAGATTTTTTTTATTGAGTTTAATATTTTACAAACTGGAATTTCCACAGGTTCCTGCTAGTATATATAAAGTGTTCAAGCTTCAAAATAAAATTAAAATGTGCATTGTAGCTCTAAAAATAACCACCTTTTAAAAATGGCTCATTTGGCACTTATGCGCAGCCACTTACCGGCGCCAGGCAAATATAGATTCTCAACTAAATCTTTATAATTATCATATTCTGTCGGATGTAAAAATTATCCATTATTTGATTTTATACTGTCGGCATAGAGAACCACATTATATATGTGCCCAAATACGAATGTGATAGAGAAGCCAGCAAAGTATAGGATTAAAAGACTCCTGCCTACCATGAGAACTTCGATGGCTCAGTTGGTAGAGCAGAACCTGCGTATAAGGTTGCTTCCAGGGTGGACGCGGGCTTGATAACTGCACAGAGCTCATTTCTTTATTCACATTCGCTTAGTAGTCATTCACAACTAATAAATGTCTTAATAATAATAATATAAAACTATAAAGACATTTATTTCTTGAGAACCTATATTTTCCCAGTGCCAGCGTTTAGCTCAGTTGGTAGAACAGAACCAGCATATATGGTTGCTTTCCAGGGTTCGATCCCCGCACGGAGCTCGTTTCTTTTGAGCCATGTCTCATCACACAGTATCAGCCATCAACACCTCTCCCTTTCCTACCTTCTTTTCTCCCAATCTCCTATGTTACCTGTCACACTTATAGCATCAGTAGCAGCTATTAGCAAAGCCTGTTGTTGTACATTTATGATATTCGTCAGCTGACGGGTCATAGACTAGTAGTACTTATAAAAAGGTATAGATTGTCTGATAAAGTCATCTATTCAAAGAATTTGTATGACTGCACACTAATATTTGTATTTGCTTATATTTGTCTATCTTTTAATAATAAAAAAAAGTACTAATTGATCTGAAGGCTTTAATATGAGACTAGGTAAATAATTGGCTTTGTGTCAAACAATTGTGTTGTTTTTCGGTAATAATTAGCCCATTAACTGCGACAGGTGGCGAAAAGTGATAGTTATCCATTGCAAGATAAAAGCCGTGACTCACAGATAGAACTGAGTTGCCATCAATCACAATAAAATGAAAATTTTATTGAGTTAGCTATTCGTGTTTAAAAAAAAAAAAAAATGTTACAGAGAAAATAAGCTATTTTAATGAATAACTTCAACTGATGTAAATCAATTAGAAATTTCAGGACTAGTTGATTTCTCCTTTTATGTATTTTTTTTTATTTTCTAAACTTAATCCTCAAAAAATAATCAGTTGTTAAAAAAAAAAAATAGCGTGCAAAAGTTTGTATCCTCAAAAATTCGTTTATTATCCAAAATCTTAAACAAAAAAAAAGTTAAATTTATTAAGATGTAATCCAAATCATTATGGTTTCCGTACTTAAAAAAAAAAGTGAAAATATTAGCTGAAATAAATTCTTTGATTCGTAAAATAATTAACAGTTACAGAAATTTAAATTAAATGATCCGATCTTTGTGCTTAAAAAAAGTGAGGGATCAGTTTTACTATTATATCAAGTTATAAATCGGTCACCCATTTTATGCCCTAAAAAGTACAAAAAACCCCATACTTTTTTTGTTTGATTAAAAAAAAGGGTACCAAATTAATTTTGCCGAAATTTGTTGTGTTTAAAAAGGTGATAACCAGGCGATCCATGGGTAGAAGTGGCTTTGGTAGAGGAGAGAGAGAGCCGTGTTAAAAGAACTCAAATCATTTGCGATGGAAACGAAGGCTTTTTTTTTTTAGGTCATATCCAAGGCCTACCATATATTTATGGAAAGAATTGGTCACATCAAAATCTTTCAACTACTACAGTAAACTCTCGTTCTAACGGCATTATTTAATGACACATTTTAACGGCACGTTGTTTTTAAATTCTCGCAAGGAGAAGACCATTGTCAGTGATTATTAGTATACGTTTTTGATGAGCATTTAAAAAGTAAATAATTCGCTTGACGTATTTTTTCTTTATCCACCTGTTATAACGGTATTTACCAAGGGTGTCGTAATAACGGGAGTTTACTGTAATTTAAAATTTTGACTAATATTTCATGTTGGGGGGAAAGAGATCGCAAAGGGTTTTGGGACATTAAGCAAAAACGAAAAAATAACTTTGCTCATAGTTTTAATGTTTATATTTGGTGGACATAAAATGAGGGATCAAATATTATTTAAGGCGTAAACCGATCACCTTTTTTTATGCCTTTAATTCTTATCAAGAGTAACATTTTTACACGATTAAAATAAAATAAAAAACAATTGTCGATTTAAGATTAAAACTTAATTTCGAATAAAGCATTGGATGTTTGTTTTATTCAGCTGACAAAAAAAAAAAAAAAAATTTGCGGTTTTAAAAGTTTAATGAAATTGTAGCAAAAAAAAAAAAAAAAAAAAAAAAAAAAAAAAAAAAAAATAACGTCAAGATTATTTTAGTTTATTTAAATATATTTTCAAAAATAAAAAATGAATGAATTTGGAGGGGGGGGAGAAAAAGAACACTTTATTTAAATCAAGTTGAGAAATTTAATAATAAATTTGATTAAAACGTGGTAAAATAATTATTTTTTAAATATTTGGACGCTACATTTCGTAATGAATTTATTACGAATTGGATATTCTTAAATATAAAGTTTAGATTTTTATATCAAATTATAAGTAATTTTGATTTTGCTAATAAAAATACCGAATAATAATAAATAATACATATCCTAAAATGATATTTTTTTAAAGATATTTTGATAATAAAAATATTCAATCAGAAATAAATTCATTCAGAAATGAATCTACTTAGAATTCCAATATCTAAAAAAAAATGTTAAACTTTAACAATAAAAACATTTTAATTAGGCCTGATATTTTATCAGTAACACTTTAAAGTATTTTCTAGAGTTTAAACTCTAGAAAACTTGCATATAGGTAAAACAATTAAAAATATTAGCCAAGTGCCTTATTTACAAAAAAAAAAAAGAAATCCAAAGAAATTAAAAATAAATTTTATTATTTAAAAAGGCTTGAAACTATTTTTGTATTTAATACTTTAAATCCTAGAAAACCTAAGTCCAAAATTTAAATATTAGCAAAGTCTTATATAATAAAAAAAATTGCTATTTTTAGATGTCTTATTTTAAAATAAATTTATAATTTCTTTTGATTTTGCTAATAATAATAATAACAACAACATCCAATTCGAAATGAATTCATTATGAAATAATGATGGAGTTTAAATATTTTAAAATAATTATTTTCCCCCTTTTTTCAATTTCGCCTTTTTTTGCTTAAAAAGAAGAAAAAAAAAAGAAAAGAAAATGTCACATTTTTTAATTAAATGGCCTGAAACTATTTTTCATTTAATACTTTTAAACTCTAGAAGATAATTAAAAGTCCCAAATTAAAATATTAGCAAAACGTTTTATTTAATAAAAAAATGCCAAAAATAACAATTTAGCCATGTGTTATTTTAAAAAGCGAGTTGAAGATTTTGTCATCTTTAAGAAAGAAATGAAACATTTTGCAAAGAAAACAGGCGCAAATGCACTAAATTTTGCTAATACTTCATTTAAAACGTTTATAGAAGATGTTACTGGAATGAAATAAACAAAACGAGAGCAACAGAGCAAAAAAATGAGAAATAAATCTTTTTAAAAAAGCAACTTACGTTAAAGGATTCATCTTCAGTCGGCCATTTGCTTAAACATAAAAGTAACTTCCGGACAGTGTTGCCAAATATATTTTAAAGTTTACATCTGAAATTGAGTCAAAAAACATCTAGAAACATTTAGATTCCCCAGATATATCTAAAGTTTTGTCATCTCAAGAAAGAAATTAAACATTTTGCAAATAGAACAAGCGCAAATTCACTAAAATGTGCTAATAGTTTATTTAAAACGTTTATTTTGAAGTTTACATCTAAAATTGAATGAAAGAAACATTTAAAAGTATCTGAATTCTCCATAAAATTATCTAGAAAAATCATCTGAAAATAGACCACATAATTAGCTCAATACTTTATCAAAATATAAATAATAATACTAAAAATTTCATCAAATGATAATTATATTGAATTAATGATGTTACTTTTGTTATGGCTAATCAGCTATTTAGTCAGGTAAAATTTAGGTTAAAGTCAGTTACAAATTTCGATTTTCAAATACTGAATTACCTCCCTTATATTTTTAACAATTTATATTTTTTACCAAATGCAATATAATTTATTTCATTTATATTATAACATCTAGTTAAATGAATGGAAAAAAAATTGCCAAAAATCATCTAAAAATATCTAAGCCTCATTTTAAAGAATGTTAGCATCCAACATCTAAAAACAATTTCTTACATCTAAACACAACCAAAATAATCTAAATTTAGATGTAAAACATCTAAATTCGTAACACTGTTTCCGGAACTTCCCGAAATAAAGTAGCTTTATTTATTGTTTTTCATTTCTAATTTGTTTTATAAAGCAATTTGTTTTCAGACGTGCTTCTTTGAATAAAAAATGATTCAATGGAAATTTACGTTTTCTGAGCAATTTTTAAAATTTTTGTCGTAAAGACGAGATTTTATTTACGGTATGATCGCCGTCTCCCATGGCAGCAGCAAAGCTTATATTAAAAATGATAATGTCAACTTTTCAACAAAAAATATTTTGTAACTTGATATGGACTAGGACCAGGGCCGACCCTAGGATTCCTGGTAAGCTGAACTTCGTCACCCTTTAAAGTATAGTATTATCTCATTTATTTATTTATGTTTTAAGGTAAGAAAAATAAATAAAGTCATGAGAATTTCCTTTGCCAATATATAACTGAAGAAGGCCGTAGAATGGATCGACTGAAATGTTGTGTTGAAAAAACCCAAAGATGGTAAGAAGATATTCGAATGTCCGAAAAAAAAAAGTTAAAGTTGGAATACTTTTTTCTCTTAGTTTCTTAAGTTTCTTAAGTTTCCACAACAGAAAAAGTTTTAACTTTCAGATATTCCTGAAAAATCTGACTTCACATCAAGGAATTTTATAATGTTCACTGTTTTTATTCTTTTTAATTTATTCGTTTCCCCACTTTATAAATCTGTATCTGGAAAGTCCTACTGTCTCAGACACATGACAGGCGCCCCCTAGCACTTGGCGCCCTGGGCGACTACCCTTGGTCCCAGTACCTAAGGCTGGCCCTGACTAGGATAATTTGAGAATTACTTATTGATACTTATTTAAATAGACATTCTGTATACAGGGCCATCTACAGTGGAGAAGAATACAAAAAAACAACTGTAACTATACATTGATTATCATTATTATGGCACCCTCAGTGGTTTAAGCCATTATAACGAATTTGCTGTAATAACGGGTAAATTTTAATTGAAATATATTAATAATGAGAAACCAAAAAGTACAGACAAAAATGACTTTTTATTAACCCTTCATGATCCAATTCATATGTATCCGGACTTTGTCCAGCTCTAACCGGTCATAGTAGAAACTTGAAATTTTGCACACACTCTCCTCAATGAGTAGGGAAAACGCTTTTTTTTGTTTTTTGAAAATTCGCCCCCCCCCACTCTAAATAGGTTTTTAGATGAGGATTCAATATGCAATGTAAATTTATGCTAAATTGGTCACTAGTTTGAGATATTTATTCATGAGAAGAAGTGAACATATTCCGAAATATGGAAAAATGAAACACTGTTCACTCCCCTTCATTGAAGCTATATATGAACTGATTTTCATCCAGTCTTTCGTTAGTGTATGGCATTAGCTGAGCTTAGTAAATATCAATCTAATGTCTCTAATTTATATTTCGATGAAAGATTATGAAGCTGACTACCTAGTCTTGATAATGAAGATAACTACCTAGTCTTGATGATGTAGATAACTACCTAGTCTTGATGATGAAGCTGACTACCGAGTCATGATGATGAAGATAATTACCTAGTCTTAATGATGAAGATAACTACCTAGTCTTGATGATGAAGATAACTACCTAGTCTTGATAATGAAGATAACTACCTAGTCTTAATGATGAAGATAACTACCTAGTCTTGATGACGTAGATAACTACCTAGTCTTAATGATGAAGATAACTACCTAGTCTTGATGATGAAGATAACTATCTTGTCTTGATGATGAAGATAACTACCTAGTCTTGATGATGTAGATTGCTACCTAGTCTTGATGATGAAGATAACTACCTAGTCTTAATGATGAAGATAACTACCTAGTCTTGATAATGAAGATAACTACCTAGTCTTGATGATGTAGATAACTACCTAGTCTTTCGGCTGATCCGTTCTTCAGCCCTCGTCAGGTGCATAATCCAAGAAAAGAGGAAAACTTTTCTTTCTCAAATCAGTTATGTCGGGTGAAAAAGTGGTCATTGATATACCAACTGGATCAGTCCATTTCAGCAGCGTTAGGTATACAGACCTAACCATACCGCTCACCAAAATAAAGAAAGACAAGACTGGCTGATGCAGGATCAAACTTCACTCCTACTTCTTTTCCGGCCGCAACTTTTGTATTGTAAATAAAAAAATTATAAAAATATTTTTTTTAATATAAATGTATTTATTTATTAGAATGAAATAAGCCGTATCTTTTGTATCTGTAAGATAAATTTCATGGATATGTAAGATTTGTCAATTTAGGTCAGTTGGTAAGACACCAACCTACCAATCAGTTGGTCGTGGTTCCCAGATCACGGTATGAGAATGTTAATTTTTACTCCCCTAAATTTGGTGAGGATTGTTCTTGTTGTTCTCATTCTTGTTGTTCTTGTTATGATAGAAAAAAGTCAACTCAAGACTTGTACTGGAATTTGACAAAATCATCATCCGTCACAGGTCCACTGCTGGACAAAGGCCTTTCCATGCTGACTGTGACTGTGCTGGCCTTTACCGTGTCTTACTGGCAAATCTTTCTATCTCATCTCTCCATCTTCTGTTTGGTCTCCTTTAACTGTGATTGCCATTTCTTGGGTACCATTCGAGCAACCTTTAGCACCATGTTATCCTTCCTTCTATGTGCCCTGTCCACCTCCATTTTTATCGCTTGGTCACTTCTATGATGTTGTCAAACTCCAGAACAAAGTCAGGAGTTGACTTTGTTTTCCTACCATAACAAGAACAACGAGAACAACAAAAACAATCCTCACCATAATTGGGGGTTTAAACCAATATGTAAAATCCCCATTCTCCTACCGTGATTTGAACTCACAATCTAGTGATCAGTAGACAGGTGTCTTACTGACTGAGCTAAATTGACAAGTCTTAGATATTAATGAAAATTATTGGGGTCTCTGAAATAAGCATCTAATGCTCTCTTAATCAGGGTGTCAGCTCTGATAAGAATTGGTCTTATCACTTTGCTGTCTTCTGTGTGCGTTCTTCTGTCCTCACTAACAGTGAAATGACACTTTCCATCCTGCTGCTTATACCACAATAAATTGCAGCCCACCACCTGCAGCTCAGGATTTAGTCAATATCCTGTTTATGACTTTGAACACCTGTGGTGTCTCTTCTGGTCCCTGACACCTGCAGTTTGGGGTTTTTGGTCGATATCCTGTTTATGACTTCCAACACCTGTGGGGGTCAAATCTGTGACCCCCGCCCATGGCTGCCTAAATATCTAACAGTAAGACACCTCTCTTAATCAGAAGAATTGGTCCATTTTCAGCTATAAACATTTCCTCATCAGCATGTTCTGTGAGTTGCCTTGTTTTGATCATTTGTGCCTCCCTATGAGCAGGTGTGCCCTGTGGCGGCGTTACTGCATTACCATGCTTTTTCACAACCTGGCTGGTATTATACATTCATTGAACACTTAACGTTTTAAACATATTGGCAAGGTGTTTTTCAAAATGGCTCTATTTTTACTTTATTTTACTAAAAAATAAAACTATGAAATATTTTTCAGATTTTTGCTGAAGCTAATCGTCAGTTAGACAGAAAAACAAAAACCACAGTTTTATGCGGGAGCATTTATCACAGCATCAACTGAGAACCATTATTCAACTGATGCCAAAGACTTCACAGATAATGTCAAAGAATTTGCAGACAACCCTTGGAAGATGAATGAATTCAAGGAGCCAACTGCTGTTCCAGATGTAATGTCTGGAAATGTCCAAGAGTTTGATCAATTTGCCAGCGAAGCTTTGGACACTGATGACTGTGAAGATGTTGATGGACTCTCTGATAAACGGCAGTCAGACATTGCCGTGAACACAAACAAAAATAGATGTGGTTCAACTGGGGATGAAGACGATTTTACAGATGCAGAAACTGACGTTGAGAGCAGTCTGGTCGAGGAAGTGATGTCAGAAGGGATTTCTGCCAATCTATTTAGCGAGGTTGACAGCAGTGTGTCACATGACCCCAACATTATGGCCAATCAGAATCAAGAATTCAAGAACAGGGATCTACAAAAATGGATCCAAAGTGTGGAAAGATCTTCTGTATTTGGAGGTAAACAGTTTTTATTCTCTTGCTTTAAATATTAAATTTTATTTTTGTAGAGTATTCTAGGCCCCTCACTCACTGTTATAAAAGAATAGATACTAAGACTATATATAATTAATTCTTACTCGTAATATAATAGTAACTTAACATACTAGCATTACAAGGGAAATTATGAATCACCACCCATATATGCTGTGTTGGGGGTGAACAATTAAAAAGTTGGGCTGTGATCACTAAAAAATGTCTGAATTTTCAAAAAACAAGCGGGCACAAACTAGTGACCAATTTAGCATAAGCTTACATTGAAAATTGAACCCCCCACTAAAACCCTATTTTGGAGGGGAATTTTCAACAAAAAAAACAACATTTTTCCTACTCATTGAGGGGATTGTGTGTACCAAATTTCAAGTTTCTACTATGAACGTTTAGGGCTGGGCAAAGTCCGGATACATAGATAGATACATAGATAGATACATAGATACGTATAAATGTTAGAACACATGAATAACTTAAACTCAGCAACAGTATTTAAACCAGTGTTGTGGGTAGTGGTTATTAATAATTATTTCTTCTTTCCTTACCTCATCTTTTTAAAGAATGGCTTTCTCCAACAGGGTACAGTAAACTCTCATTGTAATGGCACTCGTTCTAGTGGCACGTTTGTTTTCATATTCTCACAAGACTATTGCATACCTACCAAGGTTTAGAAATTCTCAGGAGGGAGATTTCCTAGAAAATGCTCAATGAAGAAGATTTTCACTTCTACAAGCTCTAAAACAGCTATTTCAGGGTATTGAAAACCTATCTTAGCAGGATTTTAAACCCCCACTAAAACCCTATTTTGGAGGGGAATTTTCAAAAAAAAAAATATATGTTTTCACTACTCATTGATTTCAAATTTCTACTATGAACTGTTAGGGCTGGTCAAAGTCCAGATAGATAGATACATAGATACATATAAATGTGTGAACACATGAATAACCTAAAACTTTGGTACCAGTGATTAATAGAAATAAATAATGACTCCCAAAAGTATTTTACTAAAAACCTTTTAAAAAAGATAAGAATACCTTTAATAGAATCCAGTGGTCCACAACCTGGGGGTTTGTCCATGGGGGGAATAAGGCTATTAGGTAAAAATAAAAATCCAGTCTAGAGATAGTGTTTTCTGCACTTCTATCTATCAAGTCGAAGGCTCGAATGTTGAGAATGATTTAAGATGTGCTCTCTCACTAATAGACCCACAAATCAAAGAACTAGTAGCAAAAAACAAGAACATAGATCACATTGATGTGTATATCAGTTACGATAGCAGAATTCTTATTGTAATAAATTAGAATTTCAAATGATGTGTTCTAATTATTTTTGCTTGCTTTCTTTGAGTAACAAATACACTGCAGCAGCTGTACAATTATAAAATTAAACTAATTTTTATTATAAAGTCTAATTATACATAAAATAAAGTTATTATTTCAAATTATTCTTTGTTACAACTTAATAAATGGAAGGGGGAATACTAGTAATCTTATTGACAAAAGTGGGGAATGGTTTGAAAAGGTTGGGAACCACTGGTATAATCGATATGCTTGTTTATTCCACGATTTAATATTTGGCTGAGCAATGATATAATTTGTCAAAAATTGCAATGTATTTATATTCTATAATAAATTTTACTGTGTTCATTACGAGAAAAATAGAATTTTACTTTTTAAAAATAAATTACAAAAAAGTAATAAAAACAAATTTATCTAAAAGATTAATGAATAGCATTGAGTAATTTTACAATATATAAACATGTAAATAGTACTAATATTGATGTAATTAGCACTATTATTAAATATATTAAGCATAACAATAAGGAAATTCTCATCTGTTGAGAAGAATAAGAAATGCTTTTAAAGTCCGGTTTACTACTTAGTAAGTGTCTTTCGTTGTTGAAGATGTTAAGAAAGAGAGTGTATGTATGAGTGTGTACGTACATAGAGAAGGTGGAACAGCCATAGATTTGTCAGGCGACAAATCCAGACTGAACAAAGAAGGAAATAAGTTTGTCTTCTCATAGGTAGAGGTGAGTGGAAGATGAGTGGCTGGTCGAAATGTCTGTTGGAGTGCTTCTTGTCAATGGTTCCAAGGTAAGATGGAAGGTGACAAGATACAAGCTTTTGCTAGGTTTTTTGTCTGCAATGGGTATTGTGTTACCATTGAAGAGGTATATTTTCATGTCCAGTAACTTGGTTATCTGAGAGTTGTACTTGGAAAGATTAACTTTGGTTCTTGGAATAAGACCTGGGTGTTCTGACGAAAAATATATTTTTATTTGATATATGTCAAGTGGTTTCACTTGATAACTGGAGTTTGTGAGTGCAAAAATACATACGTATCCGTTACAAGCACCATAATGAATATATTTTTGTATAGAGATTTAAAAAAAGACCTAGTTACATAATTATTATTTAAAAATAAAATTTTCAAATGTTTCTGCGACTCCCATGAGTCTTTATGCGACCCGACCTGGGGTTACGACCCCTACTTTGAGAAGCCCTGTTCTAAAGAATGCTTTCCTGTCATTCACCTTTTTCATTTCTTGCTCAATTAATTTTATTTTCAACTTTACAGAAAATTGTGAGGAGAGGATGGACGGAAATCAGTAAGTAATACAATTTCTGATTTGGTGATCATGAGGGGTTGAATCACAATAAAAAGCAATACCATGGACCATTTGTCTATTATATTAATTACCAATTATATAAATACTAGCATGGATACCCATATAAAATGACAGGTTTTTATGTATGGGTCGGCAATAGGGAGCCAAAAGCGATTTTATTAGGTAATTTTTTTTTATTAATACAAGTATTTTAAATTTTTTGAGAGTCTCAACTTAAGAAAAGTCACCACTCAATTCTTCTTCATTGTGTTGGCTACATCAAAGGAAAATCAAAAGATAAAGCATATGACATTGTTGCGTTGCTTCCCACTTCCAACTGTTTGCTCACTGTAGGCAACTTCAAAGAACCTGAAAGAAAGTGAAAGGAGAAAGAGACAGAGAGTTTCTTTGATCGTTGACAGACACAGGTTGTCTGTTGATTTTGGTTGATGTAATTCTTTGATATGGGAACATCTCATTTACCCACCTTTTAATTCTATTCTTCGTTGTACAATCTATCTCATTTGGACCAGTCCATTATGAGTTGTTCGATCTCAGCTAGTAGACACTACAGACAACCAAACATCATACAACCAAATGAACATACTCATTTGCATATTTGGCTTTTATATGTATAGATGTATTTTCCAACTATAAGTCTATCGTGTTTATTGGCACGTAGGATGCCTTTTCCCTGCAAAATAACAAAAATCTTCATGCCTTCTCTTCTATGAGAAGGCGAAACCATTCTTTATGTCAATATTTAGACAATTAGGATGAAAAAAAGTTTAAATCAAATCAGAGTTTTTATGACATGTGTTGTCTTGCAAGTAAAGACGTCATAAAAACTCTGAATTGATTTAAACTTTTTTTCATCCGAATGGTTTTAACAAAAATAATACTGTAAATTACAAGAAAATCAAACTGATTCATGTAGTATTATTTTAATTTCCTTAAAATGCATTCAATTTTTGTCTTCCTTTCAACATATTTATTTTATTTAAGAACTTTTCATTTCCGGGTATTCATTTTTTGGTGATGAAATATGGAATGAAAACCACTTTTTTCATCTTGATCATCAAATATCTGTCAATTTTAATATCAAAACTGATTAACCCTTTCATATTTCGTTTTGTGTTTTACTATATTCAGAATTATGAGGAGTAGCACCCGTTTTAAACATTTAAACAACATTGTGATGTAAACATTTTTTCGTAAAAAAAAATATAAAAATGCTTCTGTTTTCTTTCTTTTTTGCTCATAATTTTTCTGGATTGGATGAAAAAAAGTTTAAAAAACCTTTTGATTATTAATTTTGATCTCACACTTTTAATTTTAAACTCGTCAAAAAAGGTCTATGCAGAGTTAAAGCTGCAAGCTTCCCTAAAAACACATTGTATTTGTTTATCTTGATAAGACCGTTTACATTTTGGAGATGTCAACCGGTGTTGAGGCAAAATGTGTCCGTTTCAATTCGGTCAATTTCGGGGTGCTTAAATCCCACTTCATCCGCCTATTAATGTATTTGTTGAGTAGAATATTGATAATTTAACAAAAGGAAAAAACCCATCCAAATGACACCCTCTCTTTCATAAGCTTTAAGAAAATCCGAAACAAATTGTGTGTTGTTCAGAGAGAGAGAGAGAGAGAGGGGGAGAGGGGCAGTTAAAAGCGCATAAACCCTGAATGTTTATGGATGAGGGATGAAATGAGGGTATTAATTGTCCATTGGTAATAAGGAAGAAGAAGAAGAAGAAGGAGAAGAAGAAGAAGAAGAAGAAGAAGAAGAAGAAGAAGAAGAAGAAGAAGGAGAGGAGGAAAGCTATGACTAAATTCCTTGACTGCTACTTTTACATCTAAAACATTTTGACCATTTTTGACTATTTCTAGTGTCTTTTTGGTGGTTTGGGGCCATTTTGGCTATTTAAAAAAAATTTAGCACTTTTTGGCAGTCAGTGTGTGTGTGTAAGACTATTCCATTTATTCTTTGTTCATTTGTAGGCAAACAGTTCTAAAGAGTGACCATCAAAAAGGGGTTGCCATGGAAACCCAGACCGATTGGGAATGGGTTGTGAGTGCTGTTGCCAAAAAAGGTAAATATTTTGGTTATGACACACAATCAGTTTCATTTATCTCATATGTAATGTTTGTCTGATATTAGTGCCTTTGTTGTTTGTTGTTCCTTCTGTTTAGCTGTGTTTAGTTTGAATGCATTTGGTTCATAACTGTATTAACTGTGTTTAGAAAGGAAACAGAAAGACAACAAAAGCACATGTTTATTGGGCAATTGCCTGTGAAGAAGAGAGCCTTCCCTGTTCTCACTTGTTAGAAGCAGAATGTGAATGATGATTGTAGGGATGAAATGAGGGTATTAATTGTCCATTGGTAATAAGGAAGAAGGTGAAGAAGAAGAAGAAGAAGAAGGTGAAGAAGAAGAAGAAGAAGAAGAAGAAGAAGAAGAAGAAGAAGAAGAAGGAGAGGAGGAAAGCTATGACTAAATTCCTTGACTGCTACTTTTACATCTAAAACATTTTGACCATTTTTGACTATTTTTAGTGTCTTTTTGGTGGTTTGGGGCCATTTTGACTATTTAAAAATTTTTTAGCACTTTTTGGCAGTCAAACTAGCATGAAAATATCTTTTGAGTTGGCAACACTGCTCCTGGCAGACTTGTATAAAAAAAAGTGAGAAATGTTTGATTGAATATAAATTTAGAATAATTGAATTCTGGTCAAATTTGAAATAAAAGCTTCAGGGATGCTTCTAGAAATCCGAGCAATAGGCTTGCAGGGAATTACTTACTTGACCCAAGATTCGTTCTGTGGCCTCAAAAAAAGTAAAGTATGCTCAGTCTTGGGAGATCAGTTGCCCTGCCCCCCCCCATTGCACTAAAAGGGGAGGGTCGTAGGCCCACCTGACACCTTCACGACACTGTTTGTGGGGACTGAGCAGTTTTTGTCATTGCCCACACGTATGCATTTGGGCCCACACATTAAACCAACATTTGCCCTTGTGGGGGGGGGGGGAATCTAATACTTGTAAAGAATTGAAATTAGATTAACAAACATGAAATGTGTACATTTTGATGCAATTTCTACAAACTGTGAATAGTAGGTTTTGGGGCAAGAAAAGTAGAAATTGACACAATGATACGAGGGTGTGAAATAGTTATGAAATAATTGTACTCATAACAAAATGTTTAAAAGTCAGGTGAGGAAGGAAATCAGTATTCAAATCCCAGTTGAATCATTGGTGGCTGATTAGGTAAAGGTGGCAGTACATATGTGCTCGAATGTGCGTATGGCGTAGTGGTTAACGACATGGACAATGGGATCGGCAAGCCTAGTTCAAACTCTGGTCGAGGCTGTTTTTGTTCACTTTGCACTAATGCCCTTGGGAAAGGCATGAATCCATCTCTTCTCTACCCCCCAGTAGACTTGGCTCTCTAGCCTCAGGAAGGCAACCAGTCTTGATTCCAAACCAGGGAGTGGAGCCCCCTTAACGGTTGGATGCCAACTTTGATGAACCTTCAGCTGCTCCTGCAGCCAAGCTGATAGCAAATGTATCATGCTTTGCTTTCTCTCAGACTACATCAGTGAGGCCAAGACAGGGATTCTGTTGACGGCATTCCGAAGAATCTCCATACAATTTGCCCAGGCTTGCACTCTGGAGAGGCTGGAGAGGTCACTTCTATCAAGGAGGCCTTCTTCTACATATGTGCTCTCAAAATAACAGAACGGCCCTGTCAGCTGGGGCCTAGAATACGCCGACTGCATCCCCTGCAGGGGCGTAAGACCCCTCCCACATACACACACACACCCAAACAGGTGCCACCAGTTCTTTCACCAAAGTCACAAGACTCTAGTTAAAAAAAAACCTTTTGTCCACAATAATTTGTCTACATAAATTGTATATTCAAAAAGAAACCGAATTCAGTACTAAATGACCCACCAAGGGTCAATGTGCCATTAAACAAAACAATCAATCAATCAATCAAAATAACAGAAGTTGAACTGATTTTTACGTAAAGCTTTTTTCAGTTGGTTGATGGATACAAAAAATTCCTGGAAGTTTTTTTCTGGTAGAATAAATTTTCTGTTTCCTTTCAGAGGAGGGGGTGGAGGAGGAGGAAGAAGACGCTGGTTCATCCGACGATGAAAGGCCCTTGTCTTTTAATTCAACAAAGGTTTGTATATTTCACTGTATGGTTTTGCCCTCTTGTATTCACTAATGTCTGTCTATCTGTCTGTCTGTCCACCTGTCTTCTCCAAAAATTTCAATGGAATTTTGTGGTAGGGTGGGCAATCGGTTACGGATGGATGAATCCCTTTGAATGTATGCTTTTTTTTCTGAATTGTAAACTAATGTGTTTTCTTGTTGTTTTCTCTCAAACATTTGATGAATTCTGATTCAGGATTTAAAATATTAAAAATCAGCCAGCTGTAGCCAAAAAATAGCCAGTTTGGCAACACAGGTCGGAACAATGCCGGCCATGGGTCTGAAACAAATAAAAAGAATTGTCTCATGACCCCCAGCAGGTTACTAGATGCACATAAGCATTTTTGTTATCCACTTGCCCATTTATCATGAGTTTATGTTGTCTTTTCTCTTTTTTGTCCAGTCTTCAGATTTGAGTTCCTGCTACACACCTCCATTGACGCCGAGTGGTGCCAGTCCACCTTGCTTACCAGATGTAGGCCTACCTAAAATTTTACAGGTAACTTCTATTGCTCTCTCTCTCTCCCCTTGCTCTCTCTCTCTCTCCCCTTGTAGCTGAAGTCAGACGCACATGGTTTGAGATAGGGTAGAAATTTCAAAGGAACCGTCGTCCGGATGTAAGACTTAGGAAGAGGAGTCACCAGGCGCCACTGTGCACTCCCGATGATAGGGAGTAGGTCTTCGCAGACAGACAAAGTCGTTTTTCACCTGGCCTTGTCACCGCTAACGAGAATATAAGTGGGATCGAATTCGCCTAATTCATGGCCCTATTGTTGTATTAACAGCTTTACACGTTCAAACATAAACATTATGTATGTCGGTTTACGATGTGAAACCGTTCTTTATGTATCGTGTATTTGCCTAATTCATGGCTTTATTATTGTGTTTGTGTATTCGCCTAATTCATGGCCTCATTGTTGTATTGACGGCTTTACACGTTCAAACATAAACATTATGTATGTCGGTTTATAATGTTAACCGCTTTTCACGTATTGTGTATTTGCCTAATTCATGGCCTTATTATTGTGTTTGTGTATTCGCCTAATTCATGACTTTATTATTTGCAGTTTTCACGTTGTACTGAATGTTGTACTCCAGTTGTACTGAATGTTGTACTGAATGTTGTACTGCACGTAGAGTTAACAGTTGTACTGTACGTAAAGTTAACACAAAATAAAGATCGTTCTGTACACCAGTAAGAAGCGTCAAACCTTTTCCTTCGTCAAGAGTACAAGCTGGGCTGTAGTTACACCCCCCTCTCTCTCTCTCTCTCTCTCTCTCTCTCTCTCTCTCTCTCTCTCTCTAAGAATGGCCTTTACCAAGTTTTGACACTTTCACTAATTCCATCTTTCTTTTCAATGGTTCAGGATAAATTAAAGGAAGATCTTAATTTTGTTTCAGTCTCTAATTTTGTTGCCTTGATTGACTGACAATTGCAATACCTTTGCCAAAGGTGACTGGCAAATGTCGGAGGCAGATATGTTCAAGTCTTTCAAGTGTTTTATAGAATTGATGAATGATAAATGAAAGGAAGGTTTGATTTTGATGAAAATCTTTCATTAAAAAAAGACTACAAATACAATTGACTGAAATGTAATTTAAATTTAAAATTAAAACAAAATAGTAGGGTATGAGTTTTGTCCTTGAAGAGAAATTCAGTCCTTTCTCATTCATCAAGAATCTGAGCCCCAAATTGAAAAGGATTAGAAATTTTGAAAATGTTTCATTAATAATGACAGGTACACAGCAATGAAATCAAATAACGACAGATACTCAACAATGAAATCAAATAATGACAGATACTCAACAATGAAATCAAATAATGATACTTAACAATGAAATAAAATAATGAAACTTGCGAATATTTGTTTTTGTTGTTTCCAGTCTTCCCGTGAATCTGAAAAAGATATTGTGACCCTTGAGGAGAACAAGGTCAGTCTTGGCCCTGCAAAGAGTCTCAGGGGATTGTGTGTGTTGTGCCAGAACCCTACAAAACCCTTACCAACCTTAGAACAGGAATCAATGCTCTGTCCTGAAGAATTGTACTGCTGTGAAGAATACCAGAAATTCCTGGAAATGGTTTTGCAAAGTGATGTGGAAGAAACTCGTCTGAGATTGGAGAATGAAATGTCAGAAGGAACAACTCTCGAATCAGTGCAGGGAGAATTGGATTCATGCATTTCCAAAGGAAACATTCTCAACAAAAAAGAATTGAAAAAGTTAAGAAATCTTTTTTTATTTTTCGGCATGAAGGTCACACTTTCTTACATTTTTGAAAATTTCAATTCTGACGATTTCCACATTTTGGTGAACTAGATGTTTTTTCTCATCTGCAGCAAAGTGAAGACGGCTCGTGAAATGAGATTCAAACAAAAACAACAAGAAACATTCCAACAACACCAACAACAAAAACTACCAATTCCACCCCAAGGATACCACACAAGTGCGTAGAGCAGGGTTTCTGAAACTGTTTCATTGTCATTCATCTTTATCCCAAAATTTCATTCACTCACAACTAAATTTCCTTATGTTTTTGATCATTTTTGTCGTGTTAATCACTGTTTCCCACAACAGACTGGTTTAAACACTGTTGTTGGGTTTAGGTTATTCATGTGTTCTGACATTTATATGTATCTATCTATGTATCTGGACGTTGCCCAGCCCTATCCGTTTATAGTAGAAACTTTAAATTTTGCACACACACTCCCCTCAATGAGTAGGGAAAATGTTTTGTGTTTTTTGAAAATTCCCCCCCAAATGAGTTTTTAGTGGGGGTTCAATTTACAATGTGAGTTTATGCCAAATTGATCCCTTAGTTTGTGTCCCGCAGCATTCTCACTTGTTTTCTTAAAAATCTGGTCTATTTAGTGATCACTGTTTAATTTACAAGGTAAAAAGAAGCATATATAGGTGGTGGTGATTCATAATTTCCCTTGGAATGTTAGTTCTTGTTTATGTTTAATTTTAATTTTACTCTAAAAGGTTATATCTAACTATAATTGAAGAAATCTCTCGGTGCATGTATGTATGCCTCAACATTGTTGATTACTCAACAACTGACCATTGTACGAAGTTGACATTCACCAGATACATTAGTCAGCAAATGAGGCAGTTCAGTGTCGAGTTTGAAGCTTTTTGGATCAGTGGATCTCGAGAAATCTAATAATTACAAGCCTGGCTGTTCCAGAGTCAAACTTTTCTCCTACTTCTACTTCCTTGGGTAATTCTACTATAAATTTTGAAGGTATGTAAGATTTGTCAGTTTAGCGCAAGTGGTAACACACCAGATTAGTGATCGCTAGGTTATAAATTCAAATCACGGTAGGGGAATGGGGATTTTACAGTTTTGGTGAGGATTGTTCTTGTTTTTGTTCTTGTTACATAGGAAAGTATCTGACTTTGTCCTGGAGTTTGACAATAAATAAAAAAAACTACAGATTATAGATCTTTTATAAAATATTATAACAATAATAATATAAATTGAGATATAAAATATCTAAATTGGCAATAGATCTAAATCTAGATATAAAATATCTAGATTGGCAATAGATCTAAATCTAGATATAACATATCTAGATTGGCGATAGATCTAAATCTAGATATAAAATATTTAAATTGGCGATAGATCTAGATTTAGATATATAATATCTAAATTGGTGATAGATCTAGATCTAGATATAAAATATCTAAATTGGAGATAGATCTAGATCTAGATATAAAATATCTAAATTGGCAACCAAAATAATTTGAAGCAGTGGTTTTGTACAATGTACGGAAAATAATTTTACATGACAATCATGGCAGGCTGCTCTACACACCATAAAGTCTGGCCCCTTCCAAACATGCACCTTTTGAATGGGGACTGCTCTAGTTACATTGAATTTGGGAAATATCCTGCTACTTTAAATTAACTCTTAAATTCATAAAAGTTATGATGGGAAATTTATGAAGGGAAATAACTCCTGATTGAAATTATCCCCCTTTGACCATTAGGTTCTTTCTGTACAATTCACTGAAGAGTTCCAGACCTGCCAGAATTTAGAAATTCTCAGAAGGGAGATTACCTAAAAAATGCTGCCCTCCACTATTAGGGGGGGCAAAGAAAATTTTCAATTCTAGAAGCTCTAAAACAGCTATTTCAGTGTATTGAAAACCTATCTTAACATAATTTTAAACCAAGATAATCAACAAAATACAGAAGACCTGGTAGGTCTGCAAATAGGAGAGATGCTGGAGTATCCTGCGAAATGTGAGAGACCTGGTAGGTCTGGAGTTCCATTATTTTTAATTCTATTCATTGAAGAGTTTCACTGTCAATACAAGTGGTTTCAAGCTGTCTATGAATTTAAGAGTTAAAAACCTTACAGGTGTTGTATAGCCCTCTTGGTCCGTGGGAGGAAAGTCCTGAACTTGTTTATAAAAATATGAGGATATATTTTTATTTCATAAGATACATTGTGTCGTGGCGGAGAATGAAGAGGGGGAGAGAAACAATGAGAACCGACAGACTGTTCCCAACAGGGGAACTGGCCTTGTGTCTTCCCCCAGCCAAGGCGATCTGTCTCGCTGAGGGCGTCTCTCTGTCTCTCTTATCGGGTTCGAACGCCCACACTGATGTTCCAGCCCGTCATCTGCAGTCAGGGTTAATATCCTGTTTATGACCCCTGAATACCCGGTGTGTCCGTTTCTGGTATAACTTTCTTTTCGTCAATATCCTGTTTAACTTTCAACACCTGTGGGGGTCAAATCAGTGACCTCCGCCCACAGCCATCTAAATATCCAACACAGAAAATAAACATATCAATTTTTTAGCTTTTTTTTCAATGCCATTAAAAAGAAATAAGAGTTTACTAAAAACTTTAATAGCAATGACTTTTTTTAAGTATAGAAAAAATATAAATTAGTCACTCAATAGAAACCAACATCTTTTGGCAGCATGCCGCATTGGGAATGATCAATTAAAAAAGTGGTGACAAATGAATAAGTTGCTTCTCTCACCTTTTTCCAAATTTTCAAAAAAAAGTGGGCACAATATAATATATCTGGTGAATGTCAACTTTGTAAAATGGCAGTTGTTGAGTAATCGCGGTGCATACACACACACACACACACACACACACACAGATTTCTTAAATTATAGTTAGATATAACCTTTTAGAGTAAAATTAAAATTAAACATAAGCGAGAACTAATATTCCAAGGGAAATTATAAATCACTGCCACCTATATTTGCTTCTTTTTACTTTGTAAATTAAAGCAGTGGTGGTGGGAAGTGATCACTAAATAGACCAAATTTTCAAAAAACAAGTGAGAATGCTGCTGGACATAAACTAAGGGATCAATTTTAGCATAAACTTACATTGTAAATTGAACCCCCACTAAAACCTATTTAGGGGGGAATTTTCAAAAACCAAAAAGTTTTTTGTAGACATAATAAGGAGTAAATGTTGAAATTTTCAGCCCTCTGGCTCCATTGGTGCAGCCCGTACACTTGATACATACATAGCCAGCTGGACCAACTCAAAAACTGAAGAAACCTATTTTGACAGCTTTGGTAATAGTTTTGGTTGATGGTTTCTAATTATAGGTAGAGGGAAAAAAGAATATAATCCAATTCTGCTAAGGGCCCCATAAAAGTTTGGGCCGGACCTGCTCACAGTTGACACAAACCTTTTGATAACTTTGGCTTTTAACTTTAAAATTGGCTTGCTGTACTCAAAAGCTGTTGATATTTTAAGAAACTATTCCAACTTTTGTTCGGACAATTGTATCTCTTCTTCCTATCCTCAATGTTGTCAGCACAACTTCCCAGCAGCACTTGGTACACAGATGTACACAAATGTAACCATGTAACAGATGTAGCCAAATGGATTTCAACATAATATGGTTTTCTTTGCTTAGCAAATCAGGTGTTGGGAAACTCTCCCCCATCTATAGTTTGGAATCACCTGAGTGCTTGGTTAGCCATATGGTTACGCCTGTGTCCCTAGCACTGCTGAAATGGATCGGAATCACCTGAGTGCTTGGTTAGCCATATGGTTATGTCTGTGTCCCTAGCACTGCTGAAATGGATTGGAATCACCTGAGTGCTTGGTTAGCCATATGGTTATGTCTGTGTCCCTAGCACTGCTGAAATGGATTGATCCAGTTGGTATTTTAATGACCACAATTTTTCTTTGCCTTTGCTCCAATAAAAGATCAAAACTTTTTTTTAGGGGAATCTTAATTGACCACCTCTGGCTACAATTCACTGTTTCGGCTACTCAGAGGTCACATACAGATAAATGATATCAGACTTTTACTATTGTATAGATAGATTAATAGGTAGATGGAAATCAGATCATTATTATTGAGCTGAGAACAGACTCCCAAATTATCAAAAACTAACCTGCTAAAAACATGCCTGGGGGATCCCATTGTTACACACAGAAAATTTCCTGGGGATATGTTATGTGGTTTTCGAGTTACACTGCCACAGACAGACAGACAGACAGACATTTGGTGAAATTATTGTAGGATGCAGAATTGACCACAGAGTCTGTACTTCATTCTTCTTTGCCTGGAGAAAAAAGTTTTGCCTCTTTTCTAAAATTATACACCTGATGAGAGCTGGAGAATAGATTGGCCGAAACGTTATTTAGACAACATCAAGGATAGGAAGAAGAGATTCAATTGTAAATAATTTGCATATTTTTTTAATTTGCATGCCATATTTTTTAATCTATCAGTTATAACATCAAATTCGTTATAATGGCCCTCCCCAATTGTGCCGTAATAATTGGAGTCCGTGGTGATTCAAAGTGGGAATTGTATTCCGTGGTTGGAACTCTCCACATGGTGAATCATTCACTCTGCATCCTCATGGGTTAGCAGCCAATCAGAAGCCGTAAGCTATCATGTGAGGGTGCCAATTTTGAAACCTGTCTGTTTTTTCTCAGTCCAGCATCACGTAAAGATGTGCTGAATCGCGTTCTGCCCTTTTTCCACCCTGGCTCTTGAACCTCATGGGTCTGGGAGCCAGAACCCCAGATTTTCCTAATAATATTGATGAGAATCCGGTCTTCTGTGAGGAAGGTTTTGTGGATGCCGGCTTGATGCAAAAGATTTCTCCATAGTAAAGGTTTTCAAAGGTGGGTTAAAATTGACTCCATTTAAATCTGATTAATGTCAGAAAAAGGAAACAGCAATGAGAGACAAATGAAAGAGACAATCATTTCTTGATACAAACAAATGTAAATTTAGTAAAACGTCCTTTGTTCTGGTATATTTGTTTTAATGTAGGTTTGTGATCATGTAAGTAAAATGTTTTGGCTAAAAAGTCTTTCATGATGATAATGTATGCATGTGTGTTAATATTGTTTTTATACTCTGGCCTGTCCATGGCACATGTGAACAGCACACACCTCGGACAGGCCAAAATCATAAAGGGGAGCAGCGCTGTTATGCACGTCTGGTCAGGAAGGCAGACTGGCTGGAAAAGAGGCCAATTCAAAGTTAGCGCCTGTCAAGTGATTACTTGCTGGTTCCTGATTGGCCGCAAGGGTCTAGCTTACTGTGTGTGGAGAGTTCCACTCATGGGAGACAACTCTGCTTTGACTCGCCACAAGCCCATAATCCAACCAAACTGTAAGAAAACCATTCCACCTTATTTTCACACACACATTACCATCATTAAGGACTCTTAGACACAAAAACATTTTATTTACACTGTCACAAAACCCACACGAAAGCACAATACATGGACAATGGACACACACATACACATTAACTAAATCTGTACATCCCTCATTTGAATAAATATTTGTTTTCTTTCTAAAGGGCTGTCTCTTTCGTTTTCATTTGTTGCTGTTCGTTTCTTTGTTCATGACTGTACCCACATGGAGTCATTTTTATCATTTTCACAAAACCTTTAGTATGGAGAAATTAAACCCTCATCAAGCCGGTGCCCACCTCTTCCTCACAGAAGCCCGATACCCAAATCATATAGGTTGGACTTCTTTCTTCTACAAAACAATGGGCGCCCGGCACCCATCCTCCATAAGTCCACTGTATAAGCTTTTAAATGAAGAACATTTTCGAAAAGCAGTCTGCAATTTTTCATTCAAAATCTGGTGTTTTTTTCCATTTTTTCCAGCCCGTCTGATGAACACAATCAATTATCAGTTGTCTTCTCGTCGTTGCTTAGAAGAAGGTTGGACTGTGCGGACTCCTTATTTGGAGCAGCTGGACTTTGACGCAGATATTTTTGAAGTGGAACCGGGAAAGAAAATGACACTCTGGCGAGGGGATGAGGTGAGGAAAGACTTTCTGAAGAGATGGTTCATTCATACCTTGTCGCTCTAATAACGTACCCAGGCCAGGGTTGGAGGAGTCAAAGTCTTTGGGGGGTCAAAGCTTTCGGGAGAGGCGGGTTGTAGCACCCTAAGTAAAGCATCTGTCTCTTGAGAGACAACTCCCAATTGAGTATGAAGCCTGGGGACGAAGACCCGATTTCTGTTGCATGCGTCAGCTTAGTGATCCTTGCAAGTTTCAAGTCTGGTCGAGACCAGGACTTTATTCTTACCAGTTTTTATGACCAGCCCCTTGGCAGGATGCAAGTCCACTGAAGGGATACCTCCACCCTAATCACACAGCTTCTTAGAGTGTACTCAATTTGCTGCTGATTGCACAGGGAAATTTGTCCTAATGAACAGTTTTTCAGACTCTTCGCTCATACTGGGAATCGAACCAGAACCTTCTGCGTGTGAGACAGACGTGTAGCACCCTATGGCTTGTGTTATTTAGTATGATTTAGAGATTGATCTCCTCCTAGAAGGATTAACAGGGATCACCATGGGAGGCTCTCTAGATGATCCCTACTAAGAGTTAATCTCAGGTTTTTTATTTTATGAAACTTTTTCTTTTAGTTCATATGAAAGAAATCACATCCAGTGGACAAGGGGACCAATTGTCCCGCATGAGTGCTCGCAAAGCATTGCTGGATGAACATTTTTCTCAAATCAACCAAGACTGAGTCGATCTTAATTCACTTTTACAACTCTGATGCCCAGGGCCTCTGAGAGGAATTTTATCAGGGCTACAAAGTTTCTTTCAGAGCCCCCTTCCCTCCTCCATTAGTCATCCTGTTTTTATTCATTACGATTTTAATGCCATGAGTTACAAGGCCAAAAAGGGTTTGGAAGATGAAAGAGGGGTGGAATGGAGCGCTCTGTCAATTTCTGCATTTGAGGCCCTATGCTCCTCTACTCCCTCCATGATGAATATAAATAAAATAAAAGATGATCATAGAGAAGAACATCTTTTTTATGCTACAATGAATGAATGGCTTGGCTTTGTGAATGAAGATTTTAGGGATGGTTTTCCATAGCATTTCGACCATAGATGGCGGGGTCAATGTGCAGAGTAAACCTCCAGCCTGAGCAGTTTTAAGGTGAAGTGCGACAGTACGGCTGTCTGTGACTTTAAGTACGGACCCTGGTTGCTCTTACATTGAGCAGATGTGCACTGACTATGGGGTTTATGCTACAATACATATACAAGTAGAAATGGTTTGCATTGAAACATCCTTTTATATTGCAATGCAGATCAGAAGACAGGATTATTGGTTAAAATTATAAAAATAAGATAGGCTTTGTATTTAATTTAAAGAACAAAAAAACTCTCTTTGTCTCCCTGGCCCCCTTTAGTCCCCCCGGCCCCGGGTACGATGTATCCCCTGCACTCCACTCTCATAGACCCTGATGTTGACTTTTCTTGGACCTATAGAATTGTTTTATATGAGATTCTGTCTGCAAATCTATGTGGTCATCAATAGATTTTTACCTGATTTATTTTGGGGTCCAGCATCCACCTGCGCTGTATCATGAACTGCACTATAATGAACCGCGTTATAACGGGGGAGGCCTGTATAAATAAAATAAAAGAGGATCCAAGAAAAGAAAGCACATTTGAACATCTTTGTTTTATGCTATGATACAGATAAGAACAAAGAATTCACATTGAAACATCCTTTTATATTGCAATGCAGATCAGAAAACAGGATTATTAGTTAAGATTGATCGATTGATTTGATTAGCGGCATATCAACCCTTGATGGGTCATTTAATGCCGAAATTTAATGCTGACAGGGCCATATTAGTTAAAAGCTGGGTGTGATAAAGTGATTTTGTGCCCCGTAAACAGAGAATTCTGATCAAATGTGCCTCTCAAATGCTTATGCTAAAATTTTGTTAATGGTACAAATTTTTTAACTGAAATTTCAAATCCATCAACCAATAAAGAACTAAATGAGACTTTTTGTATTCAATGTTTATTTATCCATAAAATATAGATTAGATCTCTCATTCTTCATCCTTCTCATCACATTTGCTGTCTTCTGTGTGCGTTCTTATGTCCTTCTATGCTTTAAGTCTTCTATGCTTTGTACCTGCAATGCAGCAGTAAGTTTGTTTGTTTGTATGAGTTTTTGTCTCGTGTCCTTTCAATCAAAGATAGCAACCTTTGATTTAGAGCTCTGCACTCGCACACCACTCGTTGTTTTGATCATTTGTGCCTCCCTATGAGCAGGTGTGCCGCATAGCGGCGTTACTGCATTTTCACACCCTGGTTAAGAGTAATTAAAAAGAAAATAGATAGGTAGTCTTAGTATTTACTTTGGCACAATAATCATTGCTTTGAAATGCATTGAACTTTAATTTCTCTCCTTTTTTTTCTTTTTCTCCAGAGCATTTCGGAAGGACCTTTGGAGAAATTTTATGACAATGGACACAAATTTTTCACAATCTTTTCTGATGGAACTGGAAATATTTTGTATCTTTTGCCAGAGTTTTCATTTGGACACCAAGAGTTTTTATCAAGATTTTTATTTTTTTATGATTCTGTTTTTGCTATACGTAGATCTTTTCGGACTGTTGTCTCCATCTTGGTTTTTTTTTTTACACAGCATTTCGGCTGTTGTTGCCTTAAATGGCCTTCCTCAGTTGAGTGTCGTAAATGGGTGGGGGGTTCTGGAATATTGGGACAATGGCCCTCCTTGAAGTGCGGGGGTTGAATGTCCTCATTCTGCTGTCTCTGTCCAGGTGGAGTCTTTCAACCAGGCCATGGTGTTAATGACGCCTATTTTTGCAACTGTTTTCGGAGGCTTGGAAAGGTTATTCCAACCCGACAGTCTTTCTAAATGTTGTGTAAATAAGAACAACCACAATGTGGACAACCGTATGAAAAATCGATGTATAGCGATGATTCTTCATCTCAAAAATTATGACAGACAGAAATTCTATTTTTGGTTTTTTCAATTTGCCTCTCCTCTTTTCTTGGAAACAAAGCAATTCAGAACGGATTTCTTTGTTGTTTTCTATAGTTTTGAGAAGGGTCATTAACATTCAAATAGTTCTTCGGATGATTGAACTCCTTGTTGTTTGTGTTATTAACACAACGTTTTGGACGATCCATTCTTTGGCTGTCTTCAGGTGTAATATCTAAAAAATAGACTGGATGCCTCCTTTGAAATTAAAAACTTCTGTTTACCCCATCACATTCGGATATTACACCAAAGAATGGATCGACCAAAACATCATGTTAACAACACAAACAACAGGAAGGAGTACAATTGTCCGAAGATTCTTTTTTTGTTTTTCTTTTGTCTGTCCTGTTAAACTTCCTATAATTTTCTTCTTGTCTGTCTTGTTATACTTCCTATAATTTTCTTATTGTCTGTCCTGTTAAACTTCCTATAATTTTCTTCTTGTCTGTAGCTTTTGAATAAAAGTTATCCCATAACCCAGTGCAGGGTTGTTGGGGCATCCCAGATGATTTCATCATGGGTGTGTCAAGGGTGAGATAGCCTGATGGAGCCCATCACTCTTCAGGCTAGTTTGGAATCAGATGTATCCGTTTCTTAGACCGGTTGCCAACCATAGCTAGAGAGCCCAGTCTGCCCTACTATTTATCCATGGGGGAAGAAGAAGGGCATTAATGTGAAGTTGACACCAACTGTCACATCCAGAGTTTGAACTTGGTTCACTGATTCCATTTTCTCTGCTGTTAACCATTAGGCCACCCCTCACCTTCTTTGTTGTGTTGAATACTAAAAGACAAAAATAGTCAATTGAAGTTTGGATAAAAGTCTCTGCAATAAAATACTGATATTTGCCTGAAAATTAATTGGGAGACAAATCAAGTGTTATGCAGACTTATTTTACCTCTGCCAACAAAGTTTGAAGAGCTATATGTAGTCACTCATATTTTCTATAGTTTTGAGAAGGGTCATTAACATTCACATTGTTATTTTCTATAGTTTTGAGAAGAGTCATTAACATTCAAATCGTTCTTCGGACTTCATTGTTGTTTGTGTTGTTAACGCATCATTTCGGCCAATTCAGCCTTCTTCAGGTGTAAAATTCTCTGTCAATAATCTGGACTTCCTCCCAGAGAGGAAGATGGTCGGCTTTCTCTCTTCAGATGTGGTCGCCCATAGCTGATTTTTCTAAGGCGACCATATTCCTCTCTGGGAGGAGGTCCAGATTATTGACAGAGAATGCTGTTGGAAGCAGAGAAAAATCAATGAAGCAGATCATATCAACATGTTGACTAAATGCATTAGTCAGACAGAGTTCAACCTGATGTGGCTTGCACTGCTCAACAGACCCAAACCCAACAAGACAAAGACACAGAAACACCCGGGCCCTATGTTATAAGGGTTACCCCATTAAAAATTTAAAACTTCTGTTTACCCCATCACACTTAGATTTTACACCTGAAGAAGGCCAAAGAATGGATCGGCCGAAACAACAAGAAGGAGTTCAATCGTCTGAAGAACCATTTGAAGTATTCATTCATGTCTGTCTATCCGTCTGTTTGTCCACACAATATCTCCAAAAGTTCCTAATGAATTTCAATGAAATTCTGTCGAAGGGTGGCCAATGTGCTACGAAGAAGTGATTAAACTTTGGGGTGGATCCAGGAATAAAAGAGGTTAAAAATGTACATTTGATAAAGAGGCTAAATTAAAATTTCAAGGGAAGTAACTCAATATTTACAATTCTCTCGATTAATATTTTATCATCATTCATTTTTAGTTAGTGTACAGCATTGGTGGAGATATGTGCTTTCTAGTTTTGAGGCAGTACTTCATACTTCTTCTCATAATAAGAAAAAACATCCATCAATATCAACCTCAGGATTAATAGGTAGGCAACTGCAAAATTTAACCAAACAGTCCTTGTTTAATTCTCCTTAATCGCTACAGTTATCCAACCGGTCGACTGGCTGTGTTGATTACAGCCACGCAGCCTTGCCATTTTACTTACGTCATCTACTGTGAAGCGAAGAAGAGAGTGGCAGCCATATTTGAGCACACAGGTTATGCGACTTGTTACCATGACAACGGGAATATCAGGTAAGTGAGAAAGCTACACATAAGCAAAACATTCAGTTTATTAATGGTTTTAGTTTCATGCCTCCTGCAGGAAGATGCTTTCATTTACAATATGTTGTTAATCGAGATTTTTATTAGTGATCACAGCCCAACAAAAGGTGAGAGAAGTAACGTATTCATTGATCACCCGTTTTTCAAATTTTTTTAATCACCCCCAACACGGCATGCTGCCAAAAGACGTTGGTCATGTGACGGTTTCTATTGAGTGACTAAGCAGACCTGTTCACTTTATATTCTAAATGATTTTGAGAGATTACAACTGTCCAAGAATTGAATGACCATATTTTATATTGTCCTTCCTTGCAGACTGTATATTGACCCCAGTGGTGGAGTCGAGGCCAATGAGGGGGGAGCGATAAAACGAAGATGGCAGTGGCATCATCCGGGCAGTCACGTGCACGCCCCACCCCTGCAACCAATCCATTTAGCTCTCAACAAATTCATTGGCATCAAACTTGTCTCTCAACGGAACATTCAACTAAATTTCATTGCGAAAAGAAAAAGCTGCAAAATCAACATGGGGGTCAACGTTAAGGTTTGACCCTTTTTTTTGTTTTTCTTTTTTTTTTCTTTGATTTATTTCCATCCATCAATCCTTCCCTCGCTCCTTCCTTCTTTCCTTCCAATCTTTTCCTTCCTTTCATTCATCCTTCCTTCAATTCTTCATTCTCCCCTTTAATCATTCCTTTTCCCCTTCATCATTCTTTCTATGCTTCCTTTCATCTTTCTTTCATCCTACCTTCTTTCCTTCTTTCCTTACTGTAGCGAAGAAGTAGAGATAAACTTACCCAGAGCAAAATGACCTTGTGTGGGGTGCCATTTGTTTTGTGGAAGCTCCAAGAATCGAAAGCCGAACGAACAAGTCGTCGACAGATATAGACAAGGTGGAGCATCAGTGACCCGTATATATAAAGCGCTAGTGACCCGGATGTGTTGAGCTTTTGGCTATAAAAGGCCAGCCGGCGACGTCTCGTCTGTTGGTTCTAGGCTTGCCAACTGAAGCCATGTTGGAGTTGTATGTTGGTAGCATCTTGGATCTTGTGACAGTGGTGAGAGCTTACCGGTGATGAGCAAGGAGGTGTTTCCTTGACGGTATCGTTCTGGTGCTGCAACGTTGACATGTCAGTTGACATAATTGCATCAAACTGTGTCAGTGTCCCCCCCCCTGGAAACTACACTTACAACCTTCCTTTGTTTCTTTCTTTCATCCTTCCTTCTGACCTTCTGACCTTCTGACCTTCCTCTAATGTTTATATATATGTATGTTAAATCAATAAGTAATCTATGTATATGTTAAATCAATAAACATGCCGAAGCAAGCTCCCAGCAGCCCCCATTCTGTTTCCGGTAAACATGGACTGGAAGTGGGAATGGGTAAGGCTCAGTTCTACACAGGCAATAGCCCTGATCAACACGTGTCTGTTGTTCTGTCTTCTTTTTTTAACACACTTAAACATGTTATGAATCAAATGCATTCTAATCTCACACAGCTAGAACAGAAAGAACAACAAAGCGAACAAAGGCACTAAACACAACAAGAACGTTAAACTTCCTTCCACCTTTTCATTCTTCTTTTCTTCCGTCTTTCCTTCCTTCCTTCTATCTCCCAACACATTCTATTTCAAAACTTCTTATTTCCTTCTTATAGTTTTAGAAAACTTTAATTTTTTAAGAAAATTCTATTTCTCTTCCGTATGTTTCTCCTGAACTCGTTTCAGTCATATATTTTTCTAATTTCAGCTCAATTTTTCTTCACTTTCAATGATTGCGTCCATCGATTGTGGATGTGAACAAATTTTGCAACTTTTCTTTTGTGTGTTTTCCCCTTGCTTCTTTGATTGTCTTCAAGTGTTTCTTTGCAGCCTTTGAATGTCCCGAAGACATTGGCGTCATCAGCCACAGACGAGAACCATTTCTACCTTGAAGACAAAAAGACCAACATTGAGTGAGTAAACAACTCAAAAGAAACATTTAATCACTTGGAGTTTGACCAGGGTTGCCAGATCTGAATTGCTGAATGTAGCTGAAAGGCTATAAGTAGACAATTTTGGGTTATCGGTCGTTTCGTTGAATGACGTGTCGCTGACACACATTCAGCTAACTGCAGTTTCGTCCTGCGGACAAATCGGAGACAACCTGTTTGACGAACATCACTTTTGCCCACTTGGCATTTTGCTGACTACCTTTTCGTTGAATACTTTCTTTTTTTACCATTTAGAGGTTAAAAAATGTTATTTTACATCTTAAAACATTGGAAGAACAGGATGATAAGAAACATATTATATTATAAAATGAATTTTTGTGACTGATCAGAGAACTAATCCAGCAGACATCGACACCCTATTTTATAAATGTAATTAAACTTGAAAAAAATTATTCCTTGAGTTTTTTCTTGGCTTTGCGAGAAAGAAAAAAGTCAAAAGTCAAATTAATTTCATAATATAATATGTTTTTATCATTCGTATTTCCAATGTAAGATGTAAAATGAAATTATTTTTCAGAAATTTCACTGTTTTTTTTGTTTTTTAACCTCTAAATGGTAAAAAATAAGTATTTGACGAAAAGTTAGTTGTCGAAAAGCCAAGTCGGCAAAAGTGATGTTCATCAAACAGGTTGTCTCCAATTCGTCTGCAGGACAAAACTGCTGTCGGCTGACTGTGTGTTGGCAACATGTTCGCCAAAACAACCAGACACGCAATTTTGTAATGAAAGTAGCCCAATAGCTTTTTTTTACCAATAGATACCCTTTTCAGAGTAATATATTTTTATACATAGAGTAAACTACATGATTTAAGGGTGTTATTAATATTATTACTTCATGTATTTGATAAAACATGTGATATTAGGGATAACTTACAAATACTTGCAGCATGAAGCATAATTATGGCCATACAGTCCATCCCTGTTTTCACAGTTGAAGATTATCTAGTTCCTACTAAATATCCAATCAGGGATTATTATGGGGGTGCAGGAAATTTAAAAAGGGATTATCTGATAAACTAGCATTCCAAGGGAAATTATGAATCACTGCCACACACATATGCTGTATTGGGGGAGATCAATTAAAAAGTTTGAAAAAAATGGGTGATCAATGAATAAGTTACTTCTCTCGCCTTTTGTTGGGCACTAAAAAGTCCAAACTTTCAAAAAACAAGCATGAATGCTGCTGGACACATACTAAAGGACCAATTTAGCATAAACTTACATTGAAAATTGAACCCCCCTCTAATAACCTATGGGGGGAATTTTCAAAAAACCAAAAGAAATATTTTCCCTACTGATTGAGTGGCGTGTGTATGTAAAATTTCAAGTTTCTACTATGAATGGTTAGGCCAGGGCGAAATCTGGATACATAGATAGCTACATAGATACATATAAATGTGAGAACCCATGAATAACCTAAACCCAGCAATAAACCAGTGTTGTGGGTAGTGGTGATTAATTAGAAGTAGTTACCTTTATATGTCTTTGAAAGGTAATTATGTTACATTATGTCTCCTGTCAAACCTCTGACCTTGGAGTCTTGCTGCTTTCTGCGCCACCTTGGTGGACCATAGCACGCAAACCCTTGGTTTAAAGGGTGGGGTCAGCCGTGTGCACATTGCACTTCACCTTAAAACTCCATTGTGCAGACTTCGGACTATTCACGTTCAGGTCCCACTGACTTAAGACCTGAAAAGACGTGGAAAAGCCTTCCAAATCTCCGTTCGCAGAGCCAAGTCATTCATGTCACATTATAAATACATAAATAATCAAATCATTGACTTTCTTCTCATTAGAGGCCCAAGTTAACCCAGTTCATTTTAAAAGTAGCCTAAAAAAACCCAAGTATCGAAATTCAAAATTTAGTAGCGCTGGGCTTTCAAAAAGTTGCCAAATTCGCTACATTCATTGGCACTTGTAGGCTGAGCTCAGTGGTAGAGCAAGAAACTGAGGCATTTCTTTTGATGGTGCCAGCAAGGTGAGACTTGTTGCCAGAAACTTAGGCAAAATAGACTCTGATTTCCAGTGTAGATAATGGATGCGTAATGAAATACAAGGCTTGACTGTATGGAACTCAAGGAGCTTTATTCAGCTTATACAAGGACTTCAGTTGTGGGGTTATGGAGGAGTTAATTTGTAGGAATTGTGGTTTCTACAAGGTTGTGATTTTGAAGGATGTAATAGATGTTAAAGAAGGGAGAAGTTATTTAAGTTGTAAGGAGAGAATGTAGATCGTTTCTACATTCAAAATTAGCGGTGAAAAGGCAATGGCTAAAATGACCTGTCATGGCGGCCGCTAGTCGCAGCAGTAATAGTAGTTGGTGTCCTCCTGGTTAGGGAGGAAGGAGGTCACGTGATCAACAAGAAGAGGAAGGAAAGTCGGCCATATTGGTTTTTGGCAGTCAATACAAACAAGGGAACCAAAACAAAAGGCGTCAGATTTAAAATGAAAAAAAGTTGTATTTAATACAAACATTGTAATGAAAAAGATACAATAAAAAGGGATACACATATATGTAAAAGGAGTGAGAGGTTTTGTGAGGAAGAGTTATGGTAAAAAAGGGGTTTTCTGCCTTTAGCCGGTTTTTGTGTTCTGAAATTGATTTTGTGAGAATGCAGCGTTAGTTATGTGAACTAAATTGCGCCTAAGAAATGTCTGCTCTCAGCAAAAGAAATCGGTTGTTAAGAGAAAAGAAAACTTTTAACAGAAAGTAGAAGATGCCAGGCATGTAGGAAAAATAGTTTCTAATCAGGAAGACATTTTAAGGAGTTGCTCCGCTAAACCTGATGTTAACAGAAACTAATCATCGATGGTCATGTAAATTCTCGAAGGGGCCTATATTTGAGGCATTCATTCCTAGTTGTGGCGAAAAGGAATGGAGAAAGAATGACCAAAGATTTGAAGTAAGAAGAGACGGCATTTGAAGAAATGTCCGTAGTTAGAAAATGGGCCCTAGGCGACCCAAATGGAAAAAGGAAGAGATATTTTACGTGCCAGAGAAATAGACACGGGTGAAAGAGGCACTGTAGGAAACCGGCTACAAAGGCCAAGATAATTGTAAAAAAGGAAGCTAATACTCAGTTTTGTACTTCATAGGGTTCAGAGCTGTCACTGTCAAGGTGACAAAGCCAGCTTGATATTTTTAACCCTATTTTAGTACTTTGAGAAATATGACCGCTACACAAGGCTTGACTGTATGGAACTCAAGGAGCTTTATTCAGCTTATACAAAGACTTCAGTCTGACTAGACCAAAAGGCAAACAGTATATATAGTCTGATGGAAGAGTTCTCCTAAGGAGAGATAATTATTACCACAGGGTGCTTCCATACAATGATCAGTTTAGGACCGAAAAAAATGAACCACTCACTTGACTTCTGAAAAATCTCTTCAAAGTTTGGACAAACTGCAACAAAATTGTTACAAACGGTTTAATGAAAAGATTGTAATGTTATCACCTTGGAGGTTGGCGACAAATGTTCAACGACAGTTGGTTGGTTTCGTCACTCCTTGTTGTGGACTGTGTCTCAGCGCACAATGTGTCCAGACTTTGGGAAGACAGAGGTTGGTCTCTGGAAAGAACTGGCCTGAAACGCAACAAAGGATTGAGACAGAGACGATTTTTTTGTAAAGGAATATATTGTTTATTCGTAATTTTACAGAAATTCTGTCATACACAACTATTCCCATAAAATTGATAGAGGGAGAGAGAGTGAGAGTGGGTGTCTATGCAATTTTGGAGGTGATCTCTCAATCCGTATCTGTTGGACACTGTTTTGTCTCTGCTCTGTCAGTCTTATTTATAGTGTGGTTGTGTATAGTTTCTAAAGGTTAAATTAATTCATCTTGTTTAGTCTATATATTTGGATTTTGGCTATTTTGAATTCACCTGTGCTCGTTTATTAAACAGATTTCTATTTTTAGGTATTTTCTGTCAATGTTTTGACTCGTACTTCCCTTTCTCCTGAGTTACCCTTTGATGTTATTTTCTTTTCGTATATCTATCTATCTATCTATCTATCTATCTATTTTCATTTATGCACCTCTTCGCTATGGTACAAGATTCCCACTAAATAGGAGTTGCAGGGTGGCCGAGCGGATAAATGCTCAGAGAATGGTCTCAGCTTCAAACTCCGGCTGGGACAGTTTGTGTTCACTTCGAATTAATGCCCTTGGGAAAGGCATGAATCCATCTCTTCTAACCCCCCCCCCAGCTATGGGTATAATGGCACAGTGAAGTGAGTGACACCACTTTGGGTGCTTCTCGCCTCTTAGTCTATTTCACATGTCACAAACAGGCCAAGTAAGTGGTGATGTATTTGTTAGACTCTGTAGATCCATTGATTTGCTGTCAACTTGTATATAACCCTAACCCTAAACCCTAACACTCTGGGGTCTTCTTTTCTTTTATTTACACTTGAACATTCATGTCTACAAGCTAGGACACCAAAACCACTAATTGATTTGAACACAATAAAACATCAGAAAAAGGACTCCCGAAACGGCAGAGTTCCACTACTGATCATTAAGAAAGCTAACAGAGTTATCTTTCTTTGCATATAATATATTAACATATTGACATGTGGAGCCCAAGGGATGGCTGAAGCTGTATCCAGCATAAGGGCGAGAGAGAGAGAAAGATTCCCATTAAATATGCATGTACGAATGCATAAAAGATTTCATAATTTACGCCACCGCCCCCTGCTTGATATTTTGCTTCAATATTTTTTTAATTTTTTCTTTCAGATGTATTCTATCAAAGGTGAGGAATTTAATCCAATATGCTAATTCTCCCAAATTGGAACGAATCCTTCCTCCGATTTACTTGACCAACAAAACATCGAAGTTACAACAAAAAGCAAAACAAGTGACTTCCATCAAAAAAAGGCCAAAAGTCATTGTGAGATCTGAAATGTCCCCGTGTCACTGATTTATCTGTCAACGAAGTGGAAGAGGTGTATGTATTTGGTCATGTCTGTTGTTCTATCTGTTCTTCTTCTGTCCATCTGTCCCCATGATATCTCAAAAACTTTTGAATGAATCTCAATATAGGCTACAGCAAAAGTGATTAAATTTTGTGGCAGATCCAGGAATTCGTTTTTGATTGAGAGATATTTTTATTATTTTGCTGGAAAAGAAGTTAAAAAACGAATAGTGAATAAAAAGGCTAAACTTAAATTTCAAGGGAAGTAACTCAATATTTATACATTCAAAATTCTCCCCCTTTTCATTGTCAAACTCCAGGATAAAGTCAGAGTTGACTTTACTTTCCTATGTAACAAGAACAATCCTCACCAAAAATATGGGAGTAAACCGATATGTAAAACCCCCATTCCCCTACCATTGCCAATTTAGATATTTTATATCTAAATTTAGATCTATAATTTTGAAATTCGAACATTAATTGTCTTCAATTATTTAGTTTTATTAGATGAAGATTTTATAAAATCATTATTATTTAAATTTAATGACTACTTTTTACCTTCATCTTAAATTTTATTAGTTGCTTTTTATTGCACTGCTGGAAGGTAATCGGTTTCAGAATTTTCTATTGCTTGTTATTCAGTGGTGGTGCTAGGCCCAACGACACCCCCACCCCTGCAAATTGTTAAATTTGTACCCTTCACAAAAGTAACGGTGCCCCCAGAGCTCTGCAGTTTTTGGGGTCAGTCTGTTCCCACGCATGCCTCTGTTTTTATCGCAATTCCACTCATAATCAATTTTCTGGTTCTCCACATTATACCTTCCCATGACCCTCTGCCTCATCAAATTCACAAGGCAGAAAGAAAAATGTCAGTTTAACCCTTTTCCTTTCATCTCTATTAGAATCAAAATTAAATTTCCCAAACAGTTCAAATATGAGTCTTCCATCATAGCTCTTCCTTGCAAATTGTGTGTATGTTTGAGACCAGCTTTTTAAAGTCTTCCATATTGAGGTTTGATGATTCAACTGAATGGTATATTGGTATCATTAGAAAATCATTGGAAAAGGTTTTTGTTTCAAATGGGTCAGATTTTGATGAAATATTTACCATTTTTTGTTGTTTATATCATCCTTCATCTTAATAAATTTTGTGGAAGGGTAGGCATTGGGCCACAAAAGAAGTGATTAAAATTTAGGGTGGATCCACAAATTTGTTTTCGATTGAGAGATATTTTTATTATTCTGCAAGAAAAAAGGTTAAAAAAAAAAAGACTAATTTTCAAGGGAAGTAACTCAATACTTAATATATCAAAGTTCTCTCCCTTATTTCATTTGCATTCAGCTTTTAGTTCAGTGTACAGCATTGGCTGAGGTGTGTGGTCTCCAAGTGCTTTCTAGTTCATTACTGAACTCAAATGCTTCGAAAGCTTAGATTATGTACTTTCAAAAAATATATGTGTGCATGTTTTGTTTTTTTCATAGTTGGACAGCTGGTTTTATGAAATTTTATTTTAGTCTGGTTCCAATTTGAGATAAACTATGCAGGTCAAAGCATTTTAGAGTAGAATTTGTCATGCAGTTAAAATAAGATAATTCAAGGGTGCTAATTCAAAATCTGGTGTATGCAAGGCAGTACATATTACTGGCCTCCCAACCATGCAGTCTGGAGGCAGACATGGATTTTTACATGATTAATATATCTGTTGCAAACCAAGGAAAAAAGTTACCTGAGAGTTTGTTTTACATTTTGTTTTCACTAACTTAAGTATTTTTTTCATATTCCGTGAAACAAAGTCAAATAATCTGTGTGGAAGTTAAGACTATGAATATGACAAAATATCGTGGAATAAAACTTTTGAATATTATCAAAAATAAGAGTCTCATTATTCATTTTTTTTTTCCTAATGTATTTTTATGCTTCGTTGATGAGTATTTTTGTAAAAGTTAAAATCACGTTCTGATTGAATTAATGTTTTCTCTGCTTTCTGATCAATAAGAAATAATAATAATTGATCAGTATAAACAAATGGACTCATTATTTCTACAATATCATGGTGTAAAAATGTAAAATAAACTCACAGGTAACTTTTTTCCGCTGTTTGCAACAACTATATTATCATGTAAAAAATCCATGTCTGCCTCCAGTCTGCATGGTTGGGAAGCCAGTAATATGTACCGCCTTGGCTATATGACATTCACGATTTTCTTTTGTTATTACAGGAGAGCTCATTGAAAATCAGAGCCAAAATTGCATTTTCGTGCTAAATTGTATGCGAGTGATTCTGAATGTGACAGCATAACCCATCCCTGCATAGTTTGTGTCTTGTGTTGAATGGAAAATATTAATGCGCATTGTGTTAGATCCAATTTTTACAGATCTCTATTTGATTGAATCTGACAGTTTGGTGAATTTTCTGTAAACTTCCAAAATGGGCTTCCAATTTGAATCTCTAATTTCTATTGATTTTACTTCCAGGTTGTTTTTTTGTTTGGGATTCTTTTTGTGAAAATAAAAATATTTATCTTCATATAAAAGACTTGGTTTTTTTTTGTGCTCCTACCACTAGATATCCTGATCATCTTTAACTCTTTGTTATCCCTTTACATCAAAATCCGTCCAAATGTATTTTCTGCTTTTCACATCTTTTTACTTTTCTCCTTATCTCTTCTTTCTCTCCCTCTTCTTTCCTTATTCTCTCTCTTTTTCTTTCTTTTTCTCTCACCCTCTCTTCTTGCCTTTCCTTCCTTCTCTCTCTCTCTCCTTTTCTTTCTTCTCTCTCTTCTTTTCTTTCCTCCCTCCTATAATGTTGTCTATTATTTGTGCCTTTGTTTGCTTTGTTGTTCTTTCTGTTTAGCTGTGTTTAGTTCGAACGCGTTTGGTTCGTAACTGTATTTAGTGTGTTAAGAAAAGAAGCTGAGTGACGAAAACAGACACGTGTTGACAGGGCCTGTGTAGAAGAGAGAGCCTTCCCAACTCCCACTTCCGGGTTCCTGTTTTCTTGACCGGAAACTGGGCTCATAAAATGGGGCTGTTGGGTAAATTCTCTGTGTGTTTATTCATATTAAAAGCATAGTTATATAAACATAGATACATACATATGGTGTACAATAAGAAGGGCTATCCAACATAATGCTGAAAGGAAAAGACAATGTGGAGACTCAGAAATAATTTGCAAAAATTATTTATTACCTAACATGCTTTGACTGAGAGAATCAGCCTTTTTCAAAGGTGTCTGAAGTAGGACTCACCGTTTTCTCCCCAGACACCTTTGAAAAAGGCTGATTCTCTCAGTCGAAACATGTTAGGTAATAAATAATATTTGCAAATTATTTCTGAGTCTCCACATTGTCTTTACCTTTCATCATACATACATATATAAACATTACACCTCCCACTACTTTTTTCTCTCCCCCTCTCTTCTTTCCCTCCTTCTTTTCTTCCTCACTTTCAAAACAATAAAAAACAAAACAAATATTTTCCAAAATTTGCAACAAATTAAAAAACAAACCAAAACAAAAATTTGCAACAATTTATTTCCACAGACAAAATCATTTCAACTTGTAGCGTCGTTTATCACAGTCAGACATTTTAAATATTAACAATTCATTTTCAAAAAAACAAAGATAGAAAAGAAATTCTAACACAAAGAAGTTCAAGAACAATGGTGTTTATTGCCAGATTGTGTGTCCATCTTTCTGTTAATTTGTCCAGAAAAAGCGTGAAATCTTCTGGAAGCCAGAAAAGAGAATCTCTTAGTAGTCCAAACTCATGAGTATGGCGGTTCCTCGTTTAGTCCAGTGGTCAGGGGAATTATCTCCAGCCTTCAAATCAATGGCCACAATAAAAGACGCACGGCCAGAAGAGCCAGCACGATTCGGATAATAGTAACAAGGACACGTGTAGATTCCTACAAAAAAGACAAACGTGGAAAAAATGAACGATTTATATCAAAGGGAAGAATATAAAAGGCAGCATGAGACGATCAATGAGAAACTGGATCTGCAAAATGATTGGTCGATTGTAGAGAAATCTTTTTCAAGAATTGTCTAACTTGGTCACACTCCGAAAGAGCTAGCCACAAAAGACCTAGCAACAACAAAAGAATTAAGACCCTGAAAGAGCTAGCTACAAAAAAGCTACAACAAAAGAGCTAAGACATTGAAAGTGTATACAGAGAGAAAAGATGAAATGAATAGTCTCACAAAGAGGCCAGGTGTCAGATGAACTTTTAAGCCCAAAACCAGAATTTGATGTGATTTTAAGTAGATCGGGAGTGCCGACTACCCTGGTGAGTTTTGGGAGGATCTGAACCCCACAAGGGGTACTCCAGATTGATTGCACTGTAACTGGAGTCAGAGTAACTTGACCTATGACACTAGAGATGATTGAAAAACATGTGTTCCTACACACACACATTTCCTGGCAGTTTTTCACCTAGCGTTCACCAACTTCTGAGCTCGTCAGAAAACACAACACGAGTCCAACGAATATATACAACCAGTTATCTTCATGTTGTACTGAGACTTCAGAGACAAATAAAGATCTTTTATGTACATCAGTAAGAAGCGTCAACCCTTTTCTTTTGTGACCAGAGTGTAGTTACAGAAAGAGCTAGCCAAAAAAGAGTTAGCCAAAAAAGTGCTAGCCAAAAAAGAGCTATTACAAAAAAGCTAGGTGACAATTGATAATACTGTTTTTGATCTAAGGAATAGAAAAGGCTAGTATGATAAAGGCTATGCAGGAAAGAACTCCTTCTAAAAAAGAGTGTGAAGTCATGCCTATTATATTTATGTAGGCTATGTGGAATACAAACAAAAACAAGAAAAATAAAAAATACTTTGATTGAAAAGTACATACATATGTGTGTGAATATTACATTTATGTATGTCATATGGAATAAATCTGAAAACTAACCCAAGTTAGTTAAAGTATTATCAATTGTCAACTACAGTGCTTCCCAAAAGTTTAAGACCACCAATAAAAATAATGAATTTTTGCAATAAAATGCATTAGATTGCATCAAACATTTTTATTGTACATAATTATTGCGTCAGATTGCATCACCCTTTTCTCTGGGTCAGCTAAACATCATTCATTTACTTTTTGTCTTTTGTCTTCTCATAAAATGATCAACACCTAGCTTCATGGAAAGTTGATGGAATTCTCTTTTTAACGATGTATATATCTCCATCAAGAATTAAATTCCACAATCCATAGACTTTCGACTGTGTACTTGAAGTTT
>VCCN01005569.1:3610723-3633326 GCA_006491835.1 Architeuthis dux | reverse complement strand
CTACTTCCGACAATAACCTCTGAATATAATGTCTCTTACATACATATATATATGTGTGTGTGTATGTCCTTCATGAATTAAATCCATAATTCAGACTTTGGCCTATACAGTATACTTGAGATTTCCTTGTAAATACTGAAATACCTATAAATTAATTACTTTTATGGTAAAATAAAGTGTATTTTTGAATTCCTCATGTCTGAAAACCATGATTTAGCCCTTTAAAGTACTCAGATATGTCAACTGGGAGATGAGATATGAAATTCTGTCTTTTTTGGTGTGTGCTGGTGGCAATTTTGTTTTATGCAAATGAGGTAGTTCTTCTCAACTTTTTTCTTGGGAACATCTTTTTGCTGAAAGAGGACACCCTAAGCAACATTTTGGTACCCTACTCATACGATTGTGGGGTGGGGGTGCACAGTAGGCCCTGCTGGCCCCCGGACTATATGTTACAAAACAACGGAGACATACCAAATACTAAGAAATACAATTTATGGATTGTGTGTATGTCAGTATGTATGTTTTATGTAATTTGTAAACTAAACACAATACTATAGTGGTTATATGATGTTTAAAAGTGTTGATTTCATTACTTTATTGAAAAAATGCGGGGTGGTCTTAAACTTCTGCGTTTGGTTGATAAATGAGTAAGTCGTTAACCGTGGGGATATCTGTATTACATTTTGTGAGTGTTTTACCCAATCAAAATTGGATCCAAAGAATTTGACTTTATTTTCAAAATTCTTGGCTTTCATGGAAAAGATATTGCATCAAGTTCAAAAGTTGGTGCCACTGTTGAGATTTTGGTTTGTTTTATCCTATGTGCACTACAGTACATTCATGTGCTTGTAAAATCTACTTTATCATGCATTAAAAGGTTCACTGTTACCTTGGAGAGTGCAACATGCAGTGCAACAAAATTGCTGTAGCTATTTATATTACCTTAAATAAAACCGTGGAATGAACCCCACATGTGCATCTGAGGCAATACACAAGATGCCACAAGATGCACATGTGGGCTCATGTGGCAGTGAACATGTAAAAACAAATATGTGCTTCTACTGCTATCATGACAATTTTGGCTGCTACGATGAAAACAAAACAAAAAATGATTTTTATAAAAAAAGTCTCCCCAAAAAGGTGAATAGTTGATGGAGAGTGAAGGGTGGATGTGGGGTGCAGTAGAAGATGAATGTGTGGGGGGGATGTCAGTGAAGGGTGGATGTGGGGGCAGTTAGGGGTGAATGTGGGGGGGGAGATTGAAGGGTGGATGTGTGTGGTGGGGCAGTGAAGTATGATCTGCGAGAGTGTGGGCTGGGCTTACCTTTCCGATTGGCTTTTTCTAAGAAACAAAAACAACAAAAAACATTACATAAAAAGGACAACATTTCTAATTGTTTATAAGATGTAAATCAAAGTTTTTTTTTGATGACCCTGGGGTCAGGCATGGTTTTGGGACCAAAGAATCATTACCATTAACACCAGCAGTACCTCACAATATCACCAGGCTTTCTTGATTTTCTGTCACCATGTGGGAGTGCCAGTTTAGTCAGGTATGCCGAGATCGAGTTGGCAACAAAACCTCAGCATCCAACTTAGATAGGAAATATCTTGGTCGTCCAGCCACGTCTTCTACATTGTTCTCACAGATGTTTGTACTCTTCCAGCTTACGTTGATCTACCCAGTTGATATGTCCCCCAAAAGAAACTGTTAATTCAACATATGTAAACTTTTGAATTAACTGACTGTTGTGTTGGGCTAACACTAACGGAGATATATACCTAGAATTATCTCCCTTGCTGCAGTCTATCATGACGGAATTGAGTTCCGGTCATGCACCGTGCTAACTGAAAATAAAGAGAGCACACATGTGGAGAAAAGGGACCGAGTCACTTTTCCTCTGAGCGTGAGCTGTTAAACAACATATTTGTCTTTGTCCTTGTTCCTTTGTTTCAACTTCTTTTTCAGTGAGATACCCACGAGCTGTGCGACAGTACACTGACCAGATCACAAGATCAGGACGCTGGGCGGATAACGTGATCTCAGCTGGGAAAGCAAGACAAACACCCCCAAATCTATTGCGATACTCCAGTCTGTACAATGATCAAACAACAATGATTTGTACCTATTTTTATAAAAAGGAGCTCTTGGAATGTTTCCATTTTTTTAATCAAATTTATTTTTATTTGAGAGGTAGAAAAACATTTATTTGCAACATCTTTTGTAGCCTCGGCAAGGCCCTCCATAAATTTATAAACTTATCCCCCAAAATAATAATGTAGCTACTTTGATGAAATCTCTATACTAACTACAAACAAGCAAGTCATAATGGAATCTAAAATTGAAACAAAACACAAATTCTATTAATTAAGATTTGGATATTAAAAAAGATAAATTAAAAAGATTTTTCTAAAGAAATTTTTTGTGGTAAGCACAAAAAATTTCTTTAGAAAAATCAATAAGATTTATGTTACTTTGGAAAAGTGTTAGTTTTGAAAAAAACATTTTTTCCGGTTTTGGGAGGCGGGAGGGTTCTATTTACAATATAACTATAATGCTGGATTGGATCCTTACTTTCGGTCCATCATACGACCATCTGTTGTACAAAACTATGGTTTTGAAGCATTTTGGTTACTTTATTGGAAATATTATCAGCATTCCTTTCTCCTCAAATTCCCTTTCCTGCCCCCGCAAAAAGTTAAGGGGTTAAAACTGAACACTTTCCCATTGGTTGAGACAAGACCAATGAGAAGCGCTTAACAAAAGGACTGCGGACTTCAAAAATCCATTCCTCACCCTCTCTTCGGACTCGGCAGCAGTGCTGACCAGACCTCAACAAAGGGGTCTTCCCCTTTTTGGGATCTGAACTCCTAACTTTCATTCTGATTTCACATCTACTCCAAACTACACAGCAAAATGTCAGGACGTGGCAAAGGAGGAAAAGTTAAGGGAAAGAGCAAGACCCGCTCATCCCATGCCAGACTTCGATTCCCCTCCTACCGTCTTCAGCATAAGGTCTACTATGCCAAGATGGACGCCATCAATGGAACAACTGACCACACCACTGAGATTCTTGAATTGGCAGGAAGTGCTGCCAGAGACAAGAAATCCAGAATCATTCTCCGTCACAACTGAAATGACGAAGAGATAATGAACATTTGTTAACTGGAGTTAACCACGACATGTGAGTGTTTATCCACGCGAATCCCACACTTTTTCGCAACCAGTCCCCAACAATAGACCCCGTCCCAACCTTCCAAAACCCCAAACAACCCTACCTTCCCTCTATATCTTTTATCTATCCTTTTCTCTTCTTATATAATAAAGATTGGATTGTCTCGGACCAAAAAACCTGTGGTATTGTTGTTCTTTCTCTCACACTTGAGTCCAGTGATCCCATTCGCGCTAACAAAGCACTCTACGTAGGAGAGCTTGTTCTCTTCTCCAAACCGGACACTATGAGTACTTTTGCGGAAAGCAAAGGTTACCACCAGAATAATGTTAGTGTAATGTAAACACAACATTCATCTCATCCTTTTTATTTTATCTTATTTTATTTTTCTTATAACTTCCGTTATGAAAAATTGTAGCTATATTGAAGAAATCTTATCTACAAACAAATCATAATGGATCCTAAAATTAAAACCAAACCTTAATTTTTAATTGATTCCAAAATATCTGTGATAGAAACAAACGATATCAAAAAGGCGATTGAATCGGTTGTCTGACATAATTGCATTCAAAATTGCAAACAAATTCAATATTTCTGCTTCAAACAGGTAAAAATGACAATGTTAGGCTGTTATGTCAAATGATTCCCTAATTGATGTGCGCAAGTGGCTACTTACCTTTCAATGTTTTCTTTTTGTTTTCAACTGGACGGAAATGAATCGTTGGAATTGGACAAACCAGTTGCATTGGCTCAGCTTCAATGAGAATCGAGTTCTTCTTATCCCAACCAGCACCTTGCAGGTACAAACCCCTAATGTAGACCCCATCCTGCAAAAGAACAAACCATTATTTTCTGTATCATCGGAGTAATTGAAGGCAAAATATCGAAAGAAATTCCATTGTTCAGATATTATGGTCTCTCCATCAAGAAACTGTTCGCTCTGGGTGTCTGTTGTCATTGTTGTCATTATGCCCTTTTTCTCAATTGGATAACTTTGTTATTCCTTAATATATTTCAATGAAATTTTGTATGTAGGCTTGTGGAGAGATTCTACCAGGTGAGTTATGGTCGATCTGATTGTTTACATTTCATAAGCAAAAACGTTGTTCATGTTTAAATTTCTCAAATCTTGACCAATTTTGCTGAAATATGGCTATAATGTTGGCAAAACCCCTGTAATTGAAAAATGGTGAGTTACGGTCGATCCAATTGTTTGTTTACATTTTATATGTAAATAACCATATGTCAACATGCAAAATATATTGAACTTTAGAGCTGCTGAACTGATTAGAATGAAAATTGTTAGACAGGTTCTTGGGCACCTAATTACTGAAAATATATATAACGTTTTTAAGAATTTTATGCTTTGAATAATAAAAAAAAAGATGTCTGGTATCTCGGAGTTAGCAGTCCTAATAAACAATTAATTGCCACTCTCTCTCTCTCTTATAAATGATTCACAGATATTTCCTTTCCAAGTTATCTGCCCTTCTTTCCAAAGAAATAAGGTGTCTAACTGGTTGCATTCTGTGGAATGGACAAAACTGATTGTTTTGCAATCAAAGAAATAATAGAAAATGTGCCAAATATTTAGCAGTCGATTCTTTCAAGAAGAATCGAAAGAAGCAGAACAAAAAAGTCAGATTCACATTTCCAGTTCTAAATTTGAATTTCTCTTTCAAAGATTTTTCTCTTCTTTTTCAACAAAATTGTTTTCCTGATTCTTATTTGTTGAAGCTGATTTGTTGAAGCATATTTGTGGGAATCAATTTGAATGGTTCATTACAAGCGGTACTGCTGGTTTCACATATAGATTATAGTTCATTATGAAAATCTATATGTGAAACCGGCAGTACCGCTTGTAATGAACCATTAAAATTGATTCCTATATATATGATTAGAAGACAATTTATTTGGGCTAAATGTAAAATTGACTACATTTCTTTCTATTTGGGTGAGTGAGTGATCCATTCTATTTGGGCGAATGGAACATTTTATTTGGGTATGGGATACATTCTATTTGGGTGAGGGATACATTTTATTTGGGTGTGTGATACATTTTATTTGGGTGAGTGATACATTCTATTTGGGTGTGTGATTTATTCTATTTGGGTGTGTGATACATTCTATTTGGGCGAGGGATTTATTCTATTTGGGTGAGGGATACATTTTATTTGGGTGTGTGATACATTTTATTTGGGTGTGTGATATAATCATTTTGGTTGTGTAATACATTCTATTTGGGCGAGGGATTTATTCTACTTGGGTGAGTGATACATTCTATTTGGGTGAGTGATCCATTCTATTTCTGAGTGATACATTCTATTTGGGTGTGTGATCAATTCTATTTGGGTGAGTGATACATTCTATTTCTGAATGATACATTCTATTTGGGTGTGTGATCAATTCTATTTGGGTGACTGATACCTTTTATTTGAGTGAGGGATTTATTCTATTTGGGGGAGTGATACATTCTATTTGGGTGAGTGATACATTCTATTTCTGAGTGATACATTCTATTTGGGTGTGTGATCAATTCTATTTGGGTGACTGATACATTTTATTTGAGTGAGGGATTTATTCTATTTGGGTGAGTGATACATTCTATTTGGGTGAGTGATCCATTCTATTTGGGTGAGTAATATAATCATTTTGGGTGTGTAATACATTCTATTTTGGTGAGGGATTTATTCTATTTGGGTGACTGATTTGGTTGATTTTATCAATAAAATCAACCAAATTATTGGCTTCAATAAATAAAATAATTTTTTTTATGTGCAAATATTTTAGATTTTGTGAAAGTTTTTTTTTCTGCTTTGATTGAGTAGCTGAAGGATTTTTTTTGCTAAGAAGAATTTCTTTAGAATTGAAAAGCCTGTTCTAACCTTTGGTGGTCCCGTGATGTTTGAGTCACTGACAGTCATGACTGTGAAATCCCAAGAAAGTGTGTCCACAGAAATCTGAAAGAAGGAAGAATCCATTGTATGAATTAGCAACATTCACAACAAGATTGTCACACATCCGAGCATGGATAAAGGATTCCTTGTTTTCTTTGTAGAAATTGTCGGCTTCATTAATGGTAAGTGGAATCAGAATTTAATGAGGTCTGGAATGAGATTTCAGTCTTGCAGGCAGTGGTGTAGTGTTAAAAAAAAATGAGGGAATGCAGGACTGCCTGCTCTAACGACCGCAGGTATCCAGTGTGTGAACCAAGACTCTACAGCTTGGTGGTTTGGGGGGAGGGGGTGCTTTAAGCCCCCTAAGAAAAATTTAGAAAAATTTAACCAATTTCAGAGACGTTTTGATATGAGATGAATATTTGGACATATTCTGGCTAATTGTTCTTATCAGTGAATTGTTCAAATAGATAATTTTAGTGGTATACCGGTCTGGTTAATCTCTCAATAGAAACTGTCACCCGACCAACGTCTTTTGGCAGCATACCGTGTTGGGGTGATCAACTAAAAAAATTGGAAAAAGGGGTGATCAATGAATAAATTACTTCTCTTGCCTTTTATTGGGCAGTGATCACTAAAAAAGTCTGAATTTTCAAAAAACAAGCATAAATGCAGCTGGACACAAACTAACTATTTTGAGGGCGAATTTAAAAAAAACAAAAAACATTCTTTCTAGGCATAATAAGGAGTAAATATTTAAATTTTCAGCCCTCTAGCTCCATTGGTGTGGCCGGTACATACGATACATAGATAGCCAACCAGACCAACTTAAAAACTGAAGAAACCTATGTTGACAGTTTGGGTGATAGTTTTGGTTGATGGTTTCTAATAGATAGTGAAGGAACACTGCCCCCCACCCCCGCCCAAAAGCACTACACCACTGGTTGCAGCCAATTAGTGTTAAAATCAATAAAAGCTTGACTCACCCACCTGGGTAGACAACAACACTTTAGTGAACTCAACCTCTTGGTAAAAACACCAAAAGACAAACCAGAAACTTGGAAATATCAGTGACATGTGTTACCTTTATTCTGGTACATATGTTACACTGAATCGGTGAAATTGCGTAATTGGTCAAATTTATTTATTTTTTGTAAAAAAAAGTTTGATTTCACTTTGATTACATAAACTTTTGATCATAAAAAATAGTTGTTTTAAATCTTTGTTTAGATTTTATTTAATCAAAACAAGGATATAAAACAACTATTTTTCTCTTTAATTTGATTCTCTTTTGATTAAATTAAAACTACATATTTATTTATTTATTGTAAAAAGAATTTGATTTCACAAACTTTTGATTGTAAAAAAATAGTTGTTTTACATTCTTGTTTTGATTAAATGAACTTTTGATCAAATTAAAACTATATATTTATTTATTTATTAAATTATTAATTAGGCAATTTCACTGATTTGGCATAGCACATACATTTTATAAAAAAACAAAATGGCATCCCCCTTATTGACAAAGCCCTGAAGCACCACTCTATCAAGGGCTGCAACTCTCTTCAGCGTCTCAAGGGCAATAACTCAAATATATGTTTATATGTAAACAGTTGAAACTAACAATTATCAGTTTCTGGGGTGAATTATTTCCATCTTACAAGACACCTGTGTTTCTGTAGAGAAACTGATACATGTAGATAGATGTGTTACACAAGTTATTGGAAACCGTCAACATAGGTTTCTTCAGTTTTTGAGTTGGTCTGGTTGGCTGGCTCGCTATGTATGTATGTATCATGTATATAGGCCACACCAATGGAGCTAGAGGGATGAAAATTTCAACATTTACTCCTTAATCAAAGTTTAGTTTGCAATGTAAGTTTATGCTAAATTGATCCCTTCGTTTGTGTCTGGCAGCATTCATGTTTATTTTTTTAAACTTCAGACTTTATTAGTGATCACTGCCCAACAAAATGTGAGAGAAGTAACTTAATCATTGATCATTCGTTTTTCCAATTTTTTAATTGATCACCCCCAATGTGGCATGCTGCCAAAAGACATTGGCCACGTGACAGTTTCTATTGAATGACTAACCAGACTTGTTATGTCTATTCTTTTGTTCACAGAAAGGTTAATATGGTCCAAACACATTCAGCATCTTTTCTGTTTTTTATTTTTATTAGATTATGTTTTATAAATCATTATTTAAATTTTTATTGATGAAAGTAAATAATAATGATTTATAATATTTCATCTAACAAAAGCAACTAATAAAATTTAAGATGAAGGCAAAAAGTAGTCATAAAAATTTAAATAATAATGACATACAGCATCGTTTTGAAAGAATCAAGAACAAAGATTGTGTAGAGTCTTTGTGGATTTGCAGACCCCAGAATCCAATTGGACACAGTGAATGTAGACCTGCAAAAAAGTCTTGATGAAAAAGAAAAAAAGATTTTTAGAGATTTCCCCTTTGTTCTTTCACAAGAAAATTTACAAGAGGCATGAAATTTCTCCATTTTCATAAAAGAAACGTGGAACTGACAAATAGCCAAGAAAAGTGACAACGAAGGTAAAAACTTACGCTATTTTGTCGAGCAGATGTTTGCAAGACGGCAGTCAAAAAACCAGTTGGGAAGGTGAAGCCAGATAACCAGAAAATTGTGGGGGGGTGTGCTGTCTCCGCCCATTTACTTAGCTGGTCAATACGGTGAACCAAATCTCGGGTCCACGCAGACAACGGTTTCAAACTGGGGTATGCCTGTGAAATGAGAACAACAACAACTGTTATGTTATGGTTGATGCGCGACCTTTAAATTAAGTCTTAATTAGGTCGGTCATTTAAATCAGTATAATTTCCAATAAGTCATTTTAGTTTTAATAAAATGGATGGCCTTGTTAAAATCTTCTCACGGTCAGAAAAAGGGATATATTTTGTCCCGGACACAGCAGGTCATAGGTCACTTGAACACAATGTTTGGCGTTGGTTTTGGTCAGAAAGGAATATTACGGAAAGAAACCATGCCGCGAATTCATAGATAGACGGACAGCCAGAAACAATAATAATAGATTTGGAGTTATTTGATAGCAGACCAAAGATAATTGATAGATAAGCATGGTAAATGGACGTGCTAGGAATGACACCTAATTAGGGGCAGAGGGATTTGGAATCAATATCTATGAATCAAGAGATTTGATTATAAACAATTAAGAATAAGAAGCCACTAAATTATTTTAATGACAATGAAAATTAAATCGGGTGGATTTTACAAGATATCAAAATATTGTCAATGTACCGTATTTCCTGGCTGATAAGATGCTCCAAGTGGTAAGATGCACCCTATAATTAGCTAGGTATTTTTTTTGGAAAAAAATGTTGTTATTTTATAAGTATCTGATGACTGGGGTCCGTGAGGGTTAGCAAACTCCTCCCTACAACTTTGACCATCGAGTGCTGAGACGTGTAATGTTGTCTGGTACTAGTGCCTTTGTTAGCTTGTTGTTCTTTCTGTTTTAGCTGTGTGTAGTTTGAAATGCGTTTGGTTCCACTGTATTTAGCGTGTTAAGAAAAGAAGTTGACAGACAAAACAAACACATGTTGACCGGGCGATTTGTCTGACCCGCAAGACCTTCCCAACTCCTACTTCCAGGCTCCCATTTTTGTGACCAGAAACTGGCGGCTGTTGGGTAAATTGTCAGCGTGTTTTAAAACACGTACATATAGCAGCATAGATACATACATATAAACATTACAAGACGCAGGGTGATTTTTAGGGGCATTTTTTCCCTAAAAAATGCATCTTATCAACTGGGAAATATGTTAATTACTAGATTAATTATTTAGTGGATTAAGAGTGTGTGACAATGGGCTCCACCATCGGTTTTTAGCATAATTCAAACATATGTAATCATCGATAATTTGGTTTGTTTATTATGCCAATGCACCGTTTATTTGGACCAAGCTGCAGTGCTACCGAATTAAGATTTTTTAAAATAAAATCTGATAGAATTACTAAAAAAATATAGTTTTAGTTCTCAAAAAAAAACTATCTTTCAAATATTTTTAACTTGTGACTCAAATTAAATGTGAAATAACCAAACTCTCAAATGTTTTGGTTGACGAAGTTACCTCCCTTGCATTGCTCATTGCTTCAAACAAGAGTTTTCTATTAATATCTTTTCATAGAAAACTATTTGCCTTGTTCGGTTAATCAGACCAGCCAGTTATTGGATCCAAAATCGTTGGTCCCGATGCCGTCCCATTAAATGGTATCCACTGTATATCATTCATAGAGTGTTTTGGACGCTTGAACTCATTCTTCTTGTTATTTTTGTTGTTCACACAACGTTTCAGCCAATCCATTCTATGGCCTCCTTCAGGTGCATTATCATTAAAGGAAGAGAATCTCTTTTATTCTGTAGTGTGAAGCAAAAAATTGTAGCAAACAGAAAATTTAAACATTAACTTTTCTCATTATTATAAATTTTTTGCTACTATTTGCCTTCATCTCAATTTTTGATGCTTTTTATCACAACTAAACTCAGGCTGGTTTCCCTTCAGCAGAAGTTGGACTGCATGCGTTGCTGAAAATAGAATGACTTATTTTACAAGTGTTGCGGTTAACGTTCAAATCTTCTGTTTGGTACTGTTTTTTGCTTTGCACTACCAGAAAAAGCGACCCTCTCTTTCCTTAAGTATATTACACCTGAAGAAGGCTGTAGAATCAATCAGCCAAAATGTTGGAGGAACAACAAAATTAACAGGATGAATGAATTCAATTGTCCAAAAACCTCTTTGAATATTTTATTATGTTGCAATTGTTTCACAGATGAAAGGCAATGTCGATGATCATCCTGTGCACGCAGAAACCGCAAACAATGAGTCCTGTTATTGGAGAAATGCCACCAACCTTTTCCCAGCTTTTCGGGACACGTCCATCAAAGATACAGTGGAAAATCATCTCCAATTCCAGCGTCATCACCACAAAACCTTGGATGCCTTTTTCCAAGTCCTTTAGAGCCCTGCGAATTTCATTCATCAAAGCATTGTAACGTTGCATCTGTTGAGAATAGAAAATCATATGATTTTAAGAATAATTATAATGTTTATTACACCAGCACAAAGGTTTAAGGCCCTAGATATTGTGTAAATATGATTGTTATGATGTGTGCTAGTATATACAAATTGTATACTTTTTTTTCACACTAAAATAAGTTTCTCGTCCCACCCCCAATATCAAAGAAGCCTCACAAGGGAAGTAACAACATGCTTCGAAGCCTCACTTCCATACAATGGACAGAAAGTAACACTCCCGTTTATGATACAGTTACATTGTAAATAGAACCCCCCTCGTAAAACCGTAAAAAACATTTTTTCTGGGAAAAAAAAAATCCCTGGAAGATTGTTAAGGTTCTAACGGATTAAAAGCACAACAAATTACTGGCGAGAAAAAAATTCTTTCTATTTTTTTTGACTTGGTTAACGGATGTAGATCTTTACCAAAAATTGTTTCTAGTTTTTTTAGACTTGGTTAATGGATGTAGATCTTTACCAAAAATTGTTTCTATTTTTTTAGACGTGGTTAATGGATGTAGATCTTTACCAAAAATTGTTTCTATTTTTTTTAGACTTGGTTAACAGATGTAGATCTTTACCAAAAATTGTTTCTATTTTTTTCGACTTGGTTAACGGATGTAGATCTTTACCAAAAATTGTTTCTATTTTTTTCGACTTGGTAACAGATGTAAATCTTTACCAATCTTTCTCGTATGTTTTGATTTCAAAATTTTCCCACAACAAAGAGAATGGAGGAAGGCAATGGAAATGCTTACTTCTTGTAGCAACACGACATTGAGGGGTGACGGATCATTAGAGAGGATCTTTCTTGTCCCCTCGTAGTCCATGTTGTCAGGAATTTGCCGATAGATATTGGCCGCCAAGTCCAAGACCTGAGAAACAAAAAATAGAAGACACCAAAGAATTAGAAAAAGAAAAGCAGAGAATTTAGAACAAGGGTTCTTAACATTTCTTTTCCCTCTCGCCCCTCTCGCGTCTGCTGCCACTTTTCCGGGGGAAGGATATACAGGGTGTCCCGTAAGAATGACCTTTCCTACCCGTTGTAAGGGGAGTAACTTTGTATTGACTCGGCTGAGGGACATTTGAAGATTTTGTTTCAATACAAAGTTACTCCCCTTACCACAGTTAGGAAAGGACATACTTATGGAACACCCTATATGTACGAGTGGACAAAAGGATATATTTGGAATATATCTTAGTGGCAACCCTGTGAATAATAATACAGTCTTTTTATATGGGAACATTGAGTTGGGGTTACATAAAACAATTGTACAGCACCATTATCCTTTATTGATTATAAGGTTCCAACTTTCAAAGGGTGGGGGTCAACCCCCCAGTTGAGCATCACTGATTTAGATTTTGGGGTGCAAAGAAAGAAAACACGTTTGTTTTTGCAATCAGATCATGCGTGTGTAAAAACCTAGGTGACCAAACAGTGAAGAGAACAAGTGCGTGTTACAGTAATGGTTAACGAGCTTGTGATGTTCACCATTACTACTGATAGAGTTCAATCCAGATTTTGCAGAAATGAGAGAGATTTTCAGAAAATGTTAATCTAGCAGAAATGTTTAGGGACTGTGGCCTTGTGTCAAACTAAGCTGTATATACACTGTAAATACTGAAGCAGAATATACTTGGTATTTACTAAGTTTAGCTTAGTTTGACACAAGGCCACAGTAGTGGGGCACCCAGTGAGGATCAAACTCATTACAGTTGTAATAGTCAGCATCACAAGATTGTTAACCATTACTACACTCATTGTGAAACGAGGCATTTCATGATCCATTGCCCAAAGAATATTGTCTTGAATCAGAAGTGAAGTCATAGAAAGAGAATGAGATGATATGTGGTCATGCAGCAAAGAATCGTCCATACAATGTGACAACAATACACAAATAGAATCATGAATAAATTAGACTTTCACAAATATCAAACAATGTAGGCCTTCAGATCAGGAACTGAAATTTATTTTACAAAATAATTCCATTTAATATCTTACACCCATTTCTCTTTATTTTTGGAAGCCATTTTCTGATAAAGGGAGGTAACTTTTGTATATTTGTAGGGCAGAATTCATCAATTGTTTAATTGATTTTCCAGAAAATGTTAATCTTGCAGAAATGAGAAAGAGATTTTCAGAAAATGTTAATCTAGCAGAAATGAGAAAGAGATTTTTCAGAAATGTTAATCTAGCAGAATTGAGAAAGAGATTTTCAGACAATGTTAATCTAGCAAAAATATTTAATTGATTTTCCAGAAAATGTTAATCTAGCAGAAATGAGAAAGAGATTTTCAGAAAATGTTAATCTAGCAGAATTGAGAAAGAGATTTTCAGAAAATTTTAATCTAGCAGAAATGTTTAATTGATTTTCCAGAAAATGTTAATCTAGCAGAAATGAAAAAGAGGTTTTCAGAAAATGTTAATCTAGCAGAAATGAGAAAGAGATTTTTAGAAAATGTTAATCTAGCAGAAATGAGAAAGAGATTTTCAGAAAATGTTAATCTATCAGAAATGAGAAAGATTTTTAGAAAATGTTAATCTTGTTTACTGAGTGCAGGAGTTCTCAAACCGGGGTACGCATACCCCTAGGGATACACAAGTGAAATTACAGGGCTATGTGAAGTTTGTAAAAACACTGGAATTTGGAAGTAATCCCAACCAACTAACCACAACTTGTGTGTCTTGTAAATCTGAGTTGGCAACTCTGCATAAATCAAAAAACTCACTCTGTAAAATCAAACATTTCTGACTTGCATGTGTGTTCTAGCTCGTTCGACTTCCTTCCATGTGTTTTTTTTGTTTTAGTAAAAACCAAATAAATTTTGTGCAAAACCGACAATTGAGAATAATACGTAGATGAGTCAGTTGAGAATGATATTTGGGTGTGTCTCTCTGAAACTGTGCCTAGAATTGAGTTACTTGTCAGAAAGAGCCAAGCTCATCCATCCCATTAAAAATGTAACATTAAATTAAATGAAACTAGTAACAAATACTAAATGTCTAGTGTCTGTTCTATGGTCTCCATACATTTTACACTATATTCTTCATAAGGGGTAAGCCAACACTTGCTGGGAAGGATGAATGGATATGCTGGAAGAAAAGGTTTGAGAACCCCTGACTAAGTGAATAAAAAAACTCTCAAACCAAACAATGTACTGCAAATTGCCTTCTAAAATGAACAAGTCAAGCAAAACAGATTTCTTTTTTTTGTTTCTTGAAAAATTGTGAATTTGTGATTTTGAGAGAAAAAGATTTCAAACATGGTGAATTTGTGGTGAGAAAATGTTGTTTCATTCTTTTTGGCCTTAAATGAATGGCGGCACTCACCCCCAAATCCACTTCCCTTGGTAGCTGTGGAAAATTACAGAGAAAATACTTTTTGAACAAATGACTTTTTTAATTAAAAAAAAGATACAAAATTCATTGTTATTGGCAACAGAATTTATAACTTCAAAAAACAAAAGAAATAATTTTTAGTTTTCGGAAAAAATCCAAGATTTTCACAACAACATTTTATCTCAAAGAAGATTCTTGGTAAAATGTTTCAGGAAAATTTTTTTTTTATATACAGTAAACCCTCGCTATAACAAACTAATTGGAAGGAGGGGTCATCATTAAAGCAGAAGGTTCCTTATACCAGATGGTTGCCCCTCGTTCAGTAATTAAGAGTAAGTTTGGTAGTTCGCTGCATTTAAAATCAATCAAAGAATCTGTACATCCAAAGGCTGTTTGGTTGGCACTCATTCTATTTCTGACCTTACCTCTTCAAGCAAATGACTAATGTTATGTACAGTTCTATAAAATCTTATCTTATTTATATATAATAAAGACTGGCTTAACCTCTATATCATGTTTCTCCTTGACAAATGTGTTTACTCCCCCCTCTCCCAAAAAACAAACAGTTATAGACTTTACATATTTCACTCTAGATGGTGTTAGCCTATGTTGATTTCCAAACCTGAAGGAACATTATGTAGGATTCTGGGTAGGCTAATTGACACACAGTCACATGACTGCACCAGGATGTTCAGTAGATGTCACTTAGTACACTTCATGAGTTAAAATCAAGGATAACATATAATATTATATAAGAGACTGTGCAGATCAATTAAATTGTATGTGACACTTAGTACACTTCATGAGTTAAAATCAAGGATAAAATATAATATTATATAAGAGACTGTGCAGATCAATTAAATTGTATGTGACACTTACTACACTTCCTGAGTTAAAATCAAGTATAAAATATTATATTATATAAGAAACTGTGCAGGTCAATTAAATTGTATGTGACACTTAGTACACTTCATGAGTTAAAATCAAGGATAAAATATAATATTATACAAGAGACTGTGCAGATCAATTAAATTGTATGTGACACCGGTGGCACAGTGGGTTCTTATGGGTTGAGCTAAGAAACGCATTTTGAGAGCTTAACAAAAAGTAACGTTTAGAATTTTAAAGTACAGAAGGCTGAAACTCAGCTATTGTTTTGTCTTTTGTTTACATAACTAAGACTAGGCAAGTCGAAATTATTATTCAATTTTTTATATTTTTACATTCGCAGCATTTATTTCAATAGGGGTTCAATTTTGTTTTTAGTATTCAGATAATATTACATAAAAGGTGAATAAAAAAAAGTAAACCAAACCGATTTTTGACCAAAACCCATTGTATTAATTTTACCAACTATTTACCTTCATGAAGCACACAAATTACTTATTTGCTATTCAAATATTAGGATGCCTGTCATTAAAGATTCAACAGACACAAAAAATAAGTTAAAACCAAATCCTAATTGTTACTTTTTCTAAGTATTAAAAGTTACTTTCAGAACTATGATTTTTACGTAAATTTTGACATCTTTTTCAATTTATCTGCAGTAAATAAAATTTAAAGTTAAAATATATTTTATTTGAATTTACTCTCATATTTCAGTTTGTAGTAAATTAAACATTAAACTGAAGTGAATGTTCTGTAAGAAGGGTCTACTATTTATTTAAAACAACACCTAATTTGCCTTCAATTTTTATTAACACTAGCTGAAAATACTCGACCTCCAGGGGCTTATCCCCAACTATATGGAGCCCACGGGCGTAAAACCTTGGGTTAAGTAATAATTTAATGTTTAATGGCCATATAGCTGGGTATTTTCAGCTAGTATCAAATAAAAACAATTGTACACATTTATATGGTCCACGTGTTTGCTGCATTTATTGAACTTTGTTCGGTAAATCTGAAATCAGTTCAGATGGATCCACGAGTTCGTTAAAGCCGAAATTCATTATATAGAAGTTTGTTATAGCGAGGGTTTACTGTATTTGATTTTTAAAAGATAAAACAAGAAGCCAAAATCAATTTAGTCATTCGTTGACTTACGCCTGAACAACTTATGCCTGAACAACTTATGCCTGACCAACTTACGTCCAATCGCAGATACGTCCCCATAAGAGTTTAAAACTCATTAATTGTGAATGATGGAAATTTCCGTCAGGTTATTGTTAGCTTGCTAAAAAGAACGCAGTGAATACATCATGTCGTTTTATAGTTCTCCAGACACGGAAGACGAGAAGGAGAAGGTGAAAGAGCAGACACCTTGTTGGGTTGAGCTAATGACTTGGTGAAAGAAATGTAATGGATGACATTTGTTAATAGGATGAAATATGAAATAATGAAAATATGAGGGATCGGGGAGACTTAATAGAAATGTTTAAGATTATACTTGGTTTAGAATTAGTAAACCGTGATGTATTTTTTACTAGAAGGGGGTACAAGGGATTGAGAGGCCACATATATATGGTAGACGCAAATAGAAGTAGATTGAATATCAGAAAATTGTTTTTTAGCAATAGAGTGGTGAGACTTTGGAATAGATTACTGGAATATGTAGTGCTATCAACAGATGCAAATGATTTTTAAAAGAATTATAATGTATATTACACCACCGCAAAGGTTTAAGGCCCTAGATATTGTGTAATCAGATAGATCTTCTAAATGCTAACCACACTCTATTCTATTTTTCCTCCCTATCTTCTCAACCACTAACCAGTACTAAAGCCACTAACTAATGCTAATACTTAAGAAGAAACAGATGAACTGTGTTTCTACATAGAACAAAAAGGTAGGTTGTCTTTTTTATATATTGTTTGACTTTGTGACTTCCTTTGAAGCCCAAGTTACATTGTAAATTTACCAAAAAACCTATTTTGTGGGGGAATTTTCAAAAAACAAAAAAAGTTTTTTCTTCACATAATAAGGAGTAACTGTTTAAATTTTCAGCTCTCTAGCTCCATTGGTGCAGTCTGTATGCATGAAGCATACATACATACATATCCAGCCAGGCAGAATCGCTTAAAAACTGAAGAAACCTTTGTTGATAGTTTTGGTTGACGGTTTCTAATGATTGCCAAAGGTTGTGAAAAAGAAATCAAAATGCTGACTGTACCCTGTCTTCTCTGCTCTCCCCAACCTGAGCGGAAACTTGTGGTTGGAGGGAAAGCAAAACGTCAAAGAGAAGTCGAGTCTCTTGAATCTGCGATGTTATGTCTGCGTTGGGATGTTGGCCAAAAGCTTCAGGGTGGTCCATGTTGGGCAGCATGCTGACGTATTCTTTATAAGAGGCCAGTGGCCCATCTTTGGGAACGTAATATGTAGGCAGAGAGGAAAGCCTGCAAAACAACAACAGAATAAATGGAAAAAGTTGTTTGTGGTCAGAAGACAAATTCAGAAGGTATTGGCATCGTGACGGTCAGAAGCAAGAGAACTGGCCAATCACGGGGAAGATCTATGGCCAACAATGGACTTTAAAATACTGATGATGATGATGAAAGTAAAAACGGAAGAAGAAAAAGCAGAATAAGTACAATCTATAGATATAAAAGCCAGTGACTTGCTTTTTAATGCACAAAATATATCATACTATGGTTTTGTTCATATCTAAAAGTGTAGCCCAGATACACATTTCATATTTTGCATAACCCAAAAATATGTCTGCATAAAATGATATAATTTACATGTTTCTCCTCTCAATTGGGTGGGTACCAAAAACATTGCAAATTGTAGCAATGATGATCACAGACTTTTTTATAAAATTTTTAAAATGTATTGCAATAATATAAATTGACATATTGAAATCCTTCAAAAGTGCTCATTACTCCCATCATTTATTTTGGAGAGATCGAAATCTTACTTAATTTCCAGTAGTAGTAGTAGAAGTGAGGTAGATGTGAACACACATACACAGTTGCTTTACCTCCTTCCTCTCTTTCTGTTTGCTTTAGCATGACATAAACCAACAAACATTAAAACAAAAAAAAAGAGGACAACAGCTTTTATATAATAAGATCATTGGACATGATTTACTGCACTGATTGAATATCGTGAGGAAGGAGTTGAATGAATTGTGAGAAGGATTAGAAATTGACTGAATGCAAATACTGACTTGAAGAAAGGCACCGAGAGGGAAGATTCTGAGAAGAAATCATTGATGTATGTGAGCAGCAGGCGTCTGTCGTAGTCGTCAGTCACGTGGCCTCCATAGTTGATACCCGCAATCAGATACTTGAGGGCATCCCAAGGGGTCTCGTCATATTCCTGTAAATAAATACTCAGCAAGTTTTCGGACACCTGCAAGGAATGAGAAAAAGAATGTTTAGAACTTATCATTTGTCCTCGCTTCACTGCAATAAAAATGACAAGCTGAGAAAAATCTGTGTTGTGGGGTGATCAATTAAAAAGTTGGAAAAAGGGGTGATCAATGAATAAGTTACTTATCTTACCTTTTGTTGGGCTGTGATCACTAAAAAAAGTCTGAATTTTCAAAGCAGGCACAAACTAGTAACCAATTTAGCATAAACTTACGTTGCCTATTAAACTATTTAGGGGGGAATTTTCAAAAAAACAAAAAGAAATTTTCCCTAATCATTGAGGGGAGTGTGTGTGCAAAATTTGAAGTTTCTACTATGAATGGTTAGGGCTAGGGGAAGTCCGGATACATAGATACAAATAAATGTCAGAACACATGAATAACCTAAACCCAGCAATAAACCAGTGTTGCGGGTAGCAGTGATTAATAATTCATAGAAACTATGAAGAAAGATCTGTAATCTTTAATTTTTTATTTATTTTTTATTAGATTTCTTGAGAACCACTGATCCAAACAACTTCAAACCCAACACTGCAATGCCTTGTGACTAATATCTCTGGCAAATGTCAACTTCGTACAATGGCCAGTTGTTAAGTAATCGCAGTGCACGCACACAGAGATTTCTTCAATTGTAATGAGACATGAAAATAATGAAAATAATGAAAATAATGAAAATAATGATGATGATGATAATATCAGCAATAAGAAATACAATTTTTATGAGACAAACGAAGAAAAAAAACTGCTTGGTAAATAAAAAATATCTCAAGATTTTTGATTTTACAAAGGAGACCACTCCAATAGCTATTAGCTAATTTAAGGAAATAGTAGGTTTTAAGGAAAATATGTGATGATAAATTTGATTTATGGAATAAAATACATTAGATGAAAGTTATTCAAAAACATATCAGCTGGCAATCAATATTTGATAAACAAAGTGTGACATCCAATTTTATATTTACTCACTGCTAAAGGGAAACCAGCCTGAGTTTAGTTGTGATAAAAAGCAACAACAATTAAGATGAAGGAAAATAGTAGCTAAAAATAATAATAATAATGGTTTACAATACTTCATCTAATAAAATAAATAAATAAAAACTAAAATTAAATTTAATTACCGATACTGAACTACAAGTTAATAACAAACATGGCACTGAAGAGATTGGGATAGGGAATGAGTTTAAGGGTTTGATTTGGACTCATGCCTGCCACTGAGTTCCTGTGGCTCAGTGGTAAGAATGGTTGCGTGATAAGCAAGCCACTCTCTGGCATGCTGAGTTGTGAGTTCAATTCTCACCTGGAACTTATTCTTTATTCCGATCCACACTGTTAATTTATTTACTCACTTCCGAAGGGAAACCGGCCTGAGTTTAGTTGCAATAAAAAGCAACAACAATTAAGATGAAGGTAAATAGTATCAAAAATATAATAATAATGTGTGACATATTTTGTTGATATTTCAGTGTTTATTCCCATCTTCAGAACTATCTGTTACAGAAGTGACTTGTATTATTCATTTAACTAATTTTAAGAAAATAAACATAAAAAGCAGAAAAAAAATCTTCAAAGCAAAAATGAAACATTATTTTCCAAATTTAAGACGATAAAAATGTCAAAATAGAAAAACTAAAGAAAAACTATTGAAGGTCTAAAGAGAAAATAAAGATTGTAAAGTTTTTTGTTGAATCTCCTATAAGTTGACCTCGGTGCTTTTAGGTTAAGAATTGACAATGTTAGTACACCCGCGTTATAATGTGAACCGTACTATATGAACCACATTACAATGGGGGAGGACTGCTTAGATGCAGGCCTCCCCCGTTGTAATGTGGATCAAGCCTAAAAGTGACCGCTCACCTCATAATCCAAATCATTGAACTCATAGGGAATATTCCATCTCAACATGAGAAACTTGCGTCTCTCCAGCAACACTGAGTGGAAAATCTTTTTTCTTTAACTCTTAGTTTCATATAAGAAAATTTAGATGTTAATTTCTCTGCTAATAACAAGGGGAATAACAATTGTTAAAGACTTCCCTTTCAACTAAGGTAAAGTTTTTTATTTAATTTTTTCCCCATCTGACATAATAAGTTTAACAAATTTTGGGACTGCTCACCTCATAATCCGAATCATTGAACTCGTAGGGAATATTCCATCCCAACATGAGAAACTTGCGTCTCTCCAGCAACACTGAGTGGAAATAGCTCAGACAAAAAAGCAGCTTTTTGTACTTGTCTTGTTTTGTGCAGTGAGTGAATTTCTGATCCGTCATCAAATTGTAAAGACGCTTCATGTTCGCCTTCAGACCCTGAAAAGATAGTTGCAAAGTCAAATTAACTCTTAGTTTCATAGAAGAAAACACTCAATAGAAACCGTCATGTGATAAACGTCTTTTGGCAGCATGCCAGGTTAGGGGTTATCAATTAAAAAAATGAAAAGGGGGTACTCAATCAATACGCTACTTCTCTCACCTTTTGTTGGACAGTGATCACTAAAAAAAGTCTAAATTTTCAAAAAACAAGCATGAATGCATAGCACAAACTGGAGATTGATTTAGCATAAACTTACATTGCAAATTGAACCCTCCACCAAAACCCAATTTAGGGGGGGTAATTTTCAAAAAACAAAAAAAGCGTTAAGGAGTAAATGTTGAAATCTTCAGCCCTCTAGCTCCATAAGGTACAAATATCACTCAATAGAAACCAACATCTTTTGGCAGCATGCCGCATTGGGAGTGATCAATTAAAAAAGTGGTGACGAGTGAATAAGTTACTTCTCTCATCTTTTTTCAAATTTTCAAAAACAAGCGGACACAAACTACTGATCAATTTAGCATAAACTTACATTGCAAATTGAACCTCCCCAATAAAAACCTATTTAAGGGGGGGAATTTTCAAAAAACAAATGAAATATTCAGCCCTCTAGCTCCATTGGTGCGGCCTGTACGTGTGATACATACATACATAGCCAGCCAGACAGATCAACTTGAAAACTGAAGTAACCTATGTTGACAGTTTTAGTGACAATTTTGGATGATGTTTTCTATAAGAAAATAACCCTGTGACACCCTCGATAGGACAATGATTGATTGATTGTTTTGTTTAACGGCACATCAACCCTTGGTGGGTCATTTAGTACTGAATTTGGTTTCTTTTTAAATACACAATTTATGTAGACCAATTATTGTGGACAAATTATAGTAAGCAAATTAATGTAGATTGATTGATTGATTTGTTTAGTGGCATATCAACCCTTGATGGGTCATTTAATGCCGAAATCAGTTTAAAATTTAAAAAAAATAGAATCTTGCGTCTTTAGTGAAAGGTTATATTTTTTTTTAATTAGCCTTACAACTTTGGTGAAAGGATATTTTTCCTTAACTAGAGTCTTGTGACTTTGGTGAAAAAACAGGTGGCCCCTGTTGGAGGGGGGGGGGGCTCTTATCTTTGTCGTCGTATCGATAGGACAAGCAGATAAAAAAAACAAAAAAAACATCAAAAGAGAAATTTTTTATACTGTCAGCAATTTCCTTTGCTTTGGGGTTTTTTTTAAGTGATGATTTGAAATATTTCAAATGCCGAAATTGATGGAATTGATATCTTGAGTTCCTTGACTTCTTCGACACCATAATGCAGTCTTAAGTGACTTCTTTTCTTTAACTCTTAGTTTCATATCAGAGAATTTAGATGTTAATTTCTCTGCTAATAACAAGGGGAATAACAACTGATTAAATACTTCCCTTTCAACTTAAGGCAAATATTTTTTTCCCAGTTGTGTAAATATGATTGTAATGATGTGTGCTTATATATACAA
>VCCN01005569.1:3584445-3604126 GCA_006491835.1 Architeuthis dux | reverse complement strand
AAAATGGAGAAATAGATTTATTTAAATGGATAACTTTCCCAATATTTCAAGCTTTTTATGGCATTTATCTGGCCCACCGTCAAGTCATTAATACACGACCTGGCCTGTAGAGGCAAAAAGGTTGCCGACCATTGTTTTAAAAGAAAAAGGCAAAAAACAGAAATAAATAAAATAGGGGAATATTCACTTGGGAGAGAGGCTACTTCTGGTTCGGCTGATGTATACCAAATATGCCAGTCCCGAGCATATTGTTCAAATGATGTGATGATGCCATGGAAGTTGGTCAGTTTGTCCAGTTCTGTGATATTATCCCAGGTGGCGTCACATAACCAACTTGAACAAGGATTGTCCATCTGATTTTCTCGATCAATTACCTGAGGAAAGGAAAAGAAATCAGCTTTTTAAAAGTCAAAGTTTACAAATATACATTTTACTTTTTATAATAATTATTTATTCTTATTATTAAATGAAGCATTGTAATCCAATATTTTATTAATTTTGACTGCATTTTATCTTCAACTTAATTTTTTTTTGTTTTTGTTTTCATCACAACTTTAAAATTTCTTTTTTTAATCCCAACATTGTTCTACAGCTACTAGCAAACAGCATGAGACTCTTTATTTCCGATTGCGCTGTTGTTCATAGCTTAAGTCAAAGTTGAGATAAGAACAAAAGAAATTTAAGACAAAGGTATAAATTAGTCAAAATTAATAAAATATATTTTACTTTTTAAAAGTATTTATTTTGACAAAGTTTTATGAGTTAAATATTTAAATTAGCTTTCAGTTTTGTAATGATTTTAAAAATTCACTTCTTTATTCTAAAAATTTCCTTTCATTGGTATTACATCCCAGAGGTTTAGGGTTAGGGTTAGGGTTATGGATAGACATGATTGTACAGGTACTGATTAGTTATAATAATGATGACTAGCTGAAGCCGTGGAAATTCCACAGGTGTTGTTGACAACTAACATTATCCATTATCTCATGCCTCTGCTTTTCTCTCAAAAACAAGATTTAAACAAACAAAAAAGAGAGAAGATGAAAATATCAGGGCAATGTCATCCAACAATTTTGTCGAGAGTCTTGTAAAGCGTCCGTCTCTTAACTCTTAAATTCATAGACTGCTTGTAATTGACAGTGGAACTCTTCAATGAATAGAATTGACAATAATGGAACTCTTCTATGAATGGAATAGAAAAAAAAATTCACCTGATGATCAAAGGGGAATAATTTTAATTATAAGTTATTTCCCTTAATAATGACATTCAATTTTTTTAATGAATTTAAGTGTTAAGAGACAACTCCCAGTGGAGTATGGACAGCTGGTGATGAAGTCCCGGTTTCCTCTGTATGCGCCAGCTTAGTGATCCTTGCTAGTTTCAAGTCTGGTCGAGACCAGGACTTTATTCTTACAAGTTTTTATGACCTCCCCCTTGGCAGAATGCAAGTCCACTGAAGGGATACCTCCACCCTAATCACACAGCTTCTTAGAGTGTACTCAATTAGCTGCTGAGTGCACAGGGAAATTTGTCCTAGTTTTCCATACTTGGACTTGGAGAAAAAGGAAGACTCGAAACTTGGTTTATAACAAATATGAGGATATATTTTTATTGCATTAGATACATCGTGCAGTGGCGGTGAATGAAGAGTGGGGGAAAGATAATGAGAGCTGGCAGACTTTTCTTACAGGGAAATTGGTCTTGTGTCTTCCCAGGCCTAGACGCTCTGTCGCTCTACTTTCTGAGGGCGTTGCTGTCACTGTCGAATGCCCATGCTGGTTTTCCAGCCCACCACCAATAGGTTGGTGTTCAATTGATATCCTGTTTATGACTTTTGAACACCCGTTGTGTCTGTTCTGATCCCTGACACCTGCAGTTTGGGATTTTTGGTCGACATCCTGTTTATGACTTTCAACAACCGAGGGGGTCAAATCTGTGAACCTCGACCACTGCTGCCTCAATATCTAACACACTGAAGGGATACTTCCATCTTAATCACACAGTGTAGAGTGTACTCAATTAGCTGCTGAGTGCTCAGGGACATTTTTCCTTTGTCCTAAATGAGTGTTTTTCCACACTATCCGCGCATACCGGGAATTGACTGGGGGGGGGGGGTCCTTCTGCGTGTGAGGCAGAAGTGCTAACCATTAAACCCTCCGAGCGGACACATAGAATCTTGAGAGATACAGAAAATACTTACAACTCCGCCTCGCAGGAAAAAATTGTATTCATCCATATTGATTTTTCCAGCAGATTCCAAAATTTTGGCGCACATTTGGAATGAGAAGAGTAATTTGTGTTTGCCAAATAATCCGCGACATGTGAACCTGGGAGAAACGTAAGAAGAAATGTTGGGGGTGATCAATTAAAAAATTGGAAAAAAGCGGTGATCAATGAATAAGTTACTTCTCTCACCTTTTGTTGGATGGTTATCACTAAAAAAGTCTGAATTTTCAAAAAAACAAGTGTGAAAATTGCTGGACACAAACTAAGTGACCAATGTAGAATAAACTTACATTGTAAATTGAACCCCCCCTCCCAGCTCAATCCGGGGGTGCGGATTATCTATGGTTGCAGATTATACATGGTGAAATACGGTATGTACTTATAGGTGTGCTTATATAAGGATTAATATAGGAAGTTATACATTTTTTTAAAGTTAAAACGAAATTCTGTTTGTTACCGTTCAATTGTTAGTACCGGAAAAAGGTTCTCTCTCTTTATACACAAATAGTACACCTGAGGAAGGCTGTAGAATGGATCGACCAAAACGTGGCAACAAAAATAACAAAAAGAATGAGTTCAATTGTCTGAAAAACAAAAGCTTCTCACCTGTAGACAGCAAAGGTGTGGTATTCGTTGAGGTTTTGTATTCGTTCTTCAAGTTTTGTGCTTCTCTGACTTTTTTCAATCGACAAAGTGAAAAGGTCAATGTAGGCGTCCAAAGAGAATTGGTACATCGGGTCAATGAGTCCAAGGTCATTGAGGACAAAGAATAAGATGGATGCTCGTTCAGCACACGGTGAATAGCCCTGTCATGAGGAAGCAAGATTAGAAAAACCTTGGCAGATAGAAAACAGCTCATTTCCAACAATAAAACTTTTACTCACCATTTACATAGTTCATTTATTACATTTTGTTCTAAAGCACATATAGGCAACCACTCTCAGAAATTCAATTTTATAATTTATATTGTAAAATTACTATTGTTTTCGTTTCACAAAACCCGTTGTCATCAACGTTGTTTGCTGATTTGTCTGTCAGTTTTATGGAGATGGGAAGCTAAGAGAAGGAGGAAAGAGATGGAAGGAAAAAGAAGACGAACAATATGTCTGCCTCCCGAACTTTTATAATTTCCCTTGGAATGCTAGTTTAGCTTATTTTGTGTCTCCCTCTACATGCTAATTTAAACTGAAAAACTTATTTAACATATTGTAATCAATGTATTCTGTTTCATGTCAGACAAACTTTTCTTTTACATTGTGACTTAATCATTGACTAGTTTCTAACTATTGTAGTACACTCTTTCCTGACTCGCTCTCAGTTCTCCTGTCCATCAAAAATAAGAAGCAAGAAAACCCTCCAATAGTTGAACTATTGAACAAACTCACCACTCTCTCTGAACAAAACAATATCCTACTATGCTGGATTCGAAGCCACATCGGGATCAGGGGCAATGACAAAGCTGATACAGCAGCCAAGTCAGCACTAGATTTAGACCTCAAGAACTCCACATTCCACATACAGACTTCAGACCAAAAATAAACAGATACATACTAAACAAATGGCAGCAACAATGGAACAACAACACACAAAACAAACTACACTCGATAAAACCCATCCTGGGTGAATGGAAACCAGGATTCATAAAAACTCGCAAAGAGGAAGTCATCCCAGGTCATACAAAAATCACACATTCCTTCATCTTTACTCAAGACGGTCAACCCGAATGTATAGCGTGCCAGTCCACCTACACCGTAAAATGGAATGAATCGATTTGCACCAGCCAGAAAACTCTTTTACAACACAAACTACATGAAGGACCTGTTTAACAACATTAACATGGATGACATCTTATCCTTTCTGGAAAAAATAAATCTATACCAAAAAATATAAATCACTACTTAGAGAAACAACAACACAAAACAAGCTAACCCTATCACCACTCTACAAACATACCCCAAAACATTTCACCTCTAAACAACCTTGACATAAAATAACCCCAGATGGGTAGACATGCCATTAAAAAAAAAATGAAATGAGAAACGCATCTATATTTGATATATTTATCTAAATGTACCCTGTTTCCCACAGAACTATTTAAACTTTTCAACTTTTTATTTGGTTACTCACCTCTCTGGCACTGTCTATCTTAGCTTCTGTTGTTTCGGAAGTGGCCAATTGTTCTGTTACTTCTTGTGATGTTGTCTTTGACGTTTGAAGTGTGTTCACAAGTTTCTCATCGTCCAACAAAGAACCTTTTGTTTCATTCAAAAGTCTGAAATAGAAAAACAAGAAGAAAATATCAGGCAATTCTTGAGCAGACCCAAAATGATTTCTTTATAAATGTGAACTCTTTATTTTCACTTCATTTCACTGTGTCCATACTTACAATGTAAGTATAATGCTAAAATGGGCCATTACTATGTATCCATCAGATTAGCTAAAGTGAATATTAATCTTTTTGTTTAACCGTATAAAGTAAACATCTAAAAATCGATATTTTTATACAACATTTTATTTTAAAATAAATGTATTTCACTAAAGATCTACATCCGTTAACCAAATTGAAAAAATTAGAAAGAATTTTTTTTCACCAGTAATTTTTTGTGCTTTTAATCCATTAGACCATAAAAATCTTCGTAGAAATTGTTAGTTTTTAGAAAAAATGTTTTTAAGGTTTTACGATGGGGGTTCTGTTTACAATGTTACAATTCTGTGCAAAAAACCTTAATGAAAGCACAGAAAAGTCGTTATTAAAATATCAAAGAAACCTCACAAGGAAAGTAACCGAATACTTCAAAGCCTCGCTTCCATACAATGGACGAAAAGGAATGGCACCGTTTGCCATACAATTACATTGTAAATAGAACCCCGCTTGTAAAACCTTAAAAAAAAGATTTTTAAGAGGCCAGGGATCAAATGGAACAGTGATAGGACAAGTCACAGCCTAGCCACTCCCTAGTCGCTTACCTGACAACCAACATCGGTTCTCAGTCGTTTCGTTGGCACACAGTCAGCTGACAGCAGTTTTGTCATGCAGATTCAGAACAAACTGTTTGACAAACATCAGTTTTGCTGACTTTGAAATTACTTTGAAGAAGTAATTTGATGTTGTTGTTATTGACAACATGTAAAATTAAACATCTAAAAATCTGCTTTAGAAATAAGCTTATATAATCTACGCTTATAGAATTATTTTCTGCAGAAAATCAACACCCAATGAAAAAAAACCTGCATGTAAAAGTTTCATTCAGAGAAATGACTGAGAACTTACAAATAAACAAAAAATGACTTTGAAACTTTGTGATATTCTATTTAATAATTAATGAAAATTTGGTTTCAGTTTCTTTTGACTGAAATTTGGTCTTTTTTCTTTCTAGCAAAGTCAAGAAAAAACTCAAGAACTAATCTTTTTCAAATTTTATTATGTTTTTAAAATAAGGTGTCGATGTCTGCTGGATTACTTCTGATCATTCGCAAAAATTAATTTTATAAAATAATGTTCTTTATCATCCTGTTCTTCCAATGTTGTCATTTAAGATTTAAAATAAAATTATTTTAGAAATTTCACTGTTTTTTTCATTTTTTAACCTTTAATGGTACAAAAAAAAGTATTTGACGAAACAGTAGTCGACAAAACTGATGTTCGTCAAACAGGTTGTAACTGAACCGTCCGCATGATGAAAACTGCTGTCAGCTGACTGTTTGTCAGTGACATGTTATTCGACAAAACGACCGGACACACCAACATCCGGATATCTATTTTTGCTACCACCACCCCGGAATATGTCTTTTTGCATCCCCCTCCAACACCCTGGAGAAATAGCAGCAGACACCCAAGGCTGAAGGTGTTAAGAAACTGACCGTTTGTATCTTGAGTAAATACTGTGCACAATATAACAATTTCTACCTTAAGATTTCATCTTCACATTCTTCAAGTTTCTTCTTATTAGCAGCAATCGACTGAACCAGATTGTCTTTTTGTTCCTCAAGCTCCGGACGTTCCTTCCGGACCACAATACCAAGTAACTGCGCCACCAATCCTGCAGAGAAACACACAGAATGTCATTAGGAATAAACAATGAACAAAAAACTAGCATTTCAAGGGAAATTAGTTGGAAAAAGGGCTGATCAATGAATAAGTTACTTCTCTTACCTTTTATTGGGCTGTGATCACTAAAAAAGGTCAGAATTTTCAAAAAAACAAGCGGGCACAAACTAGTGACCAATTTAGCATAAACTTACATTGCATATTGAACCCCCCTCTAAACACCTATTTTGGGGGGGAATTAAAAAAAAACAAAATATCATTTTCCCTACTCATTGAGGGGAGTGTGTGTGCAAAAGTTTCTACTATGAACAGTTAGGGCTGGGCGAAGTCCAGATACATAGATAGATACATATAAATGTCAGAGCACATCGATAACCTAAACCCAGCAATAAACCAGTGTTGTGCGTAGTGGTGATTAACTAAACCCAGCAAAAAACCAGTGATTAATAATAAAATAAAATGTATCTTGTTGGATGAAGTTTTGAAGTGTTACCTTGTTCTTTCACAGCAAAATTGACAATTGTTGTTTTGGTGGAAATCTCCGGAGTATAGTGGGGGTTGCTCAGTTTGGTCGTGATGTAAAATCGGAAGTTCGGGTTATAATCCACTTCTTTGTCCCCAAGTTTAAGCATGAGAGCACCGCCTGACAGAGAAGAAGAAGAAGAAGAAGTTATTTTAATTCTAGAATATGAAAGACTTGGAAATAAAAATATATTATTATTATAATTATTATTTTATTATGCATCTTTGGGCATCTCCAAATTATACACAATATTTACACAGCAACTTCTAAACAAATACAAAATTCATAAAGAACATTCAAATGTACATAAATACAAACAACATTTACAATTCAGCACAATTCACAGAACAGACTCTCTTGAAAATCTCATCTGACAGATTCCAAAAATATCCTTGTAATCTCATTTTTTTCCATAATTTTTAAAATTATTTAAATTATTTTTAAAACTGTGTATTTTGTGAAATAATTTGATTTTGTCATTGGAAGGAGTGAAAGAGGGAGAGAAATGCAGTAAATGGAAGAAGAAGAAGGAGGAGGAAGATGGAGGAGAAGGAGGAGAATAAGGGAGGAGGAGAAAGAGAATGAAGAAAAAGAAAGGGAAGAAGAAGAAGAAGAAGAAGAAGAATGAAAAGAAAGAAGGGATGGAAGGAGAAGAATGAAAAAAAGAAGAGATGGAAGGAGGAGAATAAGGAAGAAGGAATAAGACGATGACTAAAAAGAAGAGAAGGAATAAGACGATGACTAAAAAGAAGAAGAAGAAGAAGAAGAAGAAGAAGAAGAAGAAGAAGAAGAAGAAGAAGAAGAAAGGAGAGAAAAAGAAGGGAGAAAGAAATTAAAAAAAAGATAAGATGTCTTACCAACTTTAATGACCGACTTATAAAGAATCGGATCCAATGAAGGATCCAAATAATCCTGCACGTTTTGCAGTAACACAGGGGTGCCATATTGAATCGCCATTTCTAATGTTCGCATGTAATCTGTTTGTTGAAGGTCAATAATTTTTAATCCCTGCAAAGAAATAAAAGGGAATGAAAAAACAAGTCTGGTTAGTCACTCAATAGAAACTGTCACTTGACCAACATCTTTTGGCAGCATGCCGTGTTGGGGGTGATCAATTAAAAATTGGAAAAAGGGGTGATCAATGAATAAGTTACTTCTCGCGCCCTTTGTTGGTCAATTATCACTAAAAACGTACAAATTTCCAAAAAACAAGTGTGAATGACACAAACTAAGGGACCAATTTGAATTTACATTGTAAATTGAACTCCCACTAAAAACCTATTTTGTTGGTCTGGCTGGCTGGCTATATATGTATCACGCATACAGGCTGCACCACTAGAGCTTAGTGGGCTGAAAATTTAAACATTTACTGAAAACTTCAGGTTCAATTTGCAATGTAAGTTTATGCTATATTGATCCCTAGTTTGTGCCTGTTTAGTCACTCAATAGAAACCGTTTTGTTGTGCAGTGATCACAAAAAACAAGTGTGAATGCTGCTGGACACAAACTAAGGGATCAATTTAGCATGAACTTACATTGAAAATTGAACCCTCCACCTATTATGGGAGGAATTTTCGTAAAACAAAAAAAACGTTTTTTCTAGACATAATAAGGAGTAAATGTTGAAATTTTCAGCCCTCTAGCTCCATTGGTGCGGCCTGTATGTGTGATATAGATAGTCAGCCAGTCAATCCAACTTAAAAACTGAAGAAACCTATGCTGATCTTGAGAGTTTTGATTGATGGTCTCTAACACAAGGATAATTGATGGAGAAGATAGTCCAAATGGCATTGTATCTGTATGTACTGTCAGGTCCTGGGGAATCAGCAGCACCTCCCCATTGCATTATAAGGGGAGGTTTGGAAGGACTTTTCTAACGTCTTCATGACTCTGGTCACAGGGACTGGGCAATTTCTGTTGGGTGGTGTGAACACTACTGGACACAAACTAAGGGATCAATTTAGCGTAAACTTACATTGTAAATAAACATCCCACTAAAAACCTATTTTTATGGGGAATTTTTTTAAAATCCCAAACCCATTTTTGGGGGATTAAATGTTGAAATTTTCAGCCCTCTAGCTCTATTGCTGTGCCCTGTATACGTGATACATACATAGCCAGCCAACCAGACCAACTTAAAAACTGAAGAAACCTATGCTGCCAGTTTTGGCTGACGGTTTTTAACAATGGAAATGTTTCACCTGCCATAATTGCTTGTGTTGCATTTCAAATGGTGCCGAAGTCTTGTTGATATAATTGGACAAAGAATGATTTGAATCATTCAGTTCCACTGCCAGTCATCTTGACATGACTTGATTAGGACATGCTATAATGAGACAATGGAAGATATGTGACTCCATAGGCAATTTATTCTCCCTATAGCTTCTTACGCTAGCAGTTGCAGTAAAGTGGCTGTTGTATCCTTTGTCATTTATGACAAAGTGTAGCAAAGGATAAGGGATTATCATACAACTCAGTGTTGGTTTTTCAGCCTTTGAGGATTTCCCATTTTTAATGAGCTCCCAGTGTTAATGAAGATGAAATTGTTTTTGTATTCCTGTAATTTCGAATAAGCATTCGTCAATTCTGATTAATTACCTCTAATTTATGCAGATGTAACTTCAGTGCTAGTCCGCTCAGATGGTGTAATGGTTAGCACGTCTGTCTCACATGCAGAAGGTCCCGGGTTCGATTACCGGTATGAGTGAAGAGTATGGAAAACTCTTCATTAGGACAAATTTCCCTGTGCACTCAGCAGTTAATTGAGTACACTCTAAGCTGTCTGATTAGAGTGGAGGTATCCCTTCGGTTGACTTGCATCCTGCCAAGGGGGTGGTCATAAAAACTTGTAAGAATAAAGTCCTGGTCTTGACCAGACTTGAAACTTGCAAGGATCACTAAGCTGACGCATGCAAAGGAAACCAGTATTTCGCCACCATCATTTATACACCAATGGAAGTTTTCTCTTAAGAGACAGAACTAGTAAACATCTTTAATTAGAAATTGAAAAAAAAAAAAAAAAAAAAATAATTACATTTTTGTGTTCCATTTTCTTGATCCATTTGATGGCTTGGCCCTGGGGGTCAATCATGAGAGGCCAACGAGTATTTTGGGTCACAATGACTCCATTTTCTGTGGAAAAGCTGTCGCTTGGTAGGCCCTGTATATTCCATTCACGGACCACTGTTGGTCTTGCCATAAACATGCAAAAAGTGAAATTGGGGTCACGTGGAACACCAAGGTTGTGTATCTGCAAACGAAAATTGAGATTAGAAAAGAAAATTTTTATTTTTCTTATTAATTATGACTTTTACCTTCATCTTTAATTTTTAGTTGTTTTTTATCACAACTTTAACCTGGGCCTTCATTCTGTAAGTAAACAAATTTAACTTTATAATAATAAACTTTATTCCCAATCGTAATGTTTACTGAATGGCGGCCTGAATCCAAGTTGTAATAAAAAACAACGAAAAATTAAAGATTAATAATAAAAGTATTGTCTTCCAATACTTCATCCAATAATAAGAATTTATTCACTTTTTTATTAAATTTGACTAGTTTTTACCTTCATCCTAATTTTAGTTGTTTTTATCAAAACTTATTAATTCGGGCCACTGTTTCTAGGGCAACGAATAACAGCGCATTTGGAAATAAAGAGTAAGCCTTCGGTGAGAATCGAACTCACACCCTCATAGCTAGAGGGAGACTAGTTTACGCCTAGCTGCTTTTAGCAATCCGCCACAAAGACTTCATGGATTAGCAGAAGCTGATTTACACTTATAAACTCACTCCCTACAACTGACTCTCTGCGTCATATTTATGTTGTTTTACATAAGAGACCTGTTAATTCATGAAGTCTTTGTGGCTGATTGCCATAGAAACAGTGGCCCGAATTAATAAGTTGTATAAAAACAACTCAAAATTTAGATGAAGGTAAAAATTAGTCAAAATTAATAAAATATTAGAAAAGAAAAATCAACCATTTTGTGGATGAAAACAATTTCCCTGCTTTTCTGAAGGATTAAAAATTAAGAATGTTTATATGTAAGTATGTAAATAGTTCCCTAACGCCGGCCATGGCTTCAGCAGTCCGTGCTTGGGCTCCACACATCACATTACTACTTACTCAACCCGTAGGCAATATATAAATTAGACAGAGGTGACAAGCACCCAAAGTGGCGTCACTCACTTAACTCTGCACCATTTTACCCATAGCTGGGAGAAGAGATGGATCCATGCCTTTCCCAAGGGCATTAGTGCAAAGTGAATACAAACTGTCTCAGCTGACGTTTGAACTCAGTTCGCTGAGTCCATTCACTGTGCCGTAACACGCTCGGCCACTCCGCACTTCTTAAGAATGTTTGTGATTAACAAAATATCAGAAAATTTAATTTCAGGAGTTTTGTTTTTTTCATTTTCTCAGTTCATCACAAATTTTACAATAATCGGCCATTTGCAAATTGTAACAAACTCGAAAAATTACAACGATTTTTCTTAAATGAAAATATATTCAATCGCTAATAATTTACTTTGAAGTGAAGAGGCGAAAGCAAAGCAGAAACATCAGTGCTTGTTAAATGTAAGTAATTTGTTATTTTTGAATGTTTTGTTTTAAACTAGGTATTTCTGTCATTCAAAGTTAAAATTGTCATTTTTTTGTCAAGGGGAAGATTTGCAGATAAAGTGTTGAAAAAAAAAAAAAAAGAAAAAGATACCGACCTCTTTGAGCCAGTATTTAAAAACGAGTTCATCTCTGTAGTTGGATAGAAAGGGTCCCATGTACGAAAGAAAAGCCGCTGCAATGAGGCAGTCACCAGTCAAAAAGCCCATCCTTGTTTCCAAAAGCTGTAGAATGAAAAATACAAAAAGAAAAAAATGAAGAAATTAGACAATAAACTATGAAAATGAAAAATATTGAAAAAAATTTTCAATTTCAGTTTTCTAGACATTATAAAATATTAAAATTCTAAAACTTCAAAATTTTAATAAAACTTTAAAATTCCAAAATTAACATTTTTATAAACGTAGTTCCACTTTGTGTATTGGTGTATGCCTTCTGATGTATATGTTACGGCTGTTTAGGCCATTTTCAACATCCTGGCTGCCCTTTAAGAAATTAGAGTTATTTGACATAAAGGGAACTAGCATTCCAAGGGAAATTATGAATCACCGCCACCCATATATGCTCCTTTTTACCTCATAAATTAAGCAGTGGTGGTCATAAAATTAAGTTACCTTGATGAAAATGCTACCAGTAAGGTTTGAACCATAAATTCATGATTTTAAAAAACAAACAAGAGTGAATGCTCCCGGATATATAGATAATTACATAGATACATATAAATGTCAGAACATATTAATAACTGAAATCCTGTAACAGTCTTCAAACTGGTCTCTTGCGGGTAGTGGTGATTAACTAAACTCAGCAACAGTCTTCTAACCGGTCTGTTGTGGGTAGCAGTGATTAACAAATTCAAGTACAATTTCAAATTAGGACATAATATTGCTCAAGCTGCTGATAACATCAATGAAGCATTTGGAGTGAACCGTGAATGAATGGCCCTCGTTCTGTCTCTACAAACAATGAAATGTGTCCCCCAGGGCACATGTGCCTGTGTGAAGCGCATGGAGATCCTGGGATGCCCAGTCGTCAGAATCCCCCCCTCTCAGCCTCGCTGATGTAGTCCAGAGGAAAGCAGAGAGTGATATGTCTGGCATCAGCTTGGCTGCAGGAGCTGCCGGAAGGACATCAAACTGTCTTAAGGGGATTCCACTCCCTGGTTAGGAATCAAAGTTGTCCTTCTCCTAGACTGGTTGCCTTCCCAAAGTTAGAGAGCCCAATCTGCCCATCTTCCAATTAAAGATAAATATATCTCCTACACACCATATGAAATGAATGGACTCTTCCATTTAAACAAGTTCAGTAGTTTCTTTTCTAAAAAAATGATTTCATAGAAATTCAAATAGGGGAGACCGGGGCTAGTTGGTCCTCTTTTGCAAACAAAGCAGTGTGGAAAATATTAGAGTTAGAGGAAACATTCATGGTTTAAACTGAGTGTCCATATCTTGCCAAAATTTGTGATATCAATAAATGGCAAAAACCATTGTAACATAACTCACAGTTTGGCTCATAGTTGACCTAATGACATAGGGACCAACTTGCCCCATGTCGGGTTTCAGTTGTCCCAAGGTATGGGGCAAGTCAGCCCCTCATTTTCAATAAGCAGAAAACGATTCACAAGAATGCTGAGCCGTGCAGTTTTTTCACCTTCTTATACCAGATAATAAGAAACATTCAGTTGTGATGTTAACAGTGTCAAGATCTTTGTACAAGGTATAATAATGTTTGCCTTCAGTAGACACAGTAAAAAATTGAAAATAATTAAAGTAAAAGGATTTCACTACATTCCTTTATGACTATTAAAGTTTTGCTGAAAAATACTTCCGGCCCACTCTTTCAAACTACGCACTATTCCCAGTAAACTAATTCAGTATTTTTTTCTATAAAAAAACCCATCTCAATCCAAATATATCTGTGAATTCTTTTCTACTGGGATTAACGAGTAGCTCATATAAAAAACGTGACCTGACATCTCTGCACACATCTATCCCATGCTGACATCTGAATGCTGACTTTACTGTGCACGACTTAACAGCGCAAGGACAACTGAGCACACAATAACTGAGCACATCTCAGTTCAAAGAGGACCAACAAGACCAATTATTATTCCAACTTTTGTTGCTTTCTTTCTAAGTTGATGATAGCAACTTAAGATACAAACACTGTACAACATACCGTAATAAATAGTTTTATAGTTTGTTCCTGCGGACTATAAATTATCAAAATTCAACTACAGAAGTAAATTAATTCACTAAAATAATTCAACTCAAAAAATAATTTTAATTTTTGTATCTCAATAAATTGTTTTAATTCCATAGTTTGGTTTTGTTGGTCCTTTTTGCGTTGAGATGCGCTCAGTTATCTGTGTGCGGTAAAGTCTGCATTCAGATGTCAGCCCAGGATAGATGTGCATGGAGATGTCAGTGACCCCCCAAAAACAGAGATCCGGACAGACATTATATAGCAATGATCAGCAAGCTAATCTTGCTGGTCATTGTTAGTGGCTTTGATCCTTATCAGATCTATCAGTATAGGTAGTTATACCAATTCATGCTGAATTACTATATTTATATAACGAACAGCATAGATGTATGGGAACTCTTTTGTTAAGGGAGGCTAAATGCTCCATTTGCCCGAAATTTAACATGTTTTGCCCGAATTGAAGGGGAGCACTTGCCCCCTTGCCCCCTGGTTCATACACCTATAATGAACAGTGTGATTTTCTTGGTTTGCTTTCCGTAACACTTGACTCTAACACTTAGGGGTAAAAACTTTGCTGCCTTCTTCCCATCTTTTGAAACTATGAACTCTTCAACTGAAACAAATTTGCTATTAATAATAATAATAAATGCATTTATAGAAAGCGTCCTTTCTCAGGAACCTCAATACTTAAGTCTCCACTGGACAAAAGAGCTTGAAAACATGTGCAATCAATTGCAGTAAAAATATAAGGTCTATTAAAGAAGAGTAAGAAGAAAGTGCAACTTGTCAATAAAGTTTTTTACAAAACACGGAGCAGGAGCTACAGTTACAAAGTGGATTTATTTACTGAATTCATATAATTATGTAAGTCTCGAAACAAGAAATGTTTTTATTCTTGATTTAAAGCTTGTTAATGTTCCGGATATCATAGGGTAATGGATTTTATTATTTTTTCTTAGAAAATAGTTTTATAGAAATTCAAATATATCCGTGAATTTTTTCATGTTTATTAACTAATAATAATAATAAAATCCTATGCCCGTCCACTGTAGAATAGAGCATCAGAGTGTACACACCTGAACAGTGATTTCCCATCTTTCTTTCTCTCCGGCCAAACCATCGACCAATTTTCCCGCACGATCTAACATCATTTCCGTTTGTTCAGCTTTACGACGTAATTCTTCTTTCTGCGAAATGCGATCATCGTAATTCTGTCGAATCCTCGCCATGTTTGCCTCGACCTGAAAGAGAGAGAACAACCAATTTGCTCAAAGACCACATTCATTGTTACATTTTATGCAACTGGCATTCAACTTCATTTAGCTAAATCACATCATTTCCATGCATGATTAGAAACTGTCAACCAAAACGGTCAACATAGGTTTCTTCAGTTTTCAAGTTGGTCTGGCCAGCTGGCTATGTATATATGTATTTATGTATATATGATGATGTGGAGACTCAAAATAATTTGCAATAATTATTTATTACCTAACATGTTTCAGCCAAAAATCTGGCTGTTATCAAAGGTATGTGGAGAAATGGTGTTGTCCTTCTACATGGTCACCCTGTTTTGAATGAGCGGGCAGGCCTTATTGGAAGTGGTAGGGGAAAGGGGGAGAAGTCTGTGGCCAAACTTCTGGTGTATGTGTGTTCGGTGGTGTGCCTTATTGTCTTGTGTGTGTGTGTGTGTGTGTTTGTTTGAGATTTGGTGCCTGTTGTATCGAGGTGTGAGACTATTCTTGAGGGAGAGCCGGGAAATTTTATTGGCGGTGGTAGGGGAGGTAGGGGAAAGCAGTGGATATTGATTGACCTCTGATGTGTGTGTATGTATCATGTGTACAGGCCGCACCAATTTAGAGCTAGAGGGCTGAAAATTTAAACATTTACTCCTTATTATGTCTAGAACAAACAGTTCTTTTGTTTTTGAAACTTCTCCCAAATAAGTTTTTAGTGGTGGGTTCAATTTACAATGTAAGTTTTTGCTGAATTGATCTGGTAGTTTGTGTCTGACGGCATTCACGCTTGTTTTTTGAAAATTCAGACTTTTTTAGGGATCACTGCCCAACAAAAGGCAAGAGAAGTAACTTATTTATTGATTACTTCTTTTTCCAATTTTTTAATTGATCATTCCCAACACAGCATGCTGCCAAAAGACATTGATCACATGATAGTTTCTATTGAGTGATTAACCAGACCTGTTTTCTTGTCCATTTAAGTCTGTCTGGAACATGAAACTACCACAGAGGAAGCAGATCTTTGAGAAACATCCTTTCTCTCTTTTATCCAGAGACAGATTAATCGGGGGGGGGGGGGGCTGTAGCATATGTTATAAAGGGCCCCAAATTAAGAAAATACACATAAATATTCAAACACATACATTTTTCACTTGCAATGTAATTAAATTTTTTTGATTGCTATACAGCCAGATAATATGAAAAATATGTTTGACATTTCAGTAAATTTGTTTTCACTTTTGTTAATGTACAGTGTTGATTTTCATGTCAATTGTGGTGCAGGGGTGTTAGCCAATCATGGCTAACCATGAGGTTACTCCCCTTTGGATATAAGCTTTCCTTGGGCTGAGGAAAGACTTGACTATTTTGCGGTACGTGTTTGAGGGGATAAGTTTAGAGATCTACAACACTGGTAGTAGAGCGGCTATGGCTTCAGTTTCAAATACCTTCATATTTATGTGTCCTATATGTATCACATAGATAATCTTATCATAGGGATTTACCTTTTCCATTTAGAAGCAAATATTTTTCTTTTAGTCTTCCTTTTTGGTGAACTTCTCTCTCATCTTTTTTTTATTGCCTTTATTGTTAAATCCTTTTGGGATTCACCCCCAAAATGATTCTCTTATGCATTCTCTGAGGGAAATGAAAAAACTAGCATTCCAAAGGAAACTATGAATCACTGCCACCCATATATGCTATGTTGGGGGGTGATCAATTAAAAAGCTTGGCCATGATCACTAAAAAATGTTTGAATTTGCAAAGAACAAGCAGGCACAAACTAGTGACCAATTTTGCATAAGCTTTCATTGAAAATTGAACACCTCAATAAAACCTATTTTGGAGGAGAATTTTCGAAAAACATTTTCCCTATTCATTGAGGGTAGTGTGTGTACAAGATTTCAAGTTTCTACTATGAATGGTTAGGGCTGGGCAAAGTCCAGATGGATAGATAGATAAAATTGAAACCCCCCTCTAAAAACCTATTTAGGGGGTGAATTTTCAAAAAACAGAAAAAACATATTGAAACCCCCTCTAATAAGCTATTATGGGGGTGGGGATAACATTTTCCCTACTCATTGAGGGGAGTGTGTGTGCAAAATCTAAAGTTTCTATTATGAACGGTTAGGGCTGGGCAAAGTCCAGATACATAGATAGATACATAATACATAATACATAATACACACATGAATAACCTAAACCCAGCAATAAACCAGTGTTATGGGTAGCAGTGATTAATATTCCTTATTTTTATCTGATGTTGGGAAAAGGTGTGATCAATGAATAAGTTACTTCTCTCACCTTTTGTTGGGCTGTGATCACTAAAAAAGGTTTGAATTTTAAAAAAACAAGCAGGCACAAACTAGTGACCAATTTAGCATAAACTTACATTGCATATTGGAAACCCCCTCTAAAAACCTATTTAGTGGGTGGATTTTCAAAAAAACAAAACAACATTTTCCCTACTTGTTGAGGGGAGTGTGTGTGCAAAATTTCAAGTTTCTATTATGAGCGGTTAAGGCTGGTTTGCCCAGCCTGGATACATAGATAGATAGGTGCATGGATGGATACATAGATAGATAGATAGGTGTATATAAATGTGTGAACACATGAATAACCTAAACCTTTGGTAGCAGTGATTATTTACCTCAGCCAATTTGTCTTTAGCTTCAGCGAGGGCATCCTGTTTCTCTTTCAGTTGGGACTGAGCTGTATGCAGTTTCATTTTCTTAGGTTCCACCACTCGATAAATCCGCCCATACATTTCCATGGCCCGTACCCACATACACAGGGAACGGGCTGCTCCAGACACACGCCCAATAATATCAGGGGTGAAGTCGGCTTGGGCAACATACTTGCCGATTTTGTTGAGGACACGATCACTGATATTATCCTTGTCGAAATTCATGAGGGATTTGATGAAATTCGGATCTCCTGAAATTGAGAAAAAGAAACGGCTGTGATATTGGTCATCATTGGGAGAAGACATCCTACTATAATTCATCAAATGTCTATCTGTATGCGAAAGTGTAACTCAGGAACTACACTGCTTTGTGTATAATGGGACCCTCAGTCATGGTTTTAGCAAGTTAGTTTGTGAAAATTCCCCCCCAAATATTGTGGTGGGTGGGGGGGAAGAGAACATCCCAGAATGTACTGACGTGCAGTGGTGGAAATTGGTGGGTACGCAGGGCTACAGTGTATACCTACTTCGCAATTTCCATTTTTTTTTTGTCTGAAAACGGCTTCAAAATTGGCCATATTTTTAAAAAATTACCAAGAGGGGCTTACAGTATCCCGGAGAATAGAGAGGGATGGAGAAATCGGATTACTAAGTCATCTGTGGTGCCTTTAGAGTCGGCCAGACTAAGAAGATAGATGTGAGGAGTGTGATAGGTCATTCGGTCTTGAAATATTTGGTCTCAGAAAATTTGGTCTTGGAAAATTTGGTCTCAGAAATTCAGTCTCGGAAAATTCGGTCTCAGAAAATTCAGTCTCGGAAAATTTGGCATCAGAAAATTTTGTCTCGGAAAATTCAGTCTCGGAAATTCAGTCTCGGAAAATTCAGTCTCGGAAATTCAGTCTCGGAAAATTCGGCCAAAAAAAGCCAAAGAGATACTAAATATGGTCAAAATAGCAAAAAAATGGCCGAAATGTTTTAGCGTGTCTTTTTTACATCGCCAAAACAAGAAACGCACTGAATTGGCAACACTGGAAGAAGACTCACCCAGCTGTCGTTTGGACTCCGCCCAATTTGGATCACTGCCCTTCAGAATCATGACAGCATCCATGACTTTTTCTACGAGGGCAGGCGGTCGTCCGTAAGACTTGATTTCTCCAATGTCTTTTTTATTAAGGGCTTCCAGGGCCAATTGAGCTTCTTGCAAAGCAGGCAAAGCTTCATTGAGATCCTGCTCAGCCAATTCAGCCATGTGTTTGCATTTGGCTTCTTCATCTCCAATTCGTTCACTTTTCTGAGCCACAAACTGGAAAACAAAAGGGGAGAGGGGAATTAGTTTTAATAATTAGAAACCGTCAACCAAAACTGTCATCATAGGTTTCTTCAGTTTTCAAGTTGGTCTGGCTGGCTGGCTATGTATGTATCACGCGTACAGGCTGCACCAATAGAGCTTAGTGGGCTGAAAATTTAAACATTTACTGAAAACCTTCAGGTTCAGTTTGCAATGTAAGTTTATGCTATATTGATCCCTAATTTGTGCCTGTTTAGTCACTCAATAAAAACCATTTTGTTGTGCAGTGATCACAAAAAACAAGTGTGAATGCTGCTGGACACAAACTAAGGGATCAATTTAGCATGAACTTACATTGAAAATTGAACCCTCCACCTATTATGGGAGGGATTTTCGTAAAACAAAAAAAAAGTTTTTTCTAGACATAATAGGGAGTAAATGTTGAAAATTTCAACCCTCTAGCTCCATTGGTGCGGTTTGTATGCTTGATACATGCACAGCCAGCCAGACCAACTTAAAAACTGAAGAAACCTATGTTGACAGTTTCTAATTATGTTGTTCTCTGAAGAGCTGACATGAAGTATTTTTATTATTTTGTATCTTTTTTGGACTATGATCTTCATCTTTGTTGTTTTTAATACATTTTGGTTGATTCATTCTTCAGCCCTCCTCAGGTAGATTTTACATCTGATTTTTAGAAACTATTCAGTACATTTTTTTATAAAGCTGAAGAATGTATTGGCAAAAATGTTATGCTAACAAACATGAAGATCATAGGCAATTACTTCTACTAAGTACAAAGTCTGGAGTTGACAAGAACAATGAGAACAAGAACAATCCTCACCAAAATTAGG
>VCCN01005569.1:3571303-3583333 GCA_006491835.1 Architeuthis dux | reverse complement strand
ACATCTAAACGCAACCAAAAACCTCTAGATCTAGATGAAAAATATCTAAATTAGCAACACTGAACAAGGGACATAACTCACATTTCAGTTTGTCAGTCAGTGATGGTGATTGTTGCTAGAGATCCTAACAGAACTAAAAACAGAATAAGGAGGTAGTGCCATCTGGTGGCTGGATTTATTTAAAGCCAACATTCAAGGGAGATAATGCTTTATATTTGGAGGGAATCAGAAATGTAAAAAACATCAAAAAACATACTTTTTGTATCCACAGACCAATTCGAGGTAATTGATGGGCGTCACATAATTATGTCTCTTCATTTCTGTCAACATCCGAGCCGAATACTGACCGACGGATTTATGCATGATTGAAAAGATCTTTGCAATATTTGGTTTTAATTTATCCTGAAAAGAAACAAAAGTGAGCAGGTCTGGTTAGTCATTCAATAGAAACAGTCACGTGACCAACGTTTTTTGGCAGCATGTCGTGTTTGGGGTATGAATAAAAAAATTGGAAAAAAGCAGTGATCAATGAATAATTTACTTCTCTCGCCTTTTGATGGGCAGTGATCACTAAAAAAGTCTGAATTTTCAAAAAACAAGTGAGAATACCGCCACAAAATAAGGGACCAATTTAGCATAAACGTACATTGCAAATTGATGGGGGGACCAATAAAAACCAATTTTAAAAAAACAAACCCATACATAAAGCCCTCTAGCTCCGTTGGTACGGCCTGTGAGCGTGATACATACATACATACATAGCCAGCCAGACCAACTTGAAAACTGAAGAAACCTATGTTGACAGTTTCTAAAAATTGCTTTAATAATACTACTACTACTAAAATCTATTGGTGGAAGGGATTTTCAAAAAATAAAAAATAAATTTTTTCTAGACATAATAAGGAGTAAATGTTTAAATATTCAGCCCTCTAGCTCCATTGATGCGACACATACATAGCCAGACCCACTTAAAAACTGAAGAAACCTATGTTGATGCTGACGATTTCTAATAAAAAGAAGCAGTTGAAGTTGAATATTTAACGTCTGTATGTAACAAAATTGAAAACGTGAATAAGAACAAATTTTTAGGGTGAAAAAATTGTTCCTTGCAGAATAGCCTTACTGTTAATCTACTATAACAATGTGCCAAGTGTATGAATATATTTATTTTTTGTCTGTAACACCTCAAAGGAAATAACCTTTAAGTTTCATGCAAGAATTACTTCCCTTAGAAAGACTATTTCATTATTTGTAAGAGAAAGATGATTGTACATAATAATATTTGAATTCTGTGACAATTTCTCAATTGAAATAGCTTCACACCTCTTTATATTCTAATGTAATTGCAATTGTAAAATTACTTAAATATTAATCACTGCTACCAAAGGTTTAGGTTATTCATGTGTTCACACATTTATATGTATCTATCTATCTATGTAGCCGGACTTCGTCCAGCCCAATCGTTTGTAGTAGAAACTTGAAATTTTATACACACACTACCCTCAATGAGTAGGGAAAATATTTTTTTGTTTTATAAAAATGTAAGCTTATGCTAAATTGGTTACTAGATTGTGCCCACTTCTTTTTTTAAAACTTCAGACATTTTTTAGTGATCACAGCCCAACCTTTTAATTGATCACCCCCAACACAACATATATGGGTGGCAGTGATTCATAATTTCCCTTGGAATGCTAGTTTCCATCATTCTTTGATGGCATGGGTAAATTAGTATTTCAAGAAAGACTAATCTAAATACTGACCTCTTCCTCACTACCTAAGCTAATCTCACTCAGGTATTTGTCTGCGACTTCAAGCAGAGCATCAAGTGGCCATTCACTGAACCAATCGATTGTTGTGCAATTGACAAACGCTGGGTACATACGGATACGGTTTCTGCAAAGAAAGAACAAATCGGTCAATTCGCACTCGTTGGATGCAAGGAAAAATCAGGCAAAAAAAAACAACTCATTATTTTGTTTCCTTATTCCAAGCGATGGAAAGTTTGAAGAAATTAAATGTTTTATTCTTTATCTAATATAATAATACACTAAGTGTATGGGCATATTTATTTTTTGTCTGTTAACTCCCCAATGGAAATAACTTTCATATTTTACACAAGAGTTTTTTTTTATGTTTTACCAACTATGGTATTTAGACATGTGTATGTACAATATGCGCACACGCAGAAGGTCCCGAGTTCGATTCCCAGTATGAGTGAAGAGTGTGGAAACTCTTCATTAGGACAAATTTCCCTGTGCACTCAGCAGCTAATTGAGTACACTCTAAGCTGTCTGATTAGAGTGGAGGTATCCCTTCGGTGGACTTGCATCCTGCCAAGGGTGTGGTCATAAAAACTTGTAAGAATAAAGTCCTGGTTACGACCAGACTTGAAACTTGCAACGATCACTAATCTGACGCATGCAACAGAAACCAGGTCTTCATCACTGTTCTCCATACTCCATTTGTGAGTTGTCTCTTAAGAGACGGATGCTTTACTATGTACAATATATAGGTGTAGGTGTAATTTGTATGTGTCATGGTATCTTATGCGTATAAGTGCGTATATTTCACATCACCCTATAGTGCTGAGGTCAAGTTATGTCCATACTACCAGAATTTAATCAGGACGTAAGTCAACACATGAGTGTAACAAAATCAGTGAATAGCTCATCCCGACAGACCTGAAGGGTTCTCCAACTGGACTCATGCACAACACGACGTGAAGGTTCGTTCTGACGCGGTCAATCAAATAATTAAAAATGTTTTGAGGTGTGTCTTCAATTCCATCTTTTTTGGCAAATTCAGACAGAGCATTCCTCACCTGAAGAGAAAACAAAAGAAACATTAGTTCAACTAGCATTTCAAGGGAAATACATAGATATATATAAATGTGTCAGAACACATGAATAGCCTAAACCAGTGGTTCTCAACATGGGTGCTAGCATCACTTGGAGCATTTGTTTGTCTCAAGGGGGTATTGAAGTGACTAAGCACCTTAAGGGGGCATCTGAGCTTCTAGAGGGGGCATTGTGGAGATTCCATAAATATCTATGATTCTGAATTACAAATGGCTGTTGTTTAGCTTAAGGTTCACACTAGTAGTAAAAAATGATGTTATCTGTACTCTTTTATGTAATTTACTTTTTAATAAACCTTTTAAATTGCCTTTCTGCCACAATTACTTTGATAATGAGCACCCATTAGAAATTCATTGATATACTTACTGTAACTTTTTCTTTGATAAAACCTTTGAACTGAATGTTGATGTTTTTCTTTATAATGATAAGCTATCATGTCTAAAAATATGTGTTGAGTACTTGTAATATTTAAAAAGTACTGCTGTGTAGAGATTATCTTTTTTTAATATCATAACATCTGACTTAAATTGTAAATTGCTTTATGTAATATATTGCTAGCAAAGACAGAACTTTTCTCTATTTTTCTTACTGCTGTAGAAAAAATGTATAAGCTTAATTTGGATCTCTTTAAAAGAATGTATTAGCAACAAGTGAATTCTTTATTGGGATTTAAAAATCTCCTGTGGTTCACTATGTGAATTAGTATTGTTCTTCACTGAATAATGTGAGTATTGAGCTTATAGAAATGATCTTTGGTTTAAGTTTTGCTTTCTTGGTTTTGTCAGAAGCATTTTAGCCATTTGATAAATGATCACCATCAGATTTGAGTTTAACTACATGTAATTTGTTTTAACATAAGAACTTTAAAAAAAAGTTAACATGTTCATCACCAAGGGTTCAGGGAGGTATCATATTATCTAAGAAATGCTTAAAAACTTTTAAATGACTTCAATCCTTGCCCTACCTAAGGGGAGTGTCAATAGCTCAGTGGTTGGAAGCCCTGAAAAGGGAATTGGTGGACTGAGTTTTATTTTTATTTTATGTGCTTTCAATCCCTTAGACCTTCAAACCTTCCAAAAGTTTGTTAGTTGTGAGAAAACTTTTTTTAAAGGTTTTATAGGAGGGGGTTCTATTTACAATGTAACTATAATGCTGAACAGGACCCTTACTTCCTATTTGTTGTAGGACATCTACAGATTTGAATTTCTCTTTCTCTCAGGGCTTATGCTAGTTTGGCAGTATTTCTTTTCAAGGAATCTGATCCTAACCTGACAATTAAACATGTTTTTCTTTGAGTGAAAACCCTAAACCTAACCCTAACACGCCAATAAAACATGGACACCATTTAAATCTGATGGTCTACTCTGACATACAAACTGCTAACGGCAAAAGTGAGCACATGGATTCTCAGTTTTGAAAAATTCATTTTTTAAGTTTTTAGGAGGGGGGAGGGGTCAGCCACCTTCCACAGTTAATGGGTTAAAAGTTTGACCGGCTATGTTTTGTAAAGGGAGACCATTACATTTTTGGTGATTTCAACCATTGTCTATTTCTGTTACAGAGGACCAATCACATAAAAATCTCCTGCTTTCTGTAGTGGTTTCTATTGTGTGGAGAATTTTTCTTTTTTTTTACTTTAGAAACTGGTTTCTTGTTTGCAAAGATCCATAGCAGAAATAGGCAATGGTAGAAATCACCGATAATGTAATGGTCTCCGTTTACGAAACATGGCCGTTTGACCAAATATCATGAACAGACAGGAAAAACTTGAAAGCACTCAGAGAGCGCATACCTCTGACACAGCTGTACACTAAAAACTGAATGAAAATAAAAGAATTTAAAAAAAGGGAGAGAATTTTAAATGTACAAATATTGTGTTACTACTAGTGGTTGACTGATATGGGTTTTGTCCGACGCCGTTATTTAGAGAGCAGGGTGGCCGATGGCAGATAAGATCAATAAACAGACAGATGGACAAACAGACAGAAAGACAAACAGACACAAGTGAATACTTATACCTCTTCCAACTTTGTTGGCAGTGGTAAACAAATGGAAAGATCCCTCAAAAAGGTCATCATATAAGAACTTACTTCTTCAAATTCTTCTGGTTTGTAAAGGTTGGGTACTTCTCCGCTGCTCAAAACATTGTTGATATCTTCTAAGAAACCTTCTTCGGCCACTTGTGTGTCATTAAAGAGGAAAACCGTTGGTTTCGCATCAACACCAACAATTGAATATAAACTTTTCAAATCTACAACAAAACGGAAAATAAACTCAGTTTTTTTTCTTCTCTTTTCTTAACATTTTTTTCTTCAATCAGAAAACTTCAAGGTTGTTGTTGCTATTGGTGGATATTTTCTTTATTACTCTCCTCATGGTCTCCTGAACCTGAAGTACAACTCAGATGCCATAGAAAGAGTTCAGAGGAGAGCCACCAAGATCATTCCAAGATTGGGAAATATATACTACACTGAAAGATTAAAACAACTTAATCTAGAAACCCTTGAATACAGAAGAAAACGTGCTGACCTACTAGAGGTCTATAGAATCCAGAACAACATACATAGAGTGGATACTGACATTCATTGCTCAAAATGCCCTGATAAGAAAATGCTGACTTCATTTATCTGCAGTAAAACCAGAGGACACAGCCATAAACTACAAAACCAGAGCCATAAAAACTACAAATTCAGACCTCCACTGGTGTTAGAAAAGATTTCCTCTCAGAAAAGATTTCCTCTCGACAAGAGTGGCAAACGTGTGGTACAGCCTAAGAAACACCTAGAAACATCTATATTCTGATTTAGAAGGGCACATCCGAGAATATCAATATTTAAAAAAATAATATTTATTCTGATATTGGATATACCAAATTTAACTACCACTTTTCTTATTAGTTTAAACCCAGCCCAACTACACTGAAGTTGGCTTAATGACGCAATTGCTGTAAAGAAAAGCCTATTTCAATATATTCAAGTATATATTTAAAAAAGATCTGAGAAGAGTCTGCCCAGTGGACCCACAGAGCGTGTGGTCAATCCACAAAACGCACCGGAGAAATCAGTGTGGAACCCAGATATGACAATGAGAACTGTAAGCGAACTCAGTATTTCTAGCTAGCTACAGACTTTTGACAAACAAGGTGTAGAAACATGAGAAGTGATCGTAATTCCATAGGTTTGTTTGACAGATATTAACTACAGAGAAATTTGATTGACAAGATTATAAAACAAATCTCACACAACCTTAAAAGAGAAATTTCCCCAGAGTTGCTATTGAGTAAAGTTGAATAAAAACAAAAGGTTATATATATTAAAAACTATTCAATGAAACTAACTGTCAATGTTCTTTCCAGCAACGCAGATACATAAGACGATCGAAAGTTGTAGTCTTTCATTCTTCAGTCCTCTACAACAAGGATCCGACAAGATTGTGCTAACCTCTGCCACATTTTACCGGCAAACTTTTCTATCTCATCCCTCCATCTTGTGTCTGGTCTTTTCCTACTTTGTTTACTGTCCCATGGGCACCAATCGGTTAGTCTTTCCCCCCATCTATTATCATCTCTTCTTGCTAGGTGACCAGCCCATCTCCATTTTTGCTGCTTAATTAGTTGTATAATATCCTTCACTCTAGTCCTCTCTCTGATCCATGTTGATCTTTTTCTATCTCTTAGAGTTATCCCTAGCATTGCTCTTTTCATGGCTCTCTGTGCTATTCTGAGTTGGTTTTCAGCCTGTTTCGTTAGTTTCCATGTTTCGCATCCATAAGTCATGGCTGGTATTATGCAACCGTTATATACTTTATGCTTTAGACACATACATAAATCATATGTATTTAGTACTGATTACAAAAATACTTAATGGGCAGTTTGAAATGGAGCCTACGTTTCCCATCTGAGCTGGGCCTATTACCAGCCAACAGGCCAACATTGATTTTCTGCTTCTCCATGCACTGAAGATTCCAAAAATGTATAATTTTGCTAATGTACAAAAGTTTTTAACAAAACCCTATTTGTTAACACCTAAATACTAGCAAAAATGCTTACGGTATCTATGGAAGTATATAGATTGCAACAAAAATAACTCTGCACAGGTCTGTCCTAGAAAGGTCATTTCGGAGTCATTTGAAAGACAATAAAATTCTGCAGATAATTCATTCAGGTCAAACTTTGAAATATCAATTAGCTTTCTCATAGCAGGAATGGGAATATTCCTATCAAGTGCTCGTAAATGATTTTTGTACATATAATGGCTCATAATTTCATAATGATTCATTTAGTACTGAAAAATTTAATGTAAATAGATTGTACAACTACCATAACATAAGAAATGATGTTTATTTCCATTATCAAATTTGATTTTATTACCCTTTAAAAGCAATAAATGAAAATATTCAGAAATCCAAAATAGTTAAAATGACCGCCATTTTGTAGCAATAACTTTAAAACTCGTCACATGAATTTGTAGGACTTTTTGGATTAAGATCACATAGAAGACCTTAAATATTCAAAAAGTTTCAGTTTTTCAATCTAAATTCTGAGGTTTGTGCAAAAAATTAGCTAATTGTACTGTACTATTAACTAAAACTAATGATGAAACGACTAATGATGTTAGAAACCATCAACCAAAACTGTCAAAATAGGTTTCTTCAGTTTTCAAGTGGGTCCAGCTAGCTGGCTGGCTATGTATATATCACACATACAAGCCACACCAATGGAGATAGAGGGCTGAAAATTTCAACATTTACTCCTTATTATGTCTAGAAAAAACAGTTTTCTTGTTTTTTTGGACCCCCCGTCCAAAAAAACAAGAAAACTGTTTTTTCTAGATATAATACAGGTTTTAGTCAGGGGGTTCAATTTGCAATGTAAGTTTATGCTAAATTGGGCCCTAAGTTTGTGTCCAGCCGCATTCATGCTTTTTTTTTTTAAATTTAGAATTTTTTCGGGATCACTGCCCAACAGAAAGTGAGAGAAGTAACTTACTCATTGATCACCCCTTTTTGGAATTTTTAATTGATCACCCCCAACACGGCATGCTGCCAAAAGACATTGGTCATGTGATTGTTTCTATTTAGTGACTAACCAGACCGTTTTTTCCATTTTTGTCAAATTTCTTTTGTTAACTTAACATATTTTTCTGATTAGGACTTGGTATTATGGTATTTAATTCTGATAATTAGTTTAATCTGCAAAATTTGTCATATCCCTTAATTATTATCATTTAAATAAATGAAAAAATGAGAAATTCAGCTTCTAGTCAGTTCGCCTGTTAGCACGCCTGATTTTTATAGGTGTAATTAGATGGTGCAAGATCTAATCCAGTGATTCTGAACGTGGGGTGCAGATCTGTTTTTGATTTTTAATTGTTCCAAAGTCCACTACTCACCATCCCTGAATTCTGCTTTGCCGTAAATCTTGGTGACTTCAATGGAAAATGTGTTGTATTCACAAATAGCTGACGCCAATCGGGTGAGACTTTGTCGTCCACTTCCTCCGATGCCGACCAGCAACATGTTCCCTCGTGGTTGGCGGATGACACGCACAATTTTCGAGACTGGCAAAGAGAAATAAATGAAGAGCAAAAATTAAAAATGGGAATAGAATTAGAAGCAAGAAAAGGAAAACAAGCCTGCCCGCTGCAGGGTAAAAACACCACTCAAACTTCTATTCCGACTGAAGATGATTACTGAAACTTTTATATTGTATATATAATAAATAAAATTTTTTTAAATATATTTTTTTTTGTATAAATGTATTTATTTATTAGAATGAAATAAGCCTGTGCATATCTGTATGATAAATTTTCATTAATATCCAAGACTTGTCAATTTAGTTCAGTCAGTAAGACAACCTCTTGGCAATCAGTTGGTTGTGAGTTCAAATCACGGTAGGGGAATGTGAATTTTACATATCAGTTTACACCCAAAATGTTGGTGAGGATTGTTCTTGTTGTTCATGTTACGGTAGGAAAACAACAAAGTCAACTCCAGACTTTGTACTGGAGTTTGACCAAAAGAAAAGAAATCTAGAAAGCACTCAGAGAGTGCACTCCTTTGCCGACACCATTGTCACTAAAAACTAAACAATCAGGTTCATAGGCGCCGACCAAGTGGGGGCTTGGGGGCTCGAGCCACCCCTGGGAAAATTGTCGGTATTAATTAACAAACAATTTAACAGAGGTGCACCGTCAAGCTTTGTCACTATTAATTTAATTTGTTTTTAAAATACACAATTATTGCATTGTTTATTCATTTTTTTTTTCTTCATTTGATATGTTCAGAAAGTATTTTACATTGAAGGTATTTAAAACAAAATATTGTCCAGAATGTGTTTTACATTGAATAATTTAAAACAAAAATTTGTTAGGAATATATTTTACATTGAATGTATTTAAAACAAAAATTTCTTTTGCGAATTTAATATATTTCGAATATTCTTATTTTAATATTGGGGATAATTATAGACTTTGATACAAGAATGGTAAGCGTTAAATGTTATTACTGATAATACGTGTTTCTATGCAATTAATTTGAATAGCTTCAACGTAACGGTTTTTTATTTGAGCCCCCCCCCACCCCGAAAACTAAAAGTCAGCATCCATGATCAGGTTACAGATCCCAGACTATGCTGTGACAAAAGCTTGCAATAATCAGAGACATCCCATTTAACTTTTATTCATTTCAACACTTAGGCTGAGCAACTGTGTTATTACATCCGAAAAGCCGAAAAAAATTGTCCTATCTCGCGATGTTAACAAAATTGGAAAAAAATTCCCTGATCCGCTGCAAAATTGAATCAATTATTCCGTCATTGAAATGCATTGAGAACTTTTGGAGATATTGTGTGGACAAACAGAGAGACAGAAATACAGACAAACATGGGTGAATACATAACCTCTTGGCAGAGGTGATAACAAATTGAGAAAAGCATGAAAATCATAACCCATCATATATCAGAGACAGTACGTGGGACCCACAGATACCGCAACAGTGGAGGGGCGTTAGAGATTTTGCTTGTAGTAGTCTTTAATTTGCATGCCATAGTTTTTGAATTGCTTACACTAATTTTTAACTTCCTAGGGAAAGGATATAGTTAAAGAAAAATGGAAGAAAGATAGAAGTACAAATGGCTAAGAGATTTTTATCTGCAGGAAAGTATCTCTTTTTAGACTTGTTTGAAAATAATAGAGGGAGAAAGAAGAAACAGAGAGGGAAAGAGTGTGAGAGAGAAGAGAGAGGGAAAGAGTAGGAGATAGGAAGAGAGAAAAGAAATAGGGAGGGAAAGAGCGGGAGAGAGAAGGAAGGAGAAAGGACATTGAGAGAGAGAGAGAGAGAGAGAGAGAGAGAGAGAGAGAGAGAGAGAGAGATTAAAAAAAAAGAGTGAATATTAAAAATCTTTTTCCAAATTCTGACCATGTTCGATGGCATCCCTGAAGAGTACAAGGTCCATCGGCACAACTCCGGGGCTGCTGTTGTATTCGGCTAACATCTCCATGATTTGTTTCTTCAAAAAATTGATGTCTTGAATGTCTTCATATACAAGGTCCGCATTGAGATAGTCTCCTACAAAATGGAAAATTTGTCATTGGAAGGATTTTCAGAAGAGTTTAGGAATTTCCAATTTGGTGATTTTCCTAAACAAGAACCAGATTGAAAGATGGTGTACAAAAAAAAAGAAAAGAAAAAAAAAGAAGGTATCTTATTATAATGGAGCTAACGTAAGTATATGATACACGTGTTCTAATACCATCGTTTAATGATACACATGTTCTAATGACATCATTTAATGATACACGTGTTCTAATGGCATCATTCGATGATACACGTGTTCTAATGGCATCATTCAATGATACACGTGTTCTAATGGCATCATTTAATGAGACATGTGTTCTAATGGCATCATTCAATGATACACATGTTCTAATGGCATCATTTAATGATACACGTGTTCTAATGGCATCATTCAATGATACACGTGTTCTAATGGCATCATTCAATGATACATGTGTTCTAATGGCATCATTCAATGATACACATGTTCTAATGGCATCATTCACTGATACACGTGTTCTAATGGTATCATTCAATGATACACGTGTTCTAATGGCATCATTCAATGATACACGTGTTCTAATGGCATCATTCAATGATACACGTGTTCTAATGGCACGTTTGTTTTTATATTCTTACAAGAGTATTGTCGGGATTAGTTTTCAGCAACAGCACATGGAGATTTCAGTGCATTACATTAATTAGGTTTCTTTTTAAGTCTGTCTTGCTATATATCTATGTATGGGTTAGCTGTACAGGCCACGCCAACAGAGCTAGAGGGCTGAAAATTTAAACTTTTACTCCTTATTATGTCTTAAAAAACATTTTTTGTTTTTTCAAACCACCATAGATTTCTTTTGGCATGTGTGTGTGGGGGGGGGTGTCAATTTACAATGTATGTTTATCCTAAATCAGTCCCTTAGTTTGTTTCCAGCTGCATTCATGCTTATTTTTGAAAATTCAGACTTTTTAGTGATCCAACAAAAGGCAAGGTTATCTTATTGATCACCACTTTTCCAATTTTTAAATTGATCACCCCCAACATGACATGCTGCCAAAAGATGTTGGTCAGGTGACAGTTTCTATTGAGTGACTAACCAGACCTGTATTTTTTTAATTTGAAATCTTTTTGTTTGTAAAGAAATTGTTTCCTTTCATTGAAAAAAACTTTAATTGAAAAAAACTTGTCATGTGACCTACCAAATATTGGGGGTTGTTTGTTGGGACACACAAAGTGAAATGTTTGATCAAAAAGAGATCCAAGCTTCTCACTGATAATGGATACAAAGGCTTCATGGTCCTTGGCATCTATCATCCTGTCTGAAAAGACCCTACAAAAACAAAACGGAAAATGGATTCACAAGCATTCAAAAACAAAAAGGAGAGAAAAAAATCCAAATTTTATTTGCTCTGAGGCAAATCCACTGTCGGATTGGATGCTAGTCTGAAGAAAAGGAAAAAAAACGTGGTTAATTTCATTAACAAACATGAGACAGGTTTGATTTTCTTAACATTTCAATGTTTATTCACATCATCATCCGAATATCTACACATTGAATCTGTATGCATCTGTGTATACTTATGTGCATTTGTGTAGTTGGATGTGTATGTAGACATA
>VCCN01005569.1:3545768-3566497 GCA_006491835.1 Architeuthis dux | reverse complement strand
CCCCGTATGCCCATGGTTGTGACTAGAGGAAAGGTGAGTTAATCAATCTCATAAAAACTCTTTTGTAAATAGAAAACATTAAGTGAAGAATTGAATTTACATTTGGGAAGGTCATATTGATGAGATTAAAACGACTTTGGAGACGTTTTGAGATGACCATTCTTCCTCCACCAGGTGGACCCATCGCTGTTAGCAACAACATATCCTAAAATGGAGAACCAAAAAGAAAATTACAAACATTTCAAATAATTTTTAAAATTTTTTATACATTTAAAAAGTCTTGCATACATTTCCAGGGTGTTAGTCAGGAATTTGATTTCCCCACCATTTTTTATAGGATTCGGAAGTTTTCCGAGATCCGCATTTTTTAATTTAAAAAAAAAACACCAAAAAACTCCAAAAAGACACTAAAAATGGTTAAAAAAAAACACCAAAATGGTTAAAAATGAAAATTGCATTCAAAATGGTTGCCGGCTTTAGATGGTTATAGACTATAAATTCCAAAAAGTTCCATGATTTTGGAAGCAAAAAAATGCAGTTTTAGGACTGAACAAAAAGTAACATTTAGAATTTTAAAGTATGGAAGGCTAAAACGGCTATTGTTATTATAAATTTTTTGTTTACATAACTAAAATTAAGCAGGGGTGTATTGTTTAACAACAAGTCAAAATTATTATTCAATTTTTTTTTACATTCACTGCATTTATTAATTTTGTTTTTACTATTCATATAATCTAAAAATATTACATTTGAAAACTATATTCATCACATTTTGCCCTATGATAAAATTGATGGATAACTGAAGTTAACATTATTTATTTTTATTTTTAGTAGATGAATATCATAAATTCATTATTATTAAATTTATTAATACTATTTACCTTCATCTTAATTTTTAGTTGCTTTTTATCACGGTTTAATTTAGGCAATTTCACTGTGCCTAAATTTATAATTATATTAGAAACAGGAAAACCATTGAATACATTTTTCCTAGAATCCTTCCAAATATCCCAAGTCATCAACAGAGGTAATTCTGATATGTACTTGATATAAATCATACATACTGGAGTAATGTTATGATATCTAAAGGTTATCCTGGGTCAGACACCTGTGTGGAAATGTAAGTGACCCCGATCACCTTAGGAAATAGGTATATTGCGTCAGTGTTGTAAACAGGATATGGGGACCGGTGATTGACACTGCGTAGGCGTTAGAGAAACCTATAAAGCAGACCCAAATAGAAAACTCGGGCGGCGGACAGAAATCTCGACACCCAAAGAAGAGACAGACATCAGCGCAGCCAGAAGGCCCAAGACCGCTGTCCCAAGCAGCCAGGAGGCAGACCGCCTTGGGCTGGGGAAAACATAAGAACGGTCTCTCAGCACCCATTATCTCTCTCCCACTCTTCACTCTCCGACCGACAAAGATGTATGTTGTGTAATGAAAATATGTCCAGATATTTTTATGAGCAAGTCTTCGAGTTTCCTTTATAATGAAGTCCAGGACATTCAGCCACTATACAGCAGTAACACCTCTGAGAATCCTTACTTAACTTGTGGTTTTACGGCTTCTAGGCACCATATAGCTGGACATAACCGGTAGACAGATTTTTTCAACTAGTAAATCTTAATGAAATTAATTAAATTCATTTAATTCAAGCTGAAATAAAATGAATTGGTGAAAAGCTTCTGTTTCCCTTGAATCTAAAATAATTTCCTTAATTGAAATAACTAGCTGAAAAGCCGCCTGATTTTCAGCTAGTAGTTCACTTTAAACAGTTCAACAAAAAGATTTGGTTTAGCTAACCAGATGGACACAAAGTAAGAGTACTTTGTGTCCGTCAGGTTAGCTAAACCAAATCTTTTATCATTATACTTACATTGTAAATCGAACCCCTTGCATATTTCTTTAAAAGTTTTGAAATTTTCAAAGACTAATATGTTAGTAACCACAGGAAATTTGGTGGCCTTAGCTCTAGCCATCCCTGACTTATGTGATCACCGACATTTTTTTTTATTTTGACTGTTAATCACTGCTATCCAAAACACTGGTTTATTGCTGGGTTTAGGTTATTCATGTGTTCTGACATTTATATATCTATGTATCTATCTATGTATCTGGATGTCCCATTAGTAACCACAGAAAATTTGGTGGCCATAGCTCTAGCCATCCTTGAGTTATGTGAAGACGGACAGATGGACAGTCATTTGGTGAATTATAATAAAATAAGAGAAACACTCTTACCAGATGAGCCACAATCCTCACCCCATTAACAACTACTTCCCCCCTCCCCAAAAAACCCTCATCAATGGCTGCACCTCCCCAAACTCCTTACCTTAATGTTTTTCACTGTTTGCTTCTGCCGGTCGTACCAGAATCCGTAATCCAGCCAAAGACGGATGAGTTCAAGTGGAGGCTGCGATCCAAACGTATCTTTCGCAGGCATATTGAAATCGTCCAGGAAAGTGATGAGTTTTTTGCCCCCAAGTGGGACATAGACGCCTTTTGTACGTTTCTCCACTCGGCTTTCGATGATGTTCTGAACATTATTTGAAGATGTCTGGAAGAAATCACACAAAACGGAAGATTTTAACAAAACAAGAAAGGGCTCTGAGATGGGGGTTCCCAACCTTTTTTGCACTGTGGACCAGTTTAATATTGACAATATTCTCGCGTACCAGTCAACTTTGGGGGGGGGGTGTTTAATTGTACTTAATTCCGACCGGAATATAGGTAATAAGTCAACTATTGGTCACTTAGAAGTGACTAATGAACTCAAATTCGCTTCTAAAAGGGTTCATCTGACTAATTTAATATTCATCTTTCGAACACCTTCCTATTTGGATTTTAAATTACTGTTAAGATGTTGAGAATGGACATTATGACTACAGAAGCCTCTTTCAGAGATTCAATTTGATTGGTTCAATTTGAAACTATGTTTGACCAATCAAAAATAATTTATTAATACTCATGACTATTAAAAGCTTGCGAGATGTTCACATTCTAAAAGGAAATGAATTTGGCAGGACATGTTTTGCAACCCGGGACTGGTCTGCGGCCCGGTGATTGGAGACCACTGGCCTAAAACATTCTTTTTTAACTTCAAAATATATCCAAATATATTAAAATGTATCATTACAGATGGAAGTGCTGTTTTATCATAACTGGTTCAGTTGATAAGCCCTTATTAAAGATTTCTGTCATAAAAGAGAAAGAATAAAGAGAGAATTTCCCTATGTAATCTTTTATGGAGAATTTAGTCTGACTTTATTTCAGGAAACGCCTGCCTCACCCTAATCATCTTAAAATATAAAAGGCTGTGTCATTTTTTTGTTTGTTGTTTTTTGGTCACACAAAAGCAAACAGAAAGAGAGGAAGGGGGTACTGTGAACAGACAATCACAAAATGGGCTACTGTTGGTAAAGCAATGCTCTTCTGTATGTGTGTTCACTGAAAGTAGGCATATTACTGTTGCAAGTAATATCACTACTGCTACTGCTGCTGATGTGTCAGTTTCATTTTTTACCCAATTCTGTGGGTTTATAGTTTTAAAATTATTAAAAAACAGAGAATATAAACAGTTGTAGAATATCAGTTTTGTCTAAATCATTTTGGTCTAAAACCACTTTTAGGTATAGCACTTTCGTCTACTCAATTTATCGAATATCTGTTTTGTCTAAATCATTTTGGTCTAAAATCACTTTTAGGTACAGCACTTTTGTTTACATCACTTTATCGAATATCAGTTTTGTCTAAATCACTTTGGTCTAATATCAGTTTTGTCTAAATCACTTTGGCTTAAAACAACTTTTGGGTAGAGCACTGTCTAAATCACTTTGGTCTAAAATCACTTTTAGGTACAACACTTTCGTCTACATCATTTTAGCGAATATCAGTTTTGTCTGAATCACTTTGGTCTAAAATCACTTTTAGGTACCGCACTTTCATACACATCACTTTATCGAATATCTGTTTTGTCTAAATCACTTTTGGGTAGAGCACTTTTGTCTACATCACTTTGGTCGAATATCAGTTTTGTCTAAATCACTTTGGTCTAAAATCACTTTCGTTTACATTATTTTAGTGAAAATCACTTTATCGAATATCAGTTTTGTCTAAACCACTTTGGTCTAAAATCACTTTTGTCTACATCACTTTATCGAATATCTGTTTTGTCTAAATCACTTTGGTCTAAAATCACTTTTGGGTACAGCACGTACCACGCAGGTCAATTTCTGGGCTGGTCTGCGGATTTCGTCGAGGTACGGAAATAAAACTTCTAGAAATTTTAAGATCCGTGGATTTTGTTGTCTTTTCTGTCCACACATGTGGGAGAGTTTTCTTTGTCCGAAAATGAATTTCCCTCCACAGAGAAATTTGGCTCCCATCGGCAGACCGGACAGAGAGACATCATCATCGTCGCAGTCCACAGCCCGCGGAGGCGATCCGGACAGAGAGACATCATCATCGTCGTCATCGCAATCCTCAGTCCGCGGAGGAAATGATCGTCTCTGCCTCTTTTTATCTCACCCTGAGATTCTCTGAAACTATCTCTCTCTCTCTCTCTCTCTCTCTCTCTCTCCCCCTCAACATATCTTTCCCTCGTGACGACCAGAGAAGTACAGAAGTTTGATGGCCCGTTATCCTACAACTTTATCGAATATCAGTTTTGTCTAAATCATTCTGGTCTAATATCAGTTTTGTCTAAATCACTTTGGTCTAAAATCACTTTTGGGTACAACACTTTGGTTTACATCACTTTCTCAAATATCTGGTTTGTCTAAATCACTTTGGTCTAATATTAGCTTTGTCTAAATAACTTTTAGGTACAGCACTTTCGTCTACATCACTTTCTCGAATATCGGTTTTGTCTAAATCACTTTGGTCTAAAATCACTTTTGGGTACAGCACTTTCGTCTAGATCACTTTATTGAATATCAGTTCTGTCTAAATCACTTTGGTCTAATATCAGTTTTGTCTAAATTACTTTGTTCTAAAATCAATTTTGAGTACAGCACTTTCATCTACATCACTTTATCGAATATCAGTTCTGTCTAAATCACTTTGGTCTAATATCAGTTTTGTCTAAATCGCTTTGGTCTACAATCACTTTAATGTACAACACTTTCACCTACATCACTTTATCGAATATCTGTTTTGTCAAAATCACTTTATCGAATATCATTTTGTCTAAACCAATTTGGTCTAATATCAGCTTTGTCTAAAAAACCTTTAGGTATAGCACTTTCGTCTACATCACATTATCGAATATCTGTTTTGTCTAAATCACTTTGGTCTAAAATCACTTTTTAGCCATTGGCTAAGGAAGAATTGATTAAATTTTGAGGATTTTCTTTGATTGAGTGATATTTTTTTACTAAATTTTGGGATGGATCCACCCCAAAATTTAATCAATTTTTCCTTAGCCTGTGGTCCACCATTTGACAAAATGTCATTGAAATTCATTGAGAACTTTTGGAGATATTGTGGGGACAAAAGTGATTTTAGACCAAAGTGTTTTAGACAAAACTGATATTTGCTAAAGTGATGCAGACGAAAGTAACATAACCCACAAATAAATACATTTATACTAAAATATATTTGTATAATTAATTCATACGTAGATAATCCCGTCATTTTTGATGGGTACTATGCTAGTTCTCAGGATAATTATAGGGGAAAATAATAATAGGGGAAAGCAAAAAAATTAATTTAATGTTACAGAAGTCAAAATATTCGATTCAGTGTAGCAAAAACATTTCCAGTATGATATCTAGAAAAAAGTGCTAGTGGCATAATGGTTAACGGCAGGGTATGTTAATGTAGTAACGCTGCTACGAGGCACACCTACTCATACTGAGGCACAAATGATCAAAACAACGAGTGGTGTGGGAGTGCAGAGATCTAAATCAAAGGTTGCTGTCTTTGATTGAGAGGACGTGAGACAAAAACTCATACAAACAAACAAACAAACTTACTGCTGCATTGCAGGTACAAAGCATAGGACATCAAGAACACACGCAGAAGACAGCAAAGGTGATGAGAAGGATGAAGAATGAGAGATCTAAACTATCTTTTATGGGTAAATAAACATTGAATGCAAAAAGTCGCTTTTTAGTTTAGTTTTTTATTGGTTGATTGATTTGAAATTTCAGTTAAAAACTGTCAATATATCTGATTCAAAATTATTAGCAGTGCTGTTCACCAGGTATCCACTCGTTCAGCTCAGAATAGAAAGTGTAAGCTTCCGTCAAAGTGGGATGCTATTATACCAATGGTGGCACCCCACGGCCAGCCATGATTGGTTAATATCCCAGCACTATGTAAATCACTACCATTCAAGAACCATCTACCTTGATATACACTAAACAGCCAATCATGAAGGAGGACACAACTCATATTAACAAAACTTTTAGCATAAGCATTTGGGAGGCACATTTGGTCAGAATTTTGCGTTACGGGGCACAAAATCACTTTACCACATCCTGATTAACGGCACGGACAATGGAATCAGCAGGCCGAGTTCAAACTCCAGCTGAGGTTGTTTATGATCACATCGCACTAATGCCTTTGGGAAAGACATGAATCCATCTCTTCTTCCCCAGCTATGGCTAAAATAGTAAAACCCACTGAGCTCTCTAGCCTTGGGAGGTAAACAGTCTAGGGTAAGGACAACTCTGAAACTACTGTGGCAATGGGTGAGCTCAATTAGCCACTACCTTCCCAGAAATAGGAAAGGCCTTGCTCCAGCAGTGGATCTGGAATAGCTGATGATGGTGACGATGGATGGATTTAAAAAAACAAAGTTCAACTGTCGATAAGGTTTGTTATTGAAACCCATTCAGAAACCCATTTTATGGAGGTCATTATAGCAACTGTAGTTGAGGGACAATGAGAAAGAAAGAGAAGATGCTTGACCTACCTGAGCAGACATGTAAACGGTAAGGATGTTATAAAGTTTTGTGTCAAGCAGGTGGAGTGTATTTTCTGCCACAGATGTTTTCCCTGTGCCGACTGGCCCAACCAACATGACGGGAATCATCGAACAAACAAGTGATGAAACAAGGAAATGGTATCGGACGGTATCCACCGTTGGAACCAGCAGCTTATAGAAAGGAATTCTGTAAAACAAATGGAAAACCAACAAAAGTTGAAGATTCAATAAGATAATAAGATTCAATTTTAATTTTACTACAATGACTAATCATATTTTACAAGCTGGACGCATGGAAATTCCACGGGTGTTGACAACTAAGATATCATCATGACTCTCGCATATATATTTCTGTTTGTTATGTGAATGTAAGGGAATCCGACAGAATGGTAGTGTGATTAGACAATGTGGAAAAGAAAGATTGAGAAAAGCGTGTTACTTTTCAAACATATTTATTATCATGAAGATAACCTTTATGCATTTCGTCGCTGTGAATGACTTCACCGGAAGAAATTTGAACATTGCAGAAAAGTGCAGCTATCTATACCGGATAGTAGAAATGAAATGGAGGATGTTTTCTATGCCTGATTTATTTGTCTGAAAGTTCTTTGTGGGTCTTTGAGCTGGTGGGGTGTGGGTGTTTAGATGATGAAGTAGCTCGCAGCGACAAAATTCATAAAGGTTAATCTTCATGATAATAAATATGTTTGAGACGTAACACACTTTTCTCAATCTTTCTTTTACACATTGTCTAATCACATTGACCATATATATTACCCTTGGAATGTATCTATATAAACTATAAAAACATGCAAAGGCAAATGAAACTAATGGTTTTGGCGTGCACTATTGAGTATAGTGTAGAGATCGATCTCCTCCTTAGGAGGATTAATGGGATCACCACGCAAGGTTCTCTACACAATCCCCAGCTGGTTACGGCACCTGGTATTCTCAGACAGTCACCCATCTAGGTACTGACCAGGCTTGGTGTTGATTAACTTTGGTGATCATACAAAAACCAGTGTGACCAATGTGGTTTGGCCATAATTAATAGTTGGTATTTAAAACCAGGATTTTGAAGGTAAGTCCTCCCTCCACTAAGAAAGATTGTTGCAACGCAATCTTGTTATTGATTTTTGACTAATATTTCTTTCATCGTAAGTTTAGTTGCTTTATTTACACTAGTAGTATTAGTAATAGTGAATCTTGAATTTTTATTAGATGAAGCCTTGTCAATTATCATTAATTTTTGACAAGTACTTGCTTTTTTGTTGCTTTTCATCGCAGCTACTCTGACTGTCAGTCTACGGCAGTGAGTAAAGAGTGATGATCGGAAATAAAGAATAAACTCTCTGTGAGACTCAAACTCACATCCCTTTTGCCTTGAGAAGCCTGGTTATCAGTACCAGCTGCTCTACCTCAAGCTACAAGAACTGTTATGGCTGGCAGAAGATCAAATCTAAACACCCTTAAAGCTATCCTTTCAATTTTTTAATTTCTACTGAAATCTTTTCATCTAACTCATTTCATTTTTACAACTTACAGCACAGTCCTTCATTACTACTTCAAAGTTTACTGCTATGTGGAAGTAGGATGGTGGATCAAACAGTAAAATGTAACGAAATACACCCATTTCGTGTTACTGGTAGCCGTTAAAGGGGGCCAGATTTGAAAATAGGAAGGAGTTGAGATCTGAAGCCGTTAGTGACAGGTCGCACAAAGAAGACCCCTGCCTGTCATGGGCGAGGGAGGAGAGAACCGGTTAGAGAACAGTTTTAGATTTGAATCCAGCAGTGGCAGGTCAGAGGCGAAGAGTTAGCTTCTTTCACCTGGACGGTTGGAATAAAGGAGGCACAACCCTTGATCTTCATTTAGAAAACTAAATGCAACAGAATTCAGTACCTTGAAGCTACCCACGAACCGGCCCAGAAAAGAATCTGTATTGACAGAAATAAAACAACAGATTTCCAATGGAAGATCCTTGAATTTTGTCGTAATTTCTCTCCACGCACGTGGGAGAGTCTTTTCTTCAAAAAATAATTTACCTCCACAAAAAGTTTGGCTCCCGTCAGCAGACCCGGAGAGACATCATCATCATCATCATCATCACCACCAAGATAATATTACTACCACTAATACTACAAATATATTCCTTAGTGTGCCATCATACAACAAAAGTTTTGAGGACCCCTGATCTAGAATATGAGATTTCAAAAAATCGAACTTACGCTGGATTGTAACGCCAACCTTTCTTCAACTTTTCTTCCCAGTGGACCCAAGTTTTGTTTTTGATGTCCACATGATATTCATAAATGGTGTCTTTGGTTGGGAAGGTTCCCTCCATTTCACGAATGTAAGTGTCGATCTTTCTACGTCCATCCTCATCAACCGAACAGCAAATCGACCACATCATACAGAATTGGAACCAGAGTTCGACCATCTTCGTAAAGTTGTCCGAATCGTTGACATTGTCCACCTAAACAGAACATGGAAAACAAACAAATAAAGAGAAGTTCCGACTGGATTTTTGAGGCGAGGAATTATCATCATACGTAGATTTATTTGGATTATTGTCCTCATCTTGGTTGTTCATATGTTCACAATGTTTCAGTCATGCAGTGGCGTAGCTGGTGATTTAGGGGCCATGGGGGCTTGGCTCCCCGAGGGCCCCCCACCTCCAACATTTAGTGCACTGGTTCCCAACCTGGGGGCTGTGGAACCCTGAGGGTCCACAAAGGTATTACTGGCAAACCCTTCAAAAGCCTGGGGTCCATATGAAAATTCATTTAAATAAACAAGGTCCTTGGTAATGAAAAGGTTGAAAATCACTGTTTAGTGAGATTTGTATAATGTTAGTAGAGATAGAGTTGGTGAATCACTATTCATAAAGCTTTCCACCGCAGTGGAGGAGGAGGGGGGGGGGCTCCATTGGGGTGGGCAATTTAAAATCGCCCCCACCCCTCTTCAGTTGTGAACATATAAACAACCAAGATGAGGACAAAAGTTTGAATAAATCTATGTAAAACAGGTCTGGTTAGTCACTCAATAGAAACATGACCAATGTCTTTTGGCAGCATGCCATGTTCAGGGTGATCAATTAAAAAATTTGAAAAAGGGCTGATCAATGAATAAGTTACTTCTCTCATCTTTTGTTGGGCAGTGATCACTATAAAAGTCTGAATTTTTTAAAAAAAGCGTGAATGCTGCACAACACAAACTAAGGGATCAATTTAGCATAAACTTACATTGCAAATTGAACCCTCCCACTAAAAACCTATTTAGGGGGGAGAATTTTAAAAAAAACAAAACGTTTTTTTCTAAACATAATGAAGAGTAAATATTTAAATTGTCAGCCCTCTAGCTCCATTCATGCGGCCTGTACGTATGATACATACATACATAAATAGCTAGACCAACTTAAAAACTGAAGAAGCCTATGGTGACAGTTTTGGTTGACGGTTTCTAGCTTGTAAAAAGCTAGGGTGGGGCACTTTGAACGTTTTTTGGTGTCCCATTCTGCTGAAATGAATTAGTAGAGACCCGTAAGGCCAGACAATCAGGCTCTGAATCCCCATCCGGTCACATGTTTTTTTAGAGTTGGTGAAAAGTGACTGAAATATAACAGTTGGTTAAAGCCCTCATGTATGTAGGTACAACAACGAGTCCATTGCCTATTGATGAAAAAGCATTTATTTTAAACAACAAATATTTACTTTTCAACATAATCTCCTTCATTGTCACTGCACTTAACCTATTAATCATATAGATTGAACATTATACCTTTTTTCTTTACCTTATATCAGTCCGTAGATATCATGCAGTAATTAGACTGACATAGGTTTCTACCAATTGTTTTCCAGCTCCTCATTTTTTATGATGAGCATGGGTTACATAGTTTAGGAGAAGGTGTAGCAATATTTGTCTCTGCTTGACCATTCCTTCTCTAGGCTAGTCTTAAAAGTGTTTGCATTCTCTGCAGTGACCGTGGCTTCACCCAGGCAGTTCCAGTCCGCTGTCACTCTTGCAGTAAAGAACTGTTTTCTTGTGCCAGTTTCAAGTTGCGTTTGAAGTTTGTATCTGTGGCCTCTAAGTGTGTGTGTGTTTGGAGAAATGTTCAGCATTTGCTTGTTTGGGTAGATAGGGCAATGACAGTGAGTGTTGACCGAGTGTTGGTTGGTCAAGATGCGGTATATTTCTATCACATCAGCCCTTCTGTGTCTGTATGCGAGAGTTGGTATATTGAGCTGTTGCAGTCTGCTAGCTATAGGGAGGTCCTACAGTGAAAATCTCAGATCAAAATTCATCTAATAACTGTAAGGCTCGTATATATGTCTCATTCCAGGAGGCAAAAAGAGTTTAAAGTTTTAAACTATTCTTTCTGAGAAATGAATCGTAAAGACATGTTTTTAGAGTAGTTCCTCTTTATAACGCAGGCGTTGGGGTCCAAGATAGACAACCGCGTGTAGTGTCTCCCAGCTCATGGAAGGCTCAATGAAAAGGAAGATGAACAAAGGCAAGAATGTTGTTTTCACGGCTCACACGCAGAGAATAATGACTGGATCCTTAGCCTCCACGTGTGTGCATTCTTTATTTCCGCACAGCACATGACCGGAAACTCACTTCCACCATGATTTAGATAGTGGCAAGGGAGATAATTCTAGGTAGTTATCTCCCTGGTATTTATTTAGTGTAAGCAAAACATAACACTGCATTATAACTGAACCACAGATAACCAAGAGTCAATTACAAGTTCGCCTGTGAACAAAGATGTTGTTTGCATCACAAAATCAAAGAAATTATGTGCAAAAAAAAACACATAATAATTATATGTTAATTGATTGCAGATTGAATGAATTTAATATTTAATATTAAGTAAGTCTTTTGATGATATAGATCTATGCTATGAGTGGTATGTAGGTAAATATAAGCAAGAGTCCATTGTTTCAAATGGTGGGTAGGAGATATTTTTATTAGCAAAATTGTTACCTTTAAGTGGAAGAGTCCATTCTTATGGACAGAGAAACAAACAGAAACAGTCACACTGGTCATTACATAGATTGGATACTGTTGTGTAATTAATATTCTGAAAATGAATGGCTACACTACCTCTGATAGGTGGACTCTTCACTGCTGTAAATGGAAATGGAAAGAAAAAGACGTACCCCATTTTCAGGTGTAGCTAAACAATCAAACAAATTGCATAACGACACAACGCCATTGAGTTCTGCGATTGGAATCAGTTCATGGCAATTGGCCTTCTTGAAATCCAGCATTTTTACAAGGTATTTGCCAAACAAACGGCGTAACTCTTCCACAAGTTCCTGCAAGGAAAATGAATAAAGAAAATTAAACAGGTCTGGTTAGTCACTCAATAGAAACAGTCACATAACTAATATCTTTTGGCAGCATGACGTGCTGGGGGTGATAAATTAAAAAATTGGAAAAAGGGGTGATCAATGAATAATTTACTTCTCTCACCTTTTGTTGGGCTGTGATCACTAAAAAAGTTCAAATTTTCAAAAAACAGGCGTGAACACTGTTGGACACACATTAAGGGACCAATTTAGCTTAAACCTGAACCCCCCATTAAAAACCTATTTTTGGAGGGAATTTTCAAAGAAAAATAAAACATTTTTATAGACATAATAAGGAGTAAATATTTAAAGTTTCGATTTTTAAATCAATCATCTCAGCCCCCACTTGAGGGGGGTCCCCAAAAGCTTTATGAATAGTAGTTCAGCTACTGCATTTCTACTAACATTATACAATAACAAATCTCACTAAATGTTGGAGGGGGCCCCTCAGGGAGCCAAGCACCCTGGGTCTCCAACTCACTAGCTATGCTCTTGGCTGTGATTGGGTGTAAGTTGACATATGACTGTATTCTCAATGAAAACAATTGAATTCTCAAGTAATTCTAATGAAATACACTCAGGTCGTGTGTTCGTGTGTTTGTGTGTTGGTGTGTTTGCACGTTTTGGGGAGATAGTATTGGGATGTGACCAAAATGCCATATCATGTTCCCAGGGCTAGAAAATAGGTCAAATGGCCGACCAAGGGAAACAAAGGGAATACATCCGACCAATCAGCTTCGCTGGTTTTTTTTAGGACGTTGATTCAAATCGGGCGGGAGTTAAAGAGTTGGACAAAGAACAGCAAGGAATCAACAAGCTAAGAGCTTCACTCCCACCCGGCAGGGTAGGGATGAGGGTGGGAGGAAGAAAACCAGGTGCCTTGATTTTTGGGCTGCTACCATCACCGCCAGTCCTTTGGTAAAGTAACAACTCGTTTAGAATTTTGACCAAAACAGAATTCAATGCCCCAAGTGATCCGCAAACCGGCCCAGCATCAAAGTTACCAACAGAAATAAAAGAAACATACATTTTCCTTGAAATCAACAAATTTTGTCGTCTTTCTATCCAGCCACGTGGAGAGCCTCTCTCCAGTATGGACCAAAATGTTATATTTCCCTCCACAGAATTTTCAGCCTTACAAATGAGCAACCCAATGACGAGACATCTCTCATGTCAGCAGAACACGTACAAAATGATTATACCACATAGTCATTATGAGTCAAATTTTTTTTATTTCAGTGAGAAAAAATAAAATAAATATTTACTTTATCATCTTTCTTTTGAAGCCAGCATTCCACGTAAGGTTGCCAGCCGAGGTCTTCGTAGTCGTTGTAGACCATGCCACATCTGGAGACTGTTGCAGGAGAGGCTTCAGAAAGATCCTCCACTTCAAATATGAGTGACACCTGCAATGAAACCAAAATCCATCTAAAAAAGCATCCTTTTTAATGGATTATGCAATAAAATAGGGGATATAAATAACAGAAACCTCACAAAGGATAAAAGTAACAATGAAAAACATTTCTATTGTTCATTTACATCATCCTCACAAGATTATGTTCTGATGATGATGTGAATAAACAATGAAATATTAACCATATCAACTAATAAAATATTGATTTCAAGTTACTTTTAACCGTTTTTTTACTATACAAGTGTGTTTATTATGTGGATGTAAGGTAATCCGACAGAATGGTAGAGATAATTTGACAATGTGGAAATGAAAGATTGAGAAACACGTGTTACGTCTTAAACATATTTATTATCTTTAAAATACGCCTTGAAGCATTTCACTGAGTTTCATTCGGCATCTTCAGAAGCTGTTTTGCAGTGCAGAAAACTCACATGTGTGCAGTTCGATTACTCACATGTTTGTGTGAAATGTGTATTGAGTTGGGAAAAACAAACCCCCAAAACCAGAGAGAGTGTTGGTTGTAGGAGAGAGGGGGTGGTAAGTCAACTGTGGGTCAAATTCTTATTATCTGTGTTCCCAGTATGGGGTATCAGGAGAATTTCCTTAGTTAGTGTGGGGGATTGTAAGTTTCTAGATAGTTGGATTTATGTCTATCAGCCTTTAAGTCTTCTAAACAGATACAAAATTCATAAAAAAACATTCAAATGTACATAAATACAAACAACATTTACAATTTAACACAATTCACAGATTCACTCTCTTGAAAATCACCTCAGACAGATTCGAAAAATGTCCTTGTAATCTCATTTTTTTTCTATAATTTAAAAAATTATCTAAATTATTTTTTAAACTTTGTACACTATTGCTATCTTTAACATGACTATGCAGCTTATTCCAAAAATATATTACTCTATTAGAAAAAGAAATCTAATTGTTTAGTAGATTTAGTTTTTGCAATCTGTCTTGTCAATAGATTTCCAGTTCGAGGAGAGATTTTAAAGAATGGTGTACCATATTTAGAAATTCAATTAATTATTTTGAAAGTCTTCTTGTTCTTAAAAAGAAAGGTCTTCAACCAGTGTGTCCTCCTGATAGTCACCTATGGAACTGAAACAAGGAACTTAACCAAGAGATTGGCTCGCAAACTAAGAACGATGCAACGTGCTCAAGAGAGGATCATGCTAAACATCACATGGAAAGAACAAAAAACAGCACAATATATTAGAGAGCAAACAGATGTCAGAGATGTCTTAGAAGCCATTAAGAAGCTTAAATGGCAATGGGCAGGACATGTTGCAAGAATATCAGACAACTGATGGATGTTGGGACTCACAACATGGATCAGCTGAGATCATATGCAAAATTGTGACTGGCAAAAAATAAGATGGCGTGATGATTTGGACAAGTTCAGATTGTATTGGCACTGTGGCGCTTGGGTGCAAAAAACTGGCAGGCCTTTCCCAAGGTCTATGTCCAACAAGGGGCTTTAAAAGGTTTATTAGTGATATGGTTCATGTTGAAAATTGTCTGATCAGGTTTTTCTCACAAAGATTCTACAAAAAATGTCATTGCATCCTCAGGGGACATTAACCAAGGACATTTGCCAACTTTTATGAAAAAGGAATCATCATAATCATCATCAGCCTTTTAGCATCCATTGTTGGACATGGACCTTCCCCAAGATCTGCTAGATATCTCGATCCTGGGCATCTCAGTGTCAATACCTTCTGAATCAGTCTGTCGTCACACCATTTACTTTTACTCATATGATCTCAGGGGATCCATGTTGTGAGTTGTGATATCCAACGGTTGTCTGACATTCTTGCTACTTGGCCTGCCCATTGCCATTTGAGTTTTCTAATGGTTTCTATGATATCTGTTTGTTCTCTAATATAACCTGCTGTCTTGTGATCTCTCCATTCAGTCGATTGATTGATTGATTTGTTTAGTGGCACATCAACACTTGATGGGTCATTTAATGCCGAAATCAGTTTAAAATCTTTAAAAAATAAAGTCTTGTGACTTTGGTGAAGGGTGATTTTTTATAACTAGAGTCTTGTGACTTTGATGAAAAAACAGGTGGCCCCTGTTTGGGGGTGGGGGTCTTACCCCGCTGCAGGGGATGCAGTCGGCATATTCTAGGCCCCAGTTGACAGGGCCGTCCATTCAGTCGAGGCCATGGTAGTAATGGTAGTAGAGGGACAATACAAGAATTGACAAGCAGCAGAAGCCAAAGTCACTCGCAGAACCATTTACCTGGTCGGGCATTCCAATCCTTTCACCATTAATTAAGGTGAGAACTTTATTGTCGTCCATTACAGAGTTCATACTTTCAATCCACAACGTATCCACTGGGCCATCAAATATGATCCATTTCTCTTCTAACTTGTCATCTGAGGAAACAAAAAAAAAATCAAAACCAAATTGGAAGTTATTTTTAACTAGCTGAAAACCCGCCCTACAGTCCATGTTTTTTTTTTTAACACGTACATCGTAAAGAAAACCCCACGTTAAAAAATTTAAAAGTTTTGGAATAATCAAAAACTAATATGCTAAAAACATGCACTGGGATCCCATTAGTAACAACAGAAAATTTGGTGGCCATAGCTCTAGCTATCCTTGTGTTTTGCGATGACAGACAGATGGACAGACATTTTTTTTTTATTTTGGAATAATTAATCACTGCTACCCACAACACTGGTTTAAATACTGCTGCTGGGTTTAGGTTATTCATGTGTTCTGACATTGATGTATCTATCTATGTATCCAGACTTCACCCAGCCCTAACTGTTCATAGTAGAAACTTGAAATTTTGCAAACACACTCCCCCAATGAGTAGGGAAAATTCTTAAAAATACCCCCTCTAAATAGGTTTTTAGAGCGGAGTTCAATATGCAATGTAAGTTTATGCTAAATTGGTTACTAAAATTCAGACCTTTTTTTAGTGATCACAGCCCAACAAAAGGCAAGAGAAGTAACTTATTCATTGATCACTCCTTTTTCCAACTTTTTAATTGATCACCCCATATCACAGCATATATAGGTGACGGTGATTCATAATTTCCCTTGGAATGCTGGTTTTCTAATTTTTCTATTTGTATTTAGTCAAACTGTCTCAGCCATGTGACAGGCGCCTCCTAGTACTTGGCGCCCTGGACAACTGCCTGTGTTGCCGGTAGTACCTTGGGCTGGCCCTGTTGGTCATTTCCCAGCAGACATTGGCCAATCGCTCCTTTGCCAACTCTTGAAGGACTAACATGTGACTTTTGAAAAGGTCATTATCCAGAAAAACCCTGTTTTTAAATTCCCCTTTTTTGCCATTTATAAATAAACTAGCAGAGTACCCATAAAAAAATGACAGGATTATTTACATATGCATAAATTATACAAATATATTTTTAGTATAAATGTATTTATTGCAAACAAAAAACTGCACACACAATGATTAATATGAGAAAAATATCAGTTTTATACATAAAAAATCAGAGATGCTTATATTTAGTGGAATTGTTTTTCATGCTACTATTGAGCAATAAGCAGCAGCTGTAGTAATAGTAGAGATGTCGATGCAAACACAGTTGCTTTACCCCCTTCCTCTCTTTCTGATTGCTTTAACTTATGCGAACACACTGATGCCATTGCTTTACACCCTTCCTCTCTTTCTGTTTGCTTTAGTGTGACAGGAACCAACAAACAAAATAAGTGACAATGGCTTTTATATTATAAGATGAATCACTGCAAAGGTAAATTCTGCAGGTGAGCTGGTAGCAAAAATGAAAAACTCCTATTGAAAAAAAACATTCAGCACCAATGATATTTTACTTAAAAATCTCAAAAATCACAATCCTCATCTTTTTATTCGGCAAATTCAGTGCAGGATTAACTATTTAGCAAAAATAGCATATGCTATGGGCCCCGCATTTTCAAGGGCCCCGCTAAATGCTTGCAAGCTATCAATTCATATTCAGTAATTCTGCACTTGCTCTATTACTATAGTACTCGACTGCCTTCAACTTTTATGAACGACTCAGTGCTTAAGGTTAGCTATTTTAGCCAATTATCACCTTTAATTGGAGTTATTATTTTAACATAGTAATTAATGCGAGTGTGCTACCTATGGATATGTATACAACATAAATATGAAGGAATTTGAAACTGAAGTCATAGCCACTCAGTGGCATAGCAAGAGGGGGGGGGCAATCATCCCCGGGCGCAAGTATGAAGGGGCGCAAAGTCTACAATATATTTTAAAAAGAATCCTGGAATAAAAGTCACAGGAATAAAAGTCATGGAACAAAAGTCACAATGTAGCGTTACCCTGAGGAAGAAAAGTCACAACTTTGATTTTCTGGGTAGGCCTATGTAAGATGGTATTTAATTTTTCATGTATTGTCATTAAGTGGGTAATGTGTCACAAAATAAATAATCAAAACATCCCCCCCCCCGGTGCTGAGAACCCTTGCTACGCTACTGTAGCCACTGCATAAAGATCAAAGCAAAAACAGTGTAATACTATTACCAAAATATCAGATATATTTGTTGTATTGTCTGGCTACATAGGAAATAAAAAAATTAAATTACCTTACTATACAATTAAGAAGTGTATTTATAAAATATGCTACAGGCCCCACACAAGCTTGATCTGGCGCTGTGTAAACCATTTTGAAACAAACAGCATTTCCTTTAGCTATCTATGAAGGACCATTTCCCAGTATCTCTTTGCCAGTTTTCAAGGCCAGACCCCATTTGATTTTATGATTGTGTATGAAGACCAAATATTGTCTTACCTGCACAGGTTTGTCTCATTACTGAAGAGAGAACTCCATCGGACCATTCATTTGTGCTCAGATCAAATTCACCATATAATTCCCCCAGGGACAAAGCTTTTGGATTCAGAGGATATTCCTGATGGAGGAGAAGAAGAACAATTATTCAGAGGATATTCCTGATGGAGGAGAAGAAGAAGAACAATTATAGGAATTCAGTAACTTGTAATATCCATGGAAATTACATGGCACATCTTTGCAATTTAGAAATAGAATATCAAGAAAATTTGCAGATTTTAATAAAACAGAAAAAGAAATCTTATTATATAAAATCATAGCTCATCATACAATTTTCTTTTCCAGCAGGACTTGGCACCTGCCCACAGTGCCAAAACTACTAGTAACTGGTTTTCGGACCATGGTATTACTGTGATTGATTGGCCAGCCATCTCGCTTGACCTGAACCTCATAGATTCTCTATGGGATATTGTCAAGAGGAAGATGAGAGACACCAGACCCAACAATACAGACGAGCTGTAGGCCGCTATCAAAGCAACCTGGGCTTCCATAACACCTCAGCAGTTCCACAGGCTGATCGCCTCCATGCCATCTCGTATTGATGCAGTAATTCATGCAGAAGGAGTCCCGACCAAGTATTGAGTGCATAAATGAACATACTTTTCAACATTTCTGTATTATAAATCCTTTTTTTTTATTGATCTCATGAAATATTCTAATATTTTAAGATTGTGGATTTTTGATTTTCATGAGCTGTAAGCTGTAATCATCAAAATTAAAACAGAAAAAAAGGCTTGTAACATTTCACTTCATGTGTAATGAATCTAGAATATATAAAAGTTTCACTTTTTGAATTAAATTACAGAAAAAAATTAACTTTTCCATGATATTCTAATTTTTTGAGACCTGTATCATAGCTTATCTATTTACGATTTATACACACGTTTGATCAAAAATCATGAAAAAACTATCCTTCTTTTGCCTTGCTATTCTTCTGTCTAGACTCTTTTGCAAGGCTCTGGCTGTTTGTGGCTAAATGCTGGTTATGGTTTGACTAATCTTGATACTTATCTATTGTCAATGAATGGCAGAGATCTTTCCATGCCAATAAAATCAAAAGAACTAAAGGGGAGGGTTGTGGGTTGCCCTGATACCTTTGCAGCACAGGCCATGGGAACTGGACACATGTATGCATATAGAGCACCCACATTAAACTGACTTTGTGAGAAAGCAAATACATCCCAGCCTTGTACTTGTCTTTGGGCAAGACAAGGCATAACATGATGCATGTCTGGTCCCTGGGGATCCATCTCTCAGGTAGTACCTCCCCATTGCACTAACAGGGTTGGGTCAGTGGGTACATTCCTGCTGCAAAAACCTGTGGGACTGGGCAATTTCTGAACACACCCACATGCAAAAGTGTGTGGGTCCTCACATTAAACTGACCTTGTGTCATAATTGCCCTCCTTGGGAGGTTGATAAAGAAAAGCCTTGTTCTTTTCTTTGGGCAAAGACAGAGCACAAAACTGAAGCAGAAAATGCCTGGTAACAAGAGATTCAAAATCTGGTGCAGCACATTTCCATTGCAATAAAGGGGGGGGGGGGTCATAGGTCACCCTGACACCTCTGCAGCACAAACCATGGGGGACTGGGCAGTGTCCCCCTTTCGATGTGATTCCATTTTTTCTAAACCCTTACATTGACAACATTGACAGCAGATCATTTTTTTTTCTCATTTCATCAAAGAGGATGTGCCGGGTGGCCAAGAAGTTAGCAGTACGGAAAATGGATCGGTGAGCTGCATTCAAACTTGCAAAAAGAGATGTGTGTCCACTTCGCACTAATGCCCTTGGGAAAGGCATGAATCCATCTCTTCTTCCCTCCCAGCTATGGGTGAAATAGCGGATGAAGTGAGTGACACCACTTCGGGTGCTTCTCACCTCAATTTCAGATATTGCGAATCTCAAAGAACTTCAAAGTCTAGCCGAGACAAAGAAACTTGTGATATGTGAAGCCTTGGCAGGAATGGCTTTCATCCTATCCAGTATAAGGGCACTACTTTACTTACTTTTTCATCAAAGCAAAAGTTATGGCCAAATCGCGTTGGATACATCGGTTCTCGTACGATCACTGAAGTTAAGCAATGTCGAGCATGGTCAGTACCTAGATGGGTGACCAACTGGGTATACCAGGTGTAAATAACACCTACCCTCTGGTCTTGTATATTCTCTTATGTTCTCATA
>VCCN01005569.1:3532093-3545541 GCA_006491835.1 Architeuthis dux | reverse complement strand
GGCTTGGCTTGGCTTGGCTTGGCTTGGCTGCGATGAATCAATGAATCAAAAAAAGAGATGATTCGAAAGAAAATGTTTTTTTTCACCTTAACAGATTCATAATTTGAATCCGTCTGACTGAGTTTATTCATCCCTGCTTGAAGCGTTTTCCATGTCACTGTCTTCCCCGATTGCGTGCATCCTACGATCATTGTTGAATGACGAGAGTTTTTGGTTTCATACAACTGAATAATTTTGGTGATGCTGTGAGCATTGGGCAGTAGATTCTGGGCAATGAGTTCGGCTTCAAGCACATTTTTCAGCTGCAAAAATAGAATTTCACGTATTAGAAATGATGCTATTAATAGAAACGTCACATACGAGACCCCTGCAACTTGACATATGACAACAAAAATCAAGTTTAAAGGAAATCAAAACTAGAGTTTGGGTTTTTTCAATTGTTTTCTGAAATTCTGAGATAAAGTCTTCTCATTATTCCATAGATTCTTCAAATTACTGTCTTTTGGCCTTTGTCAGGTGTATATTACATCTGAAGGTCTTTTTTTTTATTTTCTCAATCATAACACTTCACTCCAACAGAATCATAGGACTGAGTGTTAAGGTCTTATTCTTTGTCATTAACACTATTAATATATGTATATGAAGTAAAATCAATGTTTTACAGAATAATCAATAAATATGTTATTTAAAAATAAAATATTTCATCCTTTTCAGAAAGAAATGGCAAAAAAAGTTTCAAACAAATTTGATAATGCTATTTTCTATAGTTTTGAGAAGAGTCATTAATATTAAAATAGTTCTTTGGACGATTGAACTCCTTCTTGTTATTTGTGTTGTAAACTATGGCGACCACATCTGGAGAGAGAACGGTGAGCAACTTCCTCTTTGGATGTCGACTAAATGCATTAGCCAGACAAGTGTGGATTTCAATCCAATGTGGCCTCAACTTCTCAACAGACCTAAACCCGACAAGACAAAGACACAGAAACACCTGGGCCATGTGCTATAAGGGTTACCCCCTTTAAACATAACTTCTGTTTACCAATATCACACTCGGATTTTACACCTGAAGAAGGCCGAAGAATGGATCAGCCAAAACATTGTGTTTACAACACAAATAACAAGAAGGAGTTCAATCGTTGAAGAACCATTTGAAAAATTGATAATGTCATGTTCAACAACCTAGACGAGTTCTTATGCAGAGATTAAGTCTTCCGCAGATCCCCTCTACCCATCCCATCTTGATCTACTACTCTGGCATACCAATAAGACCGTAGTTGAGATGATTGGTGTCAGAAAAGGGTGCAGGGAAAGGTGAATTTATGCCTTTTTAAAAGGCAATACAATAAATGTAACAGTTGCCATGACCAGAATTTGAACCCAGTGTGTCAATTTCACTTTCTAACCCACTGCACTGATCTTCACTTCCATAAAAGAGGTAAAAATAGTTTTACTTATATTTTTGATTATTTTTGACTACTTTTTGCCTTCATCTTAATTTATTAGTTGTTTTTATTGCAACTCAACTTGGGCCGTCATTCTATGATTGCAAGCAAATAGCGCGATCTGAAATAAAGAGTAAGCTTCTGATAAGAATCGAACTTACGTCCCTCTGACCAAAGTAAAACCTGGTTTACACCCAGCTGTGATACCACTCTGCCACGAAAGCTTCATTGCGCACAAAAGTCAATTTTCATCTTTTAAACCCACCCTTTATTCCAACATGTTTTGCTGTTTCCGTTTTGAGAACTAGTAGTATTATTAAAGCAATTTTTAGAAACCGTCAACCGAAACTGTCAACATAGGTTTCTTCAGTTTTCATGTTGGTCTGGCTGGCTATGTATATATGTATCATAAGTACAGGCAGCACCAATGGAGCTAGACGCCTGAAAATTTCAATATTTACTACTTATTATGTCTAGAAAAAATTCCCCTTTATTGGGGGGATGGTCAATTTGCAATGTACATTTATGCTAAATTGGTCCCTTAGTTTGTGTCTGGCGGTATTCACTCTTTTTTTTTTCTTAGCAAATTCAGACTTTTTTATTGATCAGTGTCTAACAAAAGGCAAGAGAAGTATCTTATTCATTGATCACCCCTTTTTTCAATTTTTTAATTGATCACCCCCGACACGGCATGCTGCCAAAATATGTTGCTCAAGTGACGGCTTCTATTGAGTGACATACCATACCTGTTTCTATTAATTTTGAATACTTTTTATCTTCATCTTAATTTTTTGTTGTTGTAATCACAAATAATCGTATTACTTACTTTGTCATAAGCTATAATTGGTGGTTCGACGCCTGGGAAAAGGTCAGACATGATGCCATTGAAAAGAGGAAGGTCGATGGAGCTCAATTTAGCAATATTCATGTCTTTCATCGACAGCAGCAAAATCTGAAACAAAGGCAGAAGATTTGAGGAAAGTCAAAGCAAGGTATTCTCAAACTAAGGGCTGCGATGCCCAGGGGGTTCAGGTTATTGGGTGTCGTAGAAACATTCAAAGGAAAAAATGTCCACGAGGACGAAATTAAAAATTCTGCTGTCAAATGATATTGTGGGTAGATAAATTTTGAAAGTAGTTTGAGCCACTCAGTGGAAGAATTAAATTTGTGAAAAGATTTGTCTGATTCAAAGTGGTCACAATGAAAAAAGTTTGAGAACCCCTGGTCTTAGCGTTGAGTAGTTTTGTCAGTAAATCAATCAAGATGGCATTTTATTTGGGGTTGTCACACAATTGAATCACTGTAGCCACGATCGCTGAACCGACCAAGAAACAAAAAACATGGTGGCTATTCTTCCCTTTTCACTCGTCTGTCTGTCTATTTGTTTGTATGTGTTTCAGTGCTCCTGGTCACATCTTTTGGCATAGAGCCTTGAAAATTTACATGTGTAATCCAGTAGACACCTTTTAATTTCTTTCGAAATAGGTGAAAGAGGTGCCATTATTTCAGTTCTTTTCGATTTGTAATGAAAAAGGAAATTACAGTCTTATTAAAATGTTGACAGAAACAATAGACATTTGATCCAAGATATTTGATGGACAGTCAACATTGACACAATTGCTTACAATCTTTATATTGTGTTGCTACCAGACACTATGCTCCCCCCACTATGCATCTACATAATTCAACCTTAACCCCTGACCCAAAATGACCTCGCAGCATAGATCACGAAGTATAGCAAGTTTGACGTTTGGGTAGATTTCTCTCCCAATGACAATTTCACTGAGCAAGTGCCGCAAAATTCTGGATGAGAGAGAAGAAGAAGCTATACCGACAAATCCAGTAACAGGAGTCACTCTCAATCCATATTGTCTATGATTCAATGGTTAATAAAACTCTCAGAGCTTCCGGCATCAATTAAGAACTTGATTGGAACCCTGTTGAGCACTGCATCCATGGTGGCCCGAGACAAGCTATCTAGAGAGGCCATACTGATAGAGGTGGTCAAAGTCAGGGCAGCAGCCAACCAGCTGGACTTGCAAACTTTAGCAACATGGCCCTTCTTACTGCATTTGTTGCAGGTAGTGTTCTTAGCAGGTCATACGGACCATATGAGCAACCAGCACCCCAAATCTTTGCAAATCTAAAAGGACGGATTTTGTCTTCACACCGGTGACGTCACTGAAACGTCAGCAGCCGTTAGTTACCAAGTTAAACAAAGTCCACGTGTTGATATTGAAAATAGAGATTGAAAGTAGAAAATCCTCGCCTGAACTGGTGTCGCTTCTCTGTATTTGTTTCGAAGTTACTTTTCTTCCGAAAACATTAAAAACTATTTATTCGATAAATCATTTAGATTGTTTATAGTTTTTTTTCTACTAACAAACTTTCGAAGTTATTAAGCGACATTCTTCCGAAAAAATTAAAAACTAAAAGCTATTTATTATTCGATAAAAAATAGGTTGTTTATAGTTTTTTTTTTAAAGTAACTTCGAAACAAATACAGAGAAGCGACACCAGTTCAGACAAGGATTTTCTACTTTCAATCTCTATTTTCAATATCAACACGCGGACTTTGTTTAACTTGGTAACTAACGGCTGCTGACGTTTCAGTGACGTCACCGGTGTGAAGACAAAATCCGTCCTTTTAGATTTGCAAAGATTTGGGGTGCTGGTCGCTCATATGGTCCGGTCATACAAACCTGGAATGGCAATTAAAGCCACAAAAGTAGCAATTATTTCTGGTAGCCGGAACTACAGGGCTGTTTTTAGTAAGGTCAGAGTTATTACAAGGCTCAACCGCCACTGCATTCATGGTTGACTCGAGGGTGATAGCCTGATCATAGGCTGTATTTAAGCAGAGTAATTGGTTCTCCAGTAATCTTGTGCGAATTTGAGCTGAAAGGAGCCGATTTATGAAGGTGTCCGTGTGTATTCTTTGTCATTCTCTTCTGCCGTAACTGATCTATCTGAAACTGCAGTCTGTGCTGAGAAGCCAGTGTGCCTGCGTAGATTGGTCTAAATTCTCATTTGGTTGCTGCTTACGGGTAGCTAAATAAGTCGGTCAAGGGCTTGATGAACACTGTATTGAGCAGAGACAACGCACCATCATAACTAGTACACCTGGCCAAGTATTTGTACACAGAACAGGTGATATCATTAACCAATAAATCCGATTTAGAAGAGACATCCAATGGAGACTTGCTAGAGAGGAATGAAAGGAAGCTAGTAAAAGTCCTTTTGCAGTGTAACCAGTCCTTATCAGAAGAACCGCAAGTGGAATTTGCAGAGAAACACACAGACCTCAAAGATCTTTCCATGATAAAGTAGAATCAGTCACTTAGATTAATCAAATAAATAGTAGTAAAACACAAGACTTGTTACCTTTTGTAAGGCTTTATTTGACTAACAAAAGTACACGTAAGAAAGAAAAAAATTTATAGGAGCATCGGCTGCTCACCAGAATCAGTGCATTTTAGAGAGGGGGTTTAGAATAGTACAATATCTATATATATTATTATCATTTTTTACACTCGAGTATAATGCTACCCCCCCCAATTTTGACCCTGATTTTTTTCATATTAAATTTCTTAATTAAAACATAAAAACCTTTTCTTGTAATTCAATGAAAGAATGAGAAAATGGACTCACCTCTTCATCTGGCATTGTGGGATTTGAACGTTTCTTTTTCCCTGCATATCTCAGCACAGAAACCAGCGCTCGCAGGCCGAAATCATAATGGTCTTGTTTGGACAGTTGTTGCATCGCGAGGTTGTAAAGGGTGAACACTTTTTTGGCTAAATGCTGCGGATTGGAACAGAAGAAAGTGGCAACAGAGTGAATTAAAAAATGAAACACAATAATTTATCCATTTAACAGAAACATAAAAAGAAATGTATGGAAAGAGGAAACTGCTCATATTTTTTTATATAATAAATAAAAAATGACACAAATATATATTTTTTGGTATAAATGTATTTATTTATTAGAATGAAATAAACCTGTGCGTATCTGTATACATTTTGTTAATATTTAAGACTTGTCAGTTTAGCTCAGTCAGTAAGACAGCCACCTTGAAATTAGTTGGTTGTGAGTTCAAATCACAGTAGGGAAAATTCATAATTTTCCTAGGAATGCTAGTTTTGTTTGTGACGGCAAGATTTTATCGAAAGGAGAAAAATGGAAAAAAAAGCTCTTACTTTTGTATTCCCAAATCCTTCCCCAAAGAGAATAATTTCTGCAATCATGTTGGAATCAGGCACAACCATTGCAATCGGACGGAACATTGATTTCAAGTTGTCTGGCAATTCCGTACGACCGGCATAACCTGAAAAGAGAAACAGAAAAGAGTTGAGATATTTTCTATAGTTTTGAGAAGGGTCATTAACATTCAAATGGTTCTACGGATGATTGAACTCCTTCTTGTTGTTTGTGTTGTAAACATGACGTTTCGGCCAATCTATTCTTCAGCCTTCTTCAGGTGTAAAATCCGAGTGTGATGTTGGTAAACAGAAGTTTTTGTTTTTAAAGGGGGTAACCCTTATAACACAGGGCTTATTCTTTATTTTCAGATCAATGCTATTTGCTCACTCCCGGAGGTTAATCAGTCTGAGCAAAAAGTTGCGATAAAAATTAAGATGAAGGTGTGTGGAAGTTGATCATCATAAGTTGAAAGTAGTCATAAAAATTTAAATAATTAATTCTTTTTCAGCTAAAATTTCACCAAAAAACAAAGAAGAGGGAGGAGAGAGAGAGAGAGAGAGAGAGAGAGAGAGAGAGAGAGAGAGAGAGAGAGAGAGAGAGAGAAATAAAAAGAAAATGTCGAATGTTTAGGGAAATGACCGGACTAAAGGAAAAACGGGGAAGAAGAAGAAAAAGAGAGAAAGTAAATCCGTTATTCTTACCTGGATTCATCGTAATGAAGATTCCACAAGACCAGACGAGTTTGATGATTCGTCCCTCAAAAGGAAATTGTTTGTACCCAGAGTATAGGGCACTGAGGATGGAGAGGATTTGTTGGGCAACGACCGATAACACTTCAATGTTGATGCGATTGAACTCGTCAAAGCAGCCCCAAGCACCTGTCTGGAAAGAGAGAACAAATGAGAGAGAGAGAGAGAGAGAGAGAGAGAGAGAGAGCAACCCCCAAGCACAAAACAGAACAACCCAGCTTGCAAGAAAGAAACAATGAACAAGAACAAGAAAAAAACTATTTTTTTCACACAACAGGCCCCAAAGTTGGGGTTGGGAACCCTCCGGGAGGTTCACATGAAGATTCTCTGGGGTTGCAGAAATATTGGAAAATCTTTTTTTAATGAATAATTATGCAATTAAATTTAAAAAATCTTTTTCATTTCTCTCTAAAAATCTCCTCCTCACACCCTCATTGCCAGAGGGAGACTAATTTACACCTAGCTGCTTTTACCAATCGGCCACAAAGACTTCATGGATTAGCTGAAGCTGATTCACACATATAAACTCATGAAGGTAAAAACTAATCAAATTTAATAAAAAGTGTGTTACAATACTTCATCCAATAATAGTAAAGATTGATTTACTGTGCAATTCTTTATAGATTAGAAATATGTAGCACATTTTGATGATCTGTTTGGTCTTAATTTATTTCTATGTCTAGTTACTGTTACATGGTGACTAAAGACTAATATCTAGTCTCAGTACCTATTGCTTTTATAGCAATGAGTGAGGGGGTCGTGGAAAATTTTGTCGGTAATCCTTGGTTATTTGGTCTTAAAATACAATAGCATAAAGATCGCCAAAGGTTATCCCCCTTCATGGCTAAATACAACTAGATTTTTCATTTTCAGCTAATTTTATAGCTAAAACGGTTATGTACGCTCAAAAATTCATACAAAGGGTCAGGGTTAAAATTTTGAGAACGATATCTTAGATTTGAAGAATGGTATCTTATAGTGAGAACAAAAACGTTATTTGAAGTGTACATAAAACTTAGCTATAAAGTTAGCTGGAAATGAAAAAACTCATTTTAGCCATCAAGGGGGTTACTTTTGGCAATCTTTATGCTATCGTATTTTAGGACCAAATAAGCAAGAATTACCAAATTGTCTCATCAAAATGGGTTGTGAATGAAAACAAATTGAGAAGCTGTGTCTTAGAAAGAAACACCGGATGGATGAATTAGTTACCAACTTTATGAGTTTGTCTTGAAAATTTTGAGAGAGAAATATCTTCACTGTGGTGCAGTGGTTAGCATGTATGTGATGCAAGGACTGATCGGGGGGTTGTTTTTCAACAGATGAAAGTATCTGTGCCCCCAAAAATACCTAGTTATGTGATTAAAACCCATTCAATGCAAATGACGGGAATTTCCGTCATTGCAGTTCTCTGGCTAACTCAATAAAATTTCCATTTTATTGTGATTGATAGCAATTCAGTTCTATTTGTGAGTCAGGGCTTTTATATTGCAATGGACTAGGGCTTTTATCTTGAAATGGATAAATATTACTCCTTGCCACCTACCACAGTTAATGGGTTAAAAATGAGGGAACTATATTCTGTATTGAAGGATGTGAATATGATAAGTACATTGTGTATGTGTTTATTCTCATGCATATAACACATTACCCAAAGTGTACAGTTATTTCACAGACTGTCTGTGATGCTGTCTTTTATCATTATTTATTTTGGAAATTTAACATTACTAAATTTATTACGAAAAATATTTGAGAGCGCTATAGGGAATCAGCACCTATCGGGGCAGAGCAATGCGGAGTATTACTGTATATAATTTTAACTGCTCACCTGTGACAGACCAGAGAACATCCTGCCCATGGATTTGTAATCGAGACCCTCTGAACAGTTAACGACGATCACATAGCTGCCCAAAGCTTTGCCCAGATCTTTGGTGGTTTCAGTTTTTCCTGTTCCTGCGGGGCCTTTCGGGCTGCCTCCTCGATGTAAGTGTAAAGCGGTGGTCAGTGTCATGTAACATCGGTCAGTTAGGGGCGTGATCACAAGGCGGCCAGAGTTGCCCAGATATTCGTAGCCGTACTGGAATTGGGTGTTGGTCTGACGTATAAAGCAATCCATTTCTTCCTGGGAAACAAAGGAAAACGTAAAAGACAAGGAAACATAGTGAAGAATAAATTAACAGGTCTGGTTAGTCACTCAATAGAAACTGTCACATGACCAACGTCTTTTGGCAGCATACCATGTTGGGAATGATCAATTAAAAAATTGGAATAAGGGGTGATCAATGAATAAGTTCTTTAAAGGTAACATCATTCTCAAGACTGAACAAGGAACAAAAATCAAAAACACAACTCATGACAAGACAATAGACAACATTGTTTTACGCAAATTCGGTATTCAAGAAAGATTAGAGAAACAGGTCTAGTTAGTTACTCAATAGAAACCATCACGTGATCATCATCTTTTGGCAGAATGCCTTGTTAGGGGTGATCAATTAGAAAATTGGAAAAAAGCGGTGATCAATGAATAAGTTACTTCTCTTGCCTCTTGTTGGGCAGTGATCATGAAAAAGTTTGAATTTTCAAAAACAAGCATGAAAGCTTCCAGACAGGACCTAAAACTAAAACTTACATTGCCAATAGATCCCCCTCCCTTCACACACGCACTAAAAACCTATTTAAGGGAGGAATTTTCAAAAAAAACCCAAAACGTTTTTTCTAAACATAAGGAGTAAATGTTTACATTTTCAGCCCTCTAGCTTCATTGGTGTGTCCTGTACGTATGATAGATAGTCAGTCAGCCAGACTCACTTGAAAACTGAAGAAACCTATGTTGACAGTTTCGGTTGATGGTTTCTAACAGTAATACTTGTGCCAGATTTTGATGAATTCAATTTCATCAAGAAAGGGGCTTGTAATGAAGTGATTAGCAAGCTGGTCTTGCAAGCCATTCATAGTAAGTTCTGTCCTCAATGAATGCTCCATAAATATAGCCTTGTGCCAGGAACCAACAATGAGAACCAAAAAACAAACCAAAGATAAATCAATCTCAAAACCAAAAATTTATACCAAGAAGAGGATGTTATCGATCGTCGATATCAACGGACAGCCTCAAGCAGGCATAGCCTTTTGCCAGACTGGATTTAGTTAACTCTTGAAGTCCTAAAGAGCATGAGGCCGCATGTAAACAAACATGGCCGAAAATCCGAAAATGCACGAGGCCACACAAGTCTTTCCTGCAATACTGCCAGTTTTCACAAGTCTACAAGTAAAGACACTATAGACATTTGAATAAACAAATCATTTTTAGCCATTTTCTGCTCACTCATTACAGGACTGAGCTTTGGACTTAGAAAACTTTCAATAGGATCAATAGATTTACTGTTAGAGATTTAAGCATGTCAGTCTCACAAGCTGTGGATAGTGTGTTTTATTGTCTTACCTTGTCCCAGTAGAGTCTCAGTTGACTGAGCCACTCAAAGGCTGTCACGTCGTTACAGCCTGATTTGATCAATTTCTCAATAATATCTCGGCCGTGGACTTCAATTGTTACCAAAGCCCCAACTTTTAATCTCTGGATTTTGGTTAGGTTGCCACGGATCGCTTCCGAATATTTATTTAGCATGATCACCTGAAAGGGAAAGTAAAAGTGAAAGTGAGTTATTAATGACGAAGCAATGGTGGCTGTGAATGGTAGCGTTTGTACGGCTATGTCATCACCAAAGTAATTCCCCCTTATGTTATTACTGAAAGCTTAACATTCAAATCCATGAAGGAAGGTAGGAACAGGCAAAACAGGTCTGGTTAGTCACTCAATAGAAACTGTCACTCGACCAACATCTTTTGGCAGCATGCTGTATTAAGGGTGATCAATTAAAAAATTGGAAAAAGGGGTGATCAATGAATGTTACTTCTCTCACCGTTTGTTGGCCAGTGTTCAATAAAAAAAAAAGACAAAATTTTTTTTTAAAAGTCTGAATGCTGTCGGACACAAACTAAGGGATCAGTTTAGTATAAACTTACATTGCAAATTGAACCCTTTACTAAAAACCTATTTATTGGGGAATTTTCAAAAAACAAAAAAAAAATGTTTTTTTCTAGATATAATAAGGAGTAAATGTTTAAATGTTCAGCCCTCTAGCTCCATTGGTGCAGCCTGTACATTTTTGGTTGACAGTTTATAGATTTATTCTACAAATGAAACAAGACGAGAATGAAATGATAATTCTTCACTGAATTCATTCAATCAAACGATTTTTCCAATCCTGCTGTTGATATCAAGATTGTGTAGCAACAACCTTTTTTAGGGGAGGGAGGACCTACATTCAAAATCAAAATACCAACTATTAGTCATGGCCAAACCATGTTGGTCACACCAGTTCTTGTACGATCACTGAAGTTAAGCAACGTTGAGCCTGGTCAGTACCTAGATGGGTGACCGTCTGTAAATACCAGGTGCTGTAAACAGCTGGGGATTATTTAGAGAGCCTCCCATGGCAATTATGTCAATCTTCCTAAGGAGGAGACCGATCTCCTCACTACGCTAAACAACGCAAGCCAAACGCCCTCCTCCACCCTCCCCAGAACCCTCCGACTGGCCTGGCTGCAAACAACAAGAAATAAATGAATGAACAAACCTGTTTCTTTTTAAGGACTTTCAAAGATTTTTTATCTCCTCTATCTTTTACTTGACTCAGGGCTTTTGTGACGTCTGTCGTCCATTGAATTTGACTTGTGGCTATCGTGATCTGAAGAGAAAGAGGCAAAGAACATGGCAACATTTTTGTTTAGAAATATTGTATAAAAATTGTAAAAAAATTGTAAAAGAATTGTATAAAAATTGTATAAAAATTGTAAAAAAATTGTAAAAAAATGGTATAAAATTGTAAAAGAATTTGCTCTTAAACCATTAACTGTAGCTCTATAGCTAACTCAATAAAATTTCCATTTTATTATGATTGAAGGCAACTCAGTTCTATCTGTGAGTCAGGGCTCATTTCTAGAGAAAAGAAAATCCAAAGAAAACCCTGAACTGGATCCTTTTTAAAAAGAATAACCACTATCAACCATAATGTATGAATTTGAAATTCAAAATTAAGAACACGGGTGTAGAAAACTAACAGAATAAATCAGGGTATATTAGATAAGATCAAGTATACATTTTTTAAACCATTTCTCACCTGTAGATTTACTAATAAGTATGAAACAAATTTGTTGTTCCATAAACTTATTATATTATACAAGCTCTATTTTAATAAATATTGAGCACTATTATTATAAATGCCACATCATAATAATATGTTATTATTATTATCACAATGAGAATATATATCTACCATATATATATATATATATATATATATATATTCTGCAACACACACACACACACACAGAAAGAGAGAGACAGAGAGAAGGTACAAAATAAGTGAAATCCATAAAAATCTGTAAACCAACTTCAAGAATGAACAAAATAAATTTTGGTAAAAGTTTTGGAGGTTCCTTTAAACTGATCAGAATGAACGAAAAAGAGATTTTGGTTCCATTTACCTGACCGGGCCATTCCTTGATCCACTTGTCTCTTTTATTCAAACTCTTTTTCAAGGCATTTCGACAATTCACCAGAATCTCTTTTAGATTGTGTCGCATTGTCCTTTCCACATCACACAGCCAAGCCTGTTTAATGCAATCAAGATGTTCATATTTGCCACTGGACAGCACACAACAACATTGATAAATAGTGATATTAAATACAAAATGAAAATAAATGATTAAAATACCCATTTTCTCAATCACATTAAACAAATACCTTGAAATTATAAAGACATGACTTGATTTATTCTAGCTACTATCTTTATTTTTTTTATTAAATTGGACTAGTTTTTACCTTCATCCTAATTTTAGTTGTTTTTATACAACTTATTGGATGAAGTATTGTAACATACCACTTTTAATTAAATTTGACTAGTTTTTACTTTCATCCTAATTTTAATTGTTTTTATACAACTTATTAGATGAAGTATTGTAACACACCACTTTTTATTAAATTTGACTAGTTTTTACCTTCATCCTATTTTTAGTTGTTTTTATACAACTTATTGGATGAAGTATTGTACCACTTTTTATTATATTTGACTAGTTTTTACCAAATATTGTGCAGACAGACACAAAGCTTTGATGATATTATGTGGTGTGGACATATAACTACGATGTAGGAGATGTAATTGTGCATGGATCTTCCCAGAAATTGAATCATTTCCTCTATAGTCCATTGCCCACCTCATCACAAGATTTCATTGAAATTCATTGAATACCTTTGAAGATATTGTGTGGACAGACAGATGGAAAGACTGACATGACCGAATACATATACCTCTCCAACTTCATTGAAATAATAATAAATAATGCAAATGCTACATTTAATATTAAGAAATCTCTGCAAAAACCAAATGTGTGCGTTAGATGCACATTTGCCTCTAACCATAGACATGTTAGACACCATCTGCTTACCTCAACTGGACCCTCGAGGATCATGGTAGGTTTGTACTCAACAAATTCACCATCAGAAGAGTACATTCCAGATACTTCCCATCGATGGCCTGTGGGCTAAAAGAAAAAGGCAACATCATCATTAAAAACACTTTTTTTTTGTTGTATTTAATAAGTTAACTCTTAAATTCATATAAGAAAATGTGAATGTTAATATCAAGGGGAATAAGTATCTATTATTTTGTTAAAGAATTCTATTCACAGAAGAATTCAATTTTTTAAATTCTAATCATAGAAGAGTTCCACTGTCAATTAGGAGCGCTGTCAAGCTGTTCATGAAATTAAAAGTTAAAGAATATAATAATCCCAGCCTAGTACCTGTCAAGAATGTCAGCACCTCTGACAAAGATCGGAGTGTAGTATCTGTGTGCTCTACCTTGAATCAAAGTGTCACTCCTCGGCACTTCTGTCTAAGATCAGAGTGTAGTATCTGTGACTTCAGTGAAAAGTGTTAAATACACAAAAATAATATTGTTATTCAAATGGTTCTTCGGACGATTGAACTCCT
>VCCN01005569.1:3483165-3508595 GCA_006491835.1 Architeuthis dux | reverse complement strand
AATTAATAGTATTGTGTAATTAGGAATTAATGGTATTGCATGATTAGTAATTAATCAGTTAAGCCTTAACACGACTCAGTTTGGAGCCACGGAACACTGTTTGCTCTAGACACTCAAATTCCAAATTGCCCCAATATATTAATCACTGCTACCCACAACAGACCGGTTTAATCACTGTTGCTGGGTTTAAGTGTATTCATGTGTTCTGACATTTATATGTATCTATGTATTCGGACTTTGCACTAACCATTCATAGTAAAACCATGAAATTTTGCACACACACTCCACTCAATGAGTAGGGAAAATGTTTTTGTTTTGTTTTTGAAAATACCCCCCCATAATAGCTTTTTACAGGAGGATTCAATTTGTAATGGAAGTTCATGCCAAATTGATCCCTTAGTTTGTGTCCAGCAGCATTCTCACTTTTTTTTTGAAAATTTGGACTTTTTAGTGATCACAACACCAAAGAGTTGAGAAATAGTAACTGACACAATAATCACCCCTTTTTTGTTATTGATCACCCTCAACATGGCATGCTGCCAAAAGATGTTGGTCATGTGACGGCTTCTATTGAGTGAATAACCAGACCTGTTTTGTTTTTAAAATCACAAATTTATGATTCAAACCCTGCTGGTAGTATTTTCATCAAGGTAACTCTACCACCACCACTGCTTAATTTACATGGTAAAAAGCAGCCTATACGGGTGGCAGTGATTCATAATTTCCCTTGGAATGCTAGTTTAAATTGCCTCCTTGTGGGAAATGCGTTCAGAATCATTGCAATAGTGTATCATCATAGACTAAGAATTATTACCTGATAATCTCCAAATTGAAGGTTTTCATAAATCTTTCTCGGGTCAATGTCAACAAGTGCAAGTTGGCTGATTTCTACACAGCTACTCGCGATTGTCAGGTTGGCATTCTTGTAATCATCAATCTTGGCTTGGATCTTGCTGGCTGCTGTGCGACATTCACTGATGAAAAAGTCGGAGATTCCTTTTGAGGCCCAAGTCAGTTTGATGAGACCAGGGTAGATTTTTTTGTCTAACACTTTGATCCGTTCCTTGAACAAACCGCGTTCGTCTGCGTTCAGTGAAAAAATAATCCTACAATGCAAAAAGAAAATAACAAAAGGAATTGGTTTTTTTTCACGATTGCAATTTATGATCAGGTCAATTGAAAGCCAAAACCCTATTCGACTCTGAGAAGACTTTCAATATTGGGATGATAAACACGGCTCTATAATCTCTGAGAAGATTTTCAATATTTGGATGATAATCATGGCTCTATAATCTCTGAGAAAACTTCAATATTTGAATGATAATCACGGCTCTATAATCTCTGAGAAGACTTTCAATATTTGAATGATAAACACGGCTCTATAATCTCTGAGAAGACTTTCAATATTTGGATGATAATCACGGCTCTATAATCTCTGAGAAGACTTTCAATATTTGGATGATAATCATGGCTCTTTGTCCCGAGTTATAGACACCAAACTCTAAGTCCTTTCCTTCGGCCTGTCTACCATTCTCATCGCCTCTTCGAAGCGCTTTCCTTCTACTGATACCCCTTTCAAATAGTACTGTATCGATTAGCCAATAATCAAACGTATTCTGAATAAGCAGTTTAGTAACTCCCCTAGACAATCTCTCGTTTAGCCTCTGTTCCACTTCTCTTTCTCTGCAAGCTAAATTCTCCCTTTTGTTAATCATGTATGCCGAGACCCCAGCTATGTTCTGTCAACTGCGCGATTCGAAATGATTCACATTTTTCGACTCAACCAACAAACACGCTTGTAAACTCCGTTCGTACTGTAACTAACCTCTCAGCTAGCTTTCTTGGATCTAGTTACGTTAGTCGCCTAGGGCTCAGACCTTTGTCACTACAAACTAGTAAATACCTACCTCCTCATTCTTTCGTAAGCTTAACTCTTCTCACTCCACTATCGTTTCCGAATATATGCCTTTCTCCTCTTTATTTCTGGCCTTTTCTTTTTTATTAAACGAATCTTTCATTTGTAATCTACAAATGTACGTCTTTGTTTGCTTTCTTTCTAACACGACTCTCATGTCTTTGTTTGTATTTCCATGCCAAAACCAACTTGGCGGCATAAGCCTTTCTTCTCCAACAGCTCCTGGAACTGATTGACCAATCCACGCGTTCCATTTGCATCACGTGACTTGCTACGTGCCCTTGACTCCTTCAACAATGGCGGACAATCCCAGTCACATCTTCTTCAAGTGATTTAAGTTTGAATGTTTCTCTGTATTTTATGAAAACAGAAAAGCATTCAAAATAAATTCACTGAAGAGAAATCATCTTTGTAAAAAAAAAAATTTCAATAAAAACAATAAAAATAGGGCCGAGTGGATAACGGCTAGGAGAATGGACTTGTCAAGCCGAGTTCAAACTCTGGCTAAGACAGTTTCAGTTCTCTTCACACTAATGCCCTTGGGAAAAACCCATCTCTACTCCTAGCTATGGGTAAAATAGCACAGGGTGAAGTGAGTTAGGCCACTTCGGGTGCTTGCCGCCTCTAAGTCTATTTCACATATAGCAAACGAGGGCCATGTAAGTAGTAATGTGATCAGTGTTGCCAATTAAAAAAATATTTTTGCACTAGTTTGACTGTTCGACTGCAAAAAAGAGAAAATTTTAAAAAATACAGTAAACAAATTAAAGCATTTTAGGTCTTAGGAAAATGCCATCTAATCTTTATTTTGGGCGGTGGTGGTGGGGTTCGTACTTTAAAATTATGGGACCCATGAATTTTATTAAGAAATAACTTTCAACTAATTTGACTTAAAGAATTAACATTTGTAGCGATTGAAGCAGTATCAGTAATTATTTGATTATTCATTCAGTTTTCTTGTCATTGTTTTCAATATGCTCGCTGTATTTTTTAATTTTCCCGCTCTATTTTTTAATTTTCCCTCTCTATTTTTTAATTTTAACGCTCTATTTTTTAATTTTCCGTGTTGCCAACTAAAAAAATATTTTTGCGCTAGTTTGACTGCAAAAAAGCGCCAAAATATTTAAGTGCGTCCATGCTAATTTAGCACTTTTTTGCATTGTCAAAACATGAAAAGTGCTGAATTGGCCACACTGAATGTGATATGTGGCACCCAAGAAGGGATTGCTGAAGCCGTAGCCAGCATAAGGGTACTACTTACTTTGACATCAATGCTTAATTGCAGGAAGACAAAACCAAACAATTCTTGTAAATGATGCTAAAAAGATATTTTAACCCTTTTAATGTCTTGGAAATGGATTGATCTTTCTTGCCATCTCTCTTGTCACTTTTGCCCATTTTGATTTCAATGAAAGGTACAAAGCAAACATAAAACAAACCTGTTGTAATCTCTGACGACCAGAAGGACATGTTCCCTGCGTTCCCGTAAATCTTTTTGTTTCCCAAAAACCCTTGAAGCGTAATGCGGAATTTCAAACATTAAATGTTCCCAATACACAATTTCTTGGAACATCTTCAGCAACGTTCTGCAAAGAAATCAAAGAGAAAACAGGTCTGGTTAGTCACTCAATAGAAACCGTCACGTGACCAACGCTGTGTTGAGGGTGATCAATTAAAAAATTGGAAAAAGGTGTTATCAATGAATAGGTTACTTCTCTTGCCTTTTGTTGGCCAATGATCATTAGAAAGTCTGAATTTAAAAAAAACAAGTGTGAACACTGCTGGACACAAACTAAGGGACCAATTTAACATCCCCCACTAAAAACCTATTTTAGGGTGAATTTTCAAAAAACAAAAAAAACATTTTTTGTAGACATAATAAGGAGTAAATATTTAAATTTTTTGTAGACATAATAAGGAGTAAATATTTAAATTTCCAGCCCTCTAGCTCCATTGGTGCAGCCTGTACACGCAACGCATATATAGATGTCCAATCTCCATTCGCGGAGTCAAGAATTAAATCCACAATCCATAGACTTTGGACTATAAAGTACACATATATTCAAAATTTCCTTGTGAAATGTTAAATACCTAACTTCACAGTTTTGGCTGTAACTTTTTATGCCCAACAGATACAAATTGCCAAGATATCCAGATTGGAAAGCTGATGAAATTCACTTTCCAACGATATATAATGTCAATCTATTTACTTTTTTATAAGGTTGACACTATTTTGCTCAAAATTCTACAGGACTATATCAGTGTGAGAGCGAATGCAGATCCCAAACTATTATTTTTGACATTTCTTTTAGGAATTTTCAAAAACTAACTTGCTAAAAACATGCCATGGGGTCCCATTAGTACACACATGAATATTTCATGGGGATATGCACAGTTTATGCCAAATCGGAACCAGACTATTCTTCAATTTTTGTACCCCCTAAAATTATTGTTCATCCCAAAATATTTTTGAGTAACTATCTAAACCATAAACCACAGACATGTATGTAATGTTTATATAAATGTATGTTAAATCAACAAAGATGCTGAAGCAAGTTCCCAGTAACCCCTGTTCCGTTTCCTAGAAAACACGGTCCGGAAGTGGGAACGGGGAAGGCCCACTTCTTAACAGGCGAAGAACCCTATCACACATGTTATCGTGTTCCGTCTTCTTTTCTTAACACACTTAAACACGGTTACGAATCAAACGCATTCTAATCTCATACAGCTAGAATAAAAAGACTAACAAAGCGAGCAGAGGCACTAAACACAACCAGAACGTTACAATGTACCAATCGGAAAAACCTGTTGAATGGTCAACAAATTCACGGACCCCAGGCTTTTGAAAGGTCTGTCCACAGAGCCTCATTAACAACTTTATGGACCATCAGGTGTCTGCCGCCCCCAGGTTTGGAAATACTGCACTAAATTTTAAAGCCCCCCAGCTCTGCCCCTGATTGTGGTACAATTTTGTGTCAAAAGAAACATTTCCAAATAATCAGTATTTTCAATTTCCTCAATTTTTGAGACAACAGCTACTGTTGTCTCAAAAATTGAGGAAATTGAAAAATCATAGTTCCTCCCAAAATACCCCTGGCTCCCCTACTACTGTATTTGATAGATTCAAATCAATTATAACAATAACAAAGTTACAATATTTTCCAATAATTTCCACGTTTACTTTAGTGGATATTTAAAAAAAGGCAACTTAAAATGATTTGGAGATGACATGAGAAGCCTCATTGAGACATGATCCTCAAAGTTGTCCATACAATTCTGAGGCTATTCATCCATTAACTGCGAATGACAGAAATTTACATCATTGCAGTTTTATGGCTGATTCAATAAAATTTTCAGGGCTTTTATCTTGCAATGGACAAGGGCTTTTAAGAATGGAGTTTCAGTGTTCTGACAGCAATTTAACCTGATTGTTCAACCCATTAACTGCGAATGACGGAAATTTCCATCATTGCAGTTTTATGGCTAATTTCCGTTTTAGTGTGATTGATGGCAATTCAGTTCTATCTGAGTCAGGGGTTTTATCTTGCAATGGATAAAAAGCAATTGATTATCTTGCAATGGACAAGGGCTTTTATCTTGCAATGGATAACTATGTTAATGTGTTAACTAGATAAAAACACCTATGCATATTCATCAGATTTCAAATGACTTACTTATCAAAGTTGATATCCAGGACTGGAGCATTGTTTTCAATCGTTTTGCGGATCAAAGGAAGTTCTAATAACTTGAAAGGTTCCTAAAAGGATAGAAAAAATACACAATGAATGTTAAATGGCCTTGAAAACTGTTTTTAGAACAAAGGAGTCGGGACAAAGAAAATGTTTAATGATCCCATTGAATCAATTTCAACTACTTTTTACCTTCAACTTAATTTAGTTTCCCTACGTTTTTTTCCCATATTTTTAATTATTTTATTTTTATTCTGCCCATCTCTCTAGATAGCTAGCTGGCTGCTGTATATATCATTGTCCCCTTTCTGCCAGCACAGTCCCCCCTAACATATCTAATGTACACAAGCTGAAGCTATCTGGCTGCTGTATATACCATTGTTCCCTTTCCGCCAGCACGGTCACCCCTAACATATCTAATGTACACAAGCTGAGGCTAGATAGCCGCTGTATATATCATTGTCCCCTCTCCGCCAGTGTGACAGAACAAACAAACCAACAATAAAAGAGATATAGGCTTTTATATAAAATGACTAGTTAAAAACATCATTCTAATCCCACAATGAAAAAAAAAGAAGAATTGGATTGTCACCTTCTCCAAACTGGTCGTCCATTCATGGAATGATTTTCGGATGAATTCATCTAACGCAAGCGCTAATTGCTGATAATTCTTTCTCACGTCGTCTCCGTACATTGTTTGGGGGAGGAAGTGGGCTTTGTCCAAAATCTGTCAAATATCACAGAAAACAACAACTTCAATATCGGATTTAATTAAATGAAAAAAAGATTCTGATATTTATTTTTTTTTTAAATTAAAGAAGAATTATGAAAAAAAAAGATTTTGCACAACAAAATTTCTGAAACAAAACTCACAAGAGTTTCTCACTCTGCAGAGAATTGTTAACCTATTAACTGTGGCAGGTAGCAAAAAATAGTTATCCATTGCAAGATAAAAGCCCTTGTCCATTGCAAGATATCTCTAAAAGAATAGCAGAAGGGAATTAAATGCACAAAATTATATTGAGTTATCTCCCTTAAATTTAAAACCAATTTTTTTTCAATTGACCTATTTTTTTCATGACTGTCTGCTGCATTGTAATAAAAAAATATCTCTCATGGAATTCCTGGATCCGTCCCAGAATTTAATCAATTCTTCCTTAGCCCATAACCCATCTATCAAAAAAATTTCATTGAAATTCATTGAGAACTTTTGGAGACATTGGTCCCAACCTTTTCGTGTCATTCCCCGCCTTTGTCAATAAGATTACTAGTATTTCCCCCTTCCATTTAAGTAAGTTGCAACAGAGAATACTTTCAAATAATAACTTTATTTTATGTATAATTATACAGCTTTATAATAAAAATTAGTTTAATTTTATAATTGTACTGTGTATTTGTTACTCAAAGAATGCAAGTGAAAATAATTAGAACACATCATTTGAAATTCCAATTTATTACAAAAAGAATAATAATTCTGATATTGTAACTGATATACACATCAATGTGATCTCTGTTGTTGTTTTTTTGCTACTAATTCTTTGATTTGTGGGTCTATTAGAGAGAGAGAGCACAGCTTATTTTGAGCCTTCGACTTGATAGATAGAAGTGCAGAAAACCCTATCTCTAGACTGGACTTTTATTTTTACCTAATAGCCTTATTCCCTCCTTAGACTACCCAAATTGCATCCCTGATTGGGAACCACTGGGCTAGACAGACGGAGAGATGGACAGACAGACAGTCACGAGTGAATACATATACCTCTTCCAACTTTGTTGGCAGATGTGGTAATCTGCAAGACTTGCTTGTAAACCATTGTTGATGGTAAGATGTCCTTTGCCAAAATAAATTTGTCAACTCACCACCATGTTGCGTTCAACACGTTTCTTGAGAGATCGGATCCAGCATCCGGCTCCTGAGTACTTGGGATGTCCCACAGCTAAAGAAATGGATTTTTTTGTTAATTCCTTCTTCACAGCATTCAGGTCTTCATTCAAAATGTTAAACGTAACACGTGTCTTTTTGTCCAGGGCTCGACTTATGATCTGTTCAAATACAAAGGTTATAAAAGGTCAAATGAGAACATTAAGCAAACTAACAGAAGAATTTTTATTTTAGGCCAAACAAATGTGAACATTATTTTAAATTTTTATTAAAGGAAGCATTGTCAACTATTATTAATTTTTGACTAGTATTTTCTTTCATCTTAACTCATATATATATCTTAATTCATATATAATAATGGTATTATCAAGAGAAATAATTACTGATTGAAGTTACCTCCCTTTGACCTTTAGGTAAATTAAAAAAATGTTTTTATTCAATTCACAGAAGAGTTCTATTGTCATTTAGAAGTGGTATCAAGTGGTTCATGAATTTAAGAGTTTATTTCAGTTACTTTGTGGTGGTCAAAGTGGAGTTGTCTCCCATGAGTGGAACTCTCCACACATGGTAAACTAGACCCTTGTGTCCTCCCGTGCTTGGCAGCCAATCAGGGGCCTGCAAGTAGTCACGTGGCGGGCGCTAACTTTGAATCGTCCTCTTTCCTGCCCAGATGTGTGTAACAGCGCTGCTCCCCTTTATGATTTTGGCCTGTCTGAGTATGTGTGCTCTTCACACGTGCTACTGACAGGCCAGAGTATAAAACACCCCAAACTGTAAGTAAGCCGATTCCACTTTTACATATTTACACACACACATACTTTATTATCATGAAAGACTTTTTAGCCAAAACATTTTATTTACATGATCGCAAACCTACACTAAAACAAATATACCCGAACAAAGGACTTTTACATACACACACACACATATAAACATTTAACTAAATTTACATGCTTGTTTGAATAAAGAAATGTTTGTCTCTCTCAAGGATTGTCTGTTTCATTTATCATTCGTTGCTGTTCCCCTTTTTCTGCCATTGATTGTATTTTAATGGAGTCATTTCTTACCTCACTTTTGAAAACCTTTACTATGGATAAATCTCATGCAAACCAACCTCCATAACTTTTCATCGCAACTACTCAGACTTTCCAACCTTTTTAATTCCATCTACTCCCTTTCCCTCCCATTTGTTTCAATTTGTTTGGCTATTTCTTATATTACATATTTTATTAAAAATACTGCTACCACAGAATATAAATTACATTTCATTTCTTGCTTGATTTATTTTATTAAAAATACCACTACCACAGAATATAAATTACATTTCATTTCTTGCTTGATTTATTTTATTAAAAATACCACTATCACACAATATAAATTACATTTCATTTCTTTCTTTTTTAAAACAAAGTTATTGGGTACATTTTTAACCTGAAAGTAAAAAAACGTATCGTATTTAACTAGTGTATAATGCGAGAAATTTTATATAAAAAACCAGGGTAAAAATTGGGGTATAGCATTATAAAAAAATGATAATTTTTGCTGTAAAATAACAGATATTTTGTAATTTTGTTCCATTAAAACCATCCCTACATACAGATTTACAAATAAAATAATGTTTTAACACCATAATATCCATTGCCAAATGGGCAGATGCCAAAATAGGTTTGATTCCTTAATGTGCATGTCAGAACGCCAACGCTAAATTGGCTTCGTCAAATAGTACCAAACCCATAGAAAAGGCCTGTATGATAATGGCTATGCAGGGAACAACTAAGGACACAATGAAGCTATTCTAAAAAAGAGAGTGAAGTCAGGTGTATGTACAGGCATATTATATTTATGTAGGCTATGTGGAATAAACCCTAACCCTATCCCTAACCCAAGTTAGTTAGTTAAAGTATTATCAATTGTCACCTAGCTCTTTCAGTGCTTAGCTCAAATAAAGTATTATCAATTGTCACCTAACTCTTTCCGTGCTTAGCTCAAATGAAGTATTATCAATTGTCACCTAGCTCTTTCAGTGCTTAGCTCAAATAAAGTAATATTGTCACCTACTTCTTTCCGTGCTTAGCTCAAATAAAGTATTATCAATTGTCACCTAGCTCTTTCAGTGCTTAGCTCAAATAAAGTATTATCAGCTGTTTTGTTGTCGCTAGCTCTTTTGTCGCTAACTGTTTTCTTCTTTCTGATATTTTCTAAGCTTAGCTTTGTTGTCTACTTGCTAATTAATAAAAAAAAAATTATCACCAAAACTGTTAAAATAGGTTTCTCCAGTTTTCAAGTCGGTCCGACTAGCTCTTTTGCGGCTAGCTCTTTTGCAGCTAGCTCTTTTTGTGGCTAACCCTTTTTTGCTGGCTCTTTTGTGATTAGCTCTTTCAGGGTCTGAGTTCTTTTGTCGTAGCTTTTTCTGATACTTTCTAAGCTTAGCTTTATATGGCACAAGGCCATGAAATGTGGTCTAGTTGCTAAATAGAAACCGTCAACAAACATTGTCACCAAAACTGTTAAAATAGGTTTCTTCAGTTCAAGTCGGTCTGGCTGGCTATGTATGTATTACGTGTACAAGCTGCACCAATGGAGCTAAAGGGCTGATATTTTTAACATTTACACCTCATTATGTCCAGGAAAAACATTTTTTTTGTTTTTTAAATAGGTTTTTAGCAGGGGGTTCAATCTACAATGTAAGGTTATGCTCAATTGATCTTTGGCCGCTTGTTTTTTGAAAATTCAGACTTTTTAGTGATCTAACAAAAGGTGAGAGAAGTAACTTATTCATTGATCACCCCCAACACTGCGTGCGGCCAAAAGATGTTGGTGACATGACAGTTTCTATTGAGTGACTAAACAGACCTGTTTTCTTTTCTCATTTTTGTTCTTGCATTGTCTTCTGCTGTTTTTTACATCTTGAAATCCCACGGGACAAATATTTTAAGAATCCTTAAATTTGAAGAATTTTCACCAAAAGATTTGTCAAAGAAAAAACGAAACAAATTCGTTTAATGAAAATGCTGGAAGCCATTGATGAGTACAATTCAGAGTGAGCACTTTTTAAATGAATTATCAATTCTCATATTTTGTGATTGAATTGTCTCCCCTTTGCTCCCTCTCCCCTCTAATTCAAAAGGGTTTGCTAGTTATAAGATCACAGTCAAAATAACTATTCATAGGACAAGGCAATATTGGCTTCATGACTTTCTCTGAGGCATCAATGTGAAAATGACAGTGGACATAATCATGATTTGAATTTGGATCACAGATGCGATTTTTCAAACCACTATTGATTGTATCAGTTTTGGGGTTTCATATTTAAAAATGGTTGGCTGTTTCTTGAAACCAAATGACTGAAAAGAAGTTAGAAAAACTGAGGATTTTACCTCTCGGTTGGAAAAGTGCATGAAAATATCCAGGAGTTCGACTCCACCCTGTACAGTTGTGACTGTCTCAAAAGAAGAATTGATCAAGTTCTGTACCATGACTTCCAAGTCTTTCATACCCGCTCGGAATCTGGAAAAGAAATAACAAGTGACGATCAAACAATTTTATTATTTTTTTTATATTAGATGAAGTATCGTAACGCAATATCGTATTCATTTTTGACTACTTTTTGTTAATGTGAGTCGAGTTACTCCCTTGGACTGATGTGCCAGAAGTGTTATACCGGAAGTGTTCTGATGGACATTGGTATTTAGTGAGGAGTGAAGGAGAGAAGATGAACAGTGTTATATTATGTGAAGTGAGTCTATGGAAGTTTTTACAATGGTAGCAGAGCGTAGTTACAATCTACAGACTTTCATCTTAATTTTTAGTTGTTTCATCACAACTAAACTTAGATCGTCACTCTACAGCAGCGAGTAATCAGTACGGATCAGAAATAAAGTTTCTGGTGGGATATGAACTTGTGTCTCTCTTGCTAAAGGGAAGCATGGTTTACACCCAGCTGCTTTAACCACTCTGACACCAAAGCTCCATGACTAGCAGAAGACTGCTGTCCCCACCTTCTCAGGTACAAGCGGAAGAGAGAAAAAATAAAAGAAAGAGAAAGATACATACAAACAGACAGAAATTGTCATAAGTAAAAATCTTTCTTGTAGGAATAAGAAGAGCATCATTATCTTCTCATGTTGGGAAACAGAAAGATACATACTCACAGGTTGCTTACTTAATGGTTGTAGAATGTAAAAACAACCTGAGCATTGTGATAAAAAGTAACAAAAATAAGATGAAAGAAAAAGTAATGATTGATCTGTACAAATATCTTCTATAGTTTTGAGAAGGGTCATTAACATTCAAATAGTTCTTTGGATGATTGAACTTCATTTCGCACTAATGCCCTTAGGAAAGGCATGTATCCTTCCCTTCCTGGGTAAGGCCCATCATCCCCATCCCCATCTCCTTACTTGGGAAAGGGAGGCTTATGGTCAACACTTTGATGGGCATGGCAAGCAGGAAGTAGATTGTGGTAGATTGCACAAATAAAATAAAGGAGAGCATCCCCACGACAAGTTTTTATTTTTAAAGGGGGTAAACCCTTATAACGCAGAGCCGGGGTGAAGCAGAGAAAAATCAAATAAGCAGCTCATATCAACATGTCAACTAAATGCATTAGTCAGACAAATGCAGAGTTCAACCCGATGTGGCTTACACTGCTCAACAGGCCCAAACCCGACAAGACAACAACACAAAAATACCCAAGCCCTGCATTACAAGGGTTTACTCGATTAAAAATTAAAAATACAAGTGGAAAATTCAAAAAAGAAAAAAGAAAAAAGAAAGAAGTGATTTACTTGTTGTAGTCATCGTGCCACGAAGTTGCTTTGATGTCTAAAATGATTTTCTTGACGCTCCACAATCGATTCAGATATTTATTGAAGGTGTATTCGATTTCGAGGAGGCCACGAGTGATCTCTGGGCCTCTCTGCCCAGAAAAATGTGGCATCTCCAGTTGAACTCCTTCATCCATTCGAGCAAAATGGATCTGGGCCTCACACACCTGCAACCAACAAAGGAAATGGAAAGTGAACAAGAAGAAACAAAGCTGAAGGTAAATTATTATTTACACGGGAAGGTGTGTTGGACCACCTGTAACAAGAAATATTAGGGTGTTTCAAAAGTATTTTCTTTACTCCTTTACTCCAAAGCTTATTTCATGTACACATCTAAAGATTATCTATGACTTCATTATATTATTACTATTATTTATTACTATAAGATATATGTCATATTATAAGAACTAATTATGTTTTATAAATCGTTTATGTTATGATTAATATTTAAATTGTTTACTGTAAATAGATTTGTCAGCTTTCGTATTGTTTTTTGATTGATTTGCAGCTTATTTCTTTTAACCAATCCTCGCTGGTCAATTTTGGGGCCTTCCCCGAGTTATGCAGGGTTTTTTTCAGGCCTCGTTGTTAAAAAAGGCACACATTTTGCCTGCCAATAATGTCAAAAATGGGGGAATCGGTGTATAAATTTGAAGACTTCCTTTCCTAGTTAATTGCAGTAAAGATTTGTTACCAAATGGATCTTTCACTGGACACAAAGCAATAGCCGTTATTCTCACATTTAAAAAATACATTTCACATGCTTACACACAAAAATCCCTACATTTCTAACCTTTTATTTCCAAAACCACCATTGAAAAGACTTTCAATCAGAGACTTCACTCAAGAAGTAAAGAACTTTCAATCGGTGATTCCCTTGAGAAGTTAAATTTATCCACCAAGACGAGCGAAGACTTGATTAAACCAATAAATGGTGGAATTCTCTCCACATGAAAGGAAGTATTTTATGCAATACTACCTTGTGATCAACAATTAAAGAAAAAGGTAAGTTGATTCAATTAAATATACTTTGCGAGAGCTGCACATTTTTTTACTGAAAAACACTGTAACATAATTTTATTCCTGATATTCTTGTGTTTGAGAAAAACCAAGTAGACTTGTCACTGAATTAATTTGGGGAATAGTAAAAATTCCCAACAATATCATTATCAATACTAATCAGTTGTACCTTTTGTTTCTTATGTTATAATAGTGGATACAAGTATTGAGATTTTGAGGTATTATTTTAAACTGGGCCACAAAGACGCTGAAGATGTTCACAGAATTCAGGAAGTGGAAGGAAATAAAACAATATCTGACCATAGTACCCAAAACTGTCTTACCTCGAGCATGTCTCTGCATCGTTGAACAAAAGCATCGATTTGAGCAAAGATACTCGTCAAGTCAAGCAACCAACCTTTCGATGAAAAGCGATTGTGGGCTCCTGCCGTCTGCAATCAAAGAAATGAAATAAGTGTTAAGGTTTTTACTTCCTTTTTTTCCCTGCAAATCAAAGACCATTTTTGGAATCCAGCTCATATGTTAGAGTCTATGAGAACATATCAGTCATAGATAGTATTTGGGCAATCTTTTGCACAAATTTTCGATTCATGTCGGTGACCAATAAAAATTGTTGCTTTTTACAAACAACTATAACATTTTTATTTTTTCTGAAATGATCAAAGAATTATTTTTATTTTCTGCTTCTCGGAAAGGAAACGAATCCTTTTATTTTATTTTACATTTTTTGATTTTGTACTTTTTTTTTCAAACCAACCTGCGACTCTCATGTGCATCCATGCGACCCTCATTTGAGTCACGACCATGGATTTGCGGGGGCAGATACAGCCTGTTGAGCTGACCATCTTCCAAAATTTGGCAGAGGGGCGTTAGGGGGGTCTGGGGAAGCAACCCAGCAAATTTTGAAAATTTTGTATCTAAGATTGACTAAAATTGCATTTCAGGGCATATCAGCTACTGAAATTAAGATAAATATTTTCTGAAAAATTCTGAGGTCTTCAAGACCGTCTCTTGTTGAGATGAAACCAGTCTAATAGACGGACAAAAGAACGATCTAGAAGAGGGATGGGCTCCGTCAGGCTATCTCGCCCATGACACACTCATGATGAAATCATCTGCAGTGTCCCAAAGTAAATAAAAAAGAAATGTATGTTTGATTCGCAGTCAAGAAACATGAATGACCAAAGAAACACCCGAACATTTTTCAACAAAAGTGAATGTGTTGTTTTAAGAGATAAGGAGACTATTTTCTGGTGCTACCAACCTTGTGGTACTGGTCCCTCCATTCCTCACAGCACTGAATGCATTCATCTAGGGTCTTCTTGCTGCTGATGACGAAACCTTTAAAGATTCTGTCCAAGTTGATCGCTTTGCAACATTGGTGGATAATTTCATTACTCAGCTTTGAAGAGACAACAAAAAACACAGAAAAAATGAAGACAAAATATGATTAAAGCACAAGAGAAAAGCTGAAAGAAGGAAGAAGACCAGGGCAACTGTATACAGAGAGATACAGTATACAGAGAGATACATTATACATAGAGATACATTATACAGAGAGATACAGTATACAGAGAGATACATTATATAGAGAGATACATTATACAGAGAGATACAGTATACAGAGAAATACATTATATATAAAAGGAAATTTATTTGCGATAAGCTATATGAAGTTTTTTTTACTTGATACGCACCCAAAATGGTGCACATTCCTTACTAACGACCCCTGAAGCCTTCTACTGTCCATGTGAAGCATGCAACTGGCAGTACTCGCACAAGCTGTTTTCAAATCTATATTGTAGAAATGTTTTCAAATCTATATTGTAGAAATGTTTTCAAATCTATATTGTAGAAATGAAACATTAGGTGAATCTAGGTGGCCACTTAGGGCACAAAGGTCTTAGGGGTGTATGAAATCCTTGTGCCACATTCTCCAGTATCTCTCAAAATGAGAAAGTCAATGTTGCAAATATCTATAAATAGGCAACAGATTTGAAGAAAGGATTTGCAGTGAATGACATGGAGCTTTTTGAGGTGGGGGATCCCATGGCAACGAATGGGATTTTGGTAAAAATATCTATGTGTGTTTCTGTAGAGTTTGAGCTGTTTCTTCACATTCTTTTACTTCATTTAATATTTAATAGTTCACATCTTCAAAGCTGTTAATAGTGTGAACAAAAGTTTACATCTTATCAATTTCACCTGAGGCTTTATTAAAACTTGACTCAACTCATTTAAATGGAAGAGTCCATTATTGCAAATTTAGAGATATTTTCCTCAGAAAAATAAAAATGTTATCTTACTTTTATTATGTATTACAGACAGAGAAACAGAGAAACAGACAGAAAAAGTCACACAGTTCCTTATAGAGATTTTAGAAGTACTATTTGAATGTTTTAGTGAAACAGAAATGAAAATTGAAAAAAAAAAAACTGACCTTTTTCAGAATTCCAGCTAACCTTTCTTTTGTGTTGTAGTATTCAGAATTCACCCAAATGATTCGGATTCGATTCAAAATTTTGGTGATTAAAGCAGGAATTTGTTCAGGATTAGCGTCGGCCAGTGCATGACACGGATCTTTCAAAATCATCAGGAACTTCAAATTGCTTTCAGCTTGGTGAGAACCATCCTGGTTGGAAAAAACATTTATAAAATTGGTAAATCAGTATTTGTTTTGTGTGTGGCTGGTGAAATCTTCACCATAAACTCTATAAATATACACACTTCTTATTTTCCTTGTTTGTACAACGTTTTCTCGTTTCACTGAACGTGAAACGAGAAAACGTTGAAACAAGGGAAATAAGAATGGCGTATATTTATAGAGTTATTTCCCTTGAAATTCTTGTTTCACGAAATTTTCAGTTGAAAATTTATTTATATAACTTTTTAAAAGGATAATTCCTGTGGCCATAATTTTCTTAAAAACAAATTAGGTACTAAGCATTGTATCTTGTTATAAAATACAGTTTGAAGAATCAGTGTTGCATACAGGCTAATTAACAATCTTGGGACAAATAATGATGTTAGTTAAATGTAACAAGTAACCTGCCTGGCAGTCGTGAGTTCAATCCCTGGTGTCAGGTAATGCAGAAAAATCATAGACTCTGGTTTGGTGGAAGAGGCAGACAATCGATACCACAAGGACGAATTAACCTCATTGAGAGGAGTGTGTGTACAAAATTTCAAGTTTCTACTATGAACGGTTAGGGCTGGGCAAAGACCGGATACAGAGATAGATAGATACATAGATACATATAAATGTGTGAATACATGAATAACCTAAACCTTTGGTAGCAGTGATTAATAAACCAGTGAATAATAATGCTTTTAATCTGTTTGGAAAAAATGACTCACTAAAGAAAAGGTTTTCCAAGAAGACAATGTTTGATGTTTTATAATTTAGCTAGCATAGTACCCATCAAAAATGATGCAATTACTTACCTATGGATAAATTTGTCAGACCAAAGAAAATACCAGAAAATAGAAATTTTTCTATTAATGTAGAAAATAGAACAATAAACTATGAAAATGAAAAATATTGAAAATTATTTTCAATTTCAGTGTTCTAGACTAAACATCAAAATTTAAAAAAAATTAAAATTTTAAAATTAATGTTTTTATGAATATAGTTCCGCCTTGTGTATTGGTGTATGTCTTCTGATGTACATGTTACGGCTGTTTAGGCCATTTTCAACATCTGAACTGTTAGAACGTGAACATCTTGCAAGCGTTTTGTAGGCCTGAGTATTATTAAATTATTATTTTTGATTGGTCAAACAATTTCAAATTGAACCAATCAAATTGAATCTCTTAATAGGCTTCAGTAGTCATAATGTCCGAAAATAGAACGATATATTTTTAATATAATTTAAACAACATAACTTATATTAGAATAAATGAAAATCATGTGTTTCCTTATGCTTTTTAGTTGGTTGTATTAAAAGTGATTTAGAAGATTAAAAAAAATCTAATAATAAAAAATACATAATAAAAACAGGTCTGGTTAGTCACTCAATAGAAACCGTCATGAGACCGACATCTTTTGACAGCATGCCATGCTGGGGGTGATCAATTCACAAATTTGGAAAAAGAAGTGATCAATGAATAAGTTAATTCTCTCACCTTTTGTTGGGCTGTGATCACTAAAAAAGATTGAATTTTCCCAAAAAGAAGTGTAAATGCTGCTGGACACAAACTAATCACCAATTTAGCATAAACTTACATTGCAAATTGAACACACACCCTAAAACCTAGGGGGGGGGTTAAAAAAAACTTTTTTCTACACATAACAAGGAGTAAATGTTGAAATTTTCAGCCCTCTAGCTCCATTGGTGCTGTTTGCATGATACATACATACATACATAGCCAGCCAAACAGCCAGACCAACTTGAAAACTGAAGAAACCTATGTTGACAGTTTTAATGACATGTCTAATTTTATGCTAAAATAAACAATGAAAGTTGTCGATTTTAGAGTCTTTTAATTCGGTTCCATGCCGTAGTTAGATTTTTACACATTCGGTTTAATGAGTCGGTTTATAAACCACTAAATTACGGTTCAAACTCTAGTGGCAGATCCATAAACTAATGGCGGCAGATTCAAAACGTGCCGGACCACAGATTAGACAGGTACAACCTGTGTTACCTTTTCAGCAAGGACACAAATAATCCCGAGATGACAGACACTGGAATTGTAAAAGATACCATGACACATACATATTTACTTAAACCCTTTTATTGTACATAAGGTGTCTGCTCTTTTACCTTCTCTTTCTCACCTTCCCTGTCTGGAGAACTTAAAACAAATATGATGTATACAGTGTGTTCTCTTTAGCAAACTAACAATAACATGACAGAAATTTTTGACTGAAATTCCTGTCATCTGCAGTTAATTGGTTTTAAGCTCTTATAAAGCTGTATCTGTGATTCAATTTAAGTCGGTCAGTTGTAATTTGGCGTATGACTTTAAACCAAAGATTTGAGAAAGATATTTCTGAAAAACAAAACAACCACAAGAATGTCACAGAATTGCTTCTACCTTAATTTGACTCGATAATCTCAGAAATGGCGCCACGTAGGAAGACTTGGCCATTTCTAAGAGTTTGGTGATTCTTTTCACGTTAGGATTGTCGAGTTGCGAACTAATGCCAGATAAATCGGCGCAACGGTTCTTCCAGAATTCTACTTCATCCAAAGGACCTGATGTCTCTGATGTTTCAAAAGCATCCTGATGACTGAGAACATCTTTGATTTGACGAGCCCAGTGAATCATGGAAGCTGCAAAAAGAAAAACAAACAAAAAAGAATAAACAAAATGCAGCCAAATATCAAAGGGAGGTAATTTCGTCAATCTATCAATCTGATCATCGTGTTTTTCTTGAGCTACATCCCATGGTGAGGGTAGAAAACCCTGGGCCCATTCCACATTCCATGGTGAGGGTGGAAAACCACTGTACTCATCCAATGGTGAGGGTGGAAAACCATTCTTAAATTCTCTGACTAAAGAAATCAAATTTTTGGTTTTGCTGCTCTTGCAAAGTGCATAGTGATATGAGACAAAAGAAGTTACTTCCCTTTGATTTGAACCGGATGTGAGAAAGAGGATTTTGCTAGACACGAAAGAAGATATTTTGGACTCTTGGGAGAGGTCTGTACAGTGGTGTAGTGCTGTAGTGCTGTTGGAACACATGGGAACGGCGGTCCCTTATTTTGGGGGGGATGGGGAACAGCGTTCCCTCACTATCTATATACTGCTAAAACTCTCTATTTGAACAATTCACTGATGAGAAAAATTAGCCAGTATATGTCCAAATACTCATCCCATATGCTCTCAAAATATCTCTGAAAATCCCACAAAACTCAGATTTTTTTAGTGATCACTGCACAACAAAAGGCAAGCAAAGTAATTCATTCATTGATCACCCCTTTTTCCAATTCTTTAGTTGATCACCCCAACACGGCATGCTGCCAAAAGACGTTGGTGTGCGGTTTCCATTGAGTGACCTGTATACCTCTAAAATTCTCTATTTGAACAATTCACAGGTAAGAAAAATTAGCCAGAATATGTTCAAATACTCATCCTATATGGCCTCAAAACTTTGGTTAAAAATTGGTTATATTTCAAAAGTTTTGGTTGGGTGGAGGAGGGGATTATATCTTTTTTTTTTACAACATATGTATCCATTCATGTCTGTCTGTCTGACATCTTTAAAAAATTTTTACCAGAAAAGTTTCCAATGATTTTGAGCAAATTTTTTGTGGCATATTAAATTCTAAAAATTAAATATTTTTCTGCATTGATTAGAAATAAAAGACAACTTATTTGGTGAAATGCAACGGTTTGCAAATAAATTTATTTAATTTACTCATTTTGGATTCAATCGATGATGACGTGATGAGCACAGGAACTTTCTCACAGATATCAAATTTTGCAAAGACTAAAAATAGTTTTCATGAAAACGAATTAGAAATCTGTTGGTCATTAATGAATAACGGACATTTCAGTCATTGTAGTTCTATGGTTAATTCAATAAAATGTCATTTTTATTGTGATTGATGACAACTCAGTCCTATCTAGCTGTGAGTCAGGGCTTTTATCTTACAATGGACAAGGGCTTTTATCTTGTAATGGATAACTATTTTCGCCACCTGCCACAGTTAATGACTTGTTTTCTCAGTTGTTTGAAGTTTCGTGAGGGAGCATTATCATTATTCTATGAATTAGTCAGACTATGATCCTTATCTTTATTGATTTGATCATAATGTTTTGGCTGGTGTAACTCTCCAACCCCTGTCAGGGTTGTTTTTTTTTAAATTTCTTAAGAATCTTGGACTTGTACTCAAGTGGTCATGGGATGGTGGAGAGATGCTGGTTGTAATACTTTCACCTGTCCACTTCTACTCTTCCACACTTGAGCAATCTACCACAATCCACATTTGGCTTGCCAGGCCCTTCGAAGTGTTGGACATGCCTCCCTTCCCCAAGTAAGGAGACATGAGAGGGCCTTACCCTACCATGCTGGCTCTTGACATATTGACAGGGGGAAGAGATGAATACATACCTTTTCCAAGGGCATTAGTGTGAAGTGAGTGCAAACTTTCTCAGTCAGAGTTTGAACTTGGTTCACAGATCCCATTCTTTATGCCATTACGCACCCCTCTACACACAGCTGTAGGCCTATGTTACATTTGGTAATCTTCAAGATCTTTTCAACAAAATCTTTTATCTCGATAACAATTTTTGGATTTTCTTAAGTGCAACATGAACCATTGTTATTTCGGATCTGTGAATTGCCCTCGCTGGAGTGCTTGCAAGAGTTAGCAACAAAAACAATCATAAATGAGATAAGGGATTATGTTCAAAATTCCTTAAAGATTAGTGAATGTGACTTACACCTGAAGATAGCAGGACCAGTGACGTGGCAAGGGGCGACAGAGGACAGTCGCCCCCAGGTGCAAGTGTCAAGGGGCGCAAAAAATGTTGTAAAACTTTACAGTTCTTGATTATTAAAACTCAATTTTATTTAATAACAACGTTTCAGAAGTTATTGTGGAGAATAAGAATTTTAAAATATACAAATTAAGAATTTAAAAAAAAAATATTTTAATAATTAATTTTTGAGCAAATATCTTTTTTTTTTCACAATCGCAAAGTCTACAATATATTTAAAAAAGAATCCCGGCTAAAAGTCACAGGAAGAAAAGTCACAGAACCAAAGTCACAATGTAGCGTTACCCTGAGCTCCCTAAAAAACGTAATAGGAAGAAAAGTCACAACTTTGGTTTTCTGGGTAGGAAAAAAAAACATCGGAACATTTTTTTTAATAAAATAAGTAATATTTTAATTTATTTAGTAATGGTGTAAGAAATATTTTAATAAAATAAGTATGTTATATTGTGACTTTATTTTAGGTCTATGTAAGGTGGTATTTGATTCTTTATGTTATTGTTATTAAATGGGTAATGAGTCACAAAATAAATAATCAAAACATTTTAGGGGGTGGGCGCGCCAAAATTATCTTTGCCCCCCGGGTGAGAACCCTTGCTACGACCACTGGGCAAGACTAGACATAGTGATCAAAACAACAAAGATAAGGATACCAGTCAAAGTAATTCATGGACTAATAATTGTTGAGATAAAGATAATAAAGATGTCAACAGGAACAGGGAGGAAAGAGTTAACTCTTAAATTCATGAACTGCTTGATACGGCTCCTATTGACAGTGGAACTCTTCTGTGAAAAAGTGGGCAGTAGAAATGGACTGGGAATAGAATAAAAAATAATGAATAGAATATTTAAAAAGTGAAAAAGATTACCTAAAGGTCAAAGGGAGGTAACTTTAATCAGTAGTTATTTCCTTTGAAATTTAATTTTTTATATGAATTTAAAAGTAAAAAAAAAGTGGAAAGAATTCCTCACTTTCAAGTCTTTGAACGAGATCTTTGTTCTTGGAGGCAACTTCCATTGGAATATGAAGACCTTCTCTTGGGATGTATAAAACGGTTTTGCCCTCTAATTTCCACCAAGTATCAGTTAAAGTAGCCAAGAATTTGTGCAGTTGGGCCGAGAAGTCATTCTTAATGCCTGGGAGATTGTTGAGGAAAAAAGAATGATCATTTCTGGCAACTCTGGAAGAAAGGCAGCAATGAGTAGAAACAAAGAGAGAACTGTTGAATGCCTATGTCATTGAACGAATGAGGGTGTCTGACTGTAAAGAAACGGATTTTAGAGGGTGTCTGAGTGTAAAGAGAAGGATCTTAGAGGGTGTCTGAATGTAAAGAAAAGGATCTTAGAGGGTGTCTGACTGTAAAGAAAAGGATCTTAGAGGGTGTCTGAGTGTAAAGAGAAGGATCTTAGAGGGTGTCTTAGTCTTAGAAAGGGGATTTTGTTAATATTAAATGTTTCTAGGCCGAAACGAATAAACATTGCTCATTAATAAAATCAAAAGAACTCTTTGTGTCTAAACAACCTGTGTGGGACGACAAGGTTTCAAACAATTCAAAGTACAAATTTGACTTTCCTTCCAACCAAACATTCTGGTCGAATCGTAACCAAGGGAACAAAAAGGATACTGTCTGGCCAGGATGTGTTTTCAAAGAACATTGGAGCATAAATTCCCGTCATCAGTCGCAGGTGACTGGCCATAATGTCTGTATCTCTGACGGTGCCGTATTGCACGACTTTGAGGAAATTGTCCGAGGTGACTTCTTTTGTCTGTGTTCCTTTGATAAAATAACATAAATGACCTTGGCTGTGCGATGGCATACGATGTTCCAGGGACAGGCCACATATGGGATCATAATAAGCCACGAGCAGATTGATGTAAGGGTCTTCAACGAATTGCCAAATGATTTCTTCATGTTTTTCGTTCCAGGAATCAGAGACTGATTTGCAGAGGACAACGCGCTTCTTTATCATTTCAACCTTTAGAAAAATAACAACAAAAGAAATATATACATACTAGAAGAGTACCCATCAAAAATGATAGGATTATTTATGTATGGATAAATTATACAAATATATATTTTAGTATGTCCGCTCGGATAGTGTAATGGTTAGCACATCTGCGTCACATGCAGAAAGTCATGGTGAACAGTGTGGAAAACTCTTTCTTAGGACAAATTTCCCTGTGCACTGAGCAGCTAATTGAGTACACTATAAGCTGTGTGATTAGGGTGGGGGTATCCCTTCCATGGACTTGCGTCCTGCCAAGGGGGTGGTCATAAAAAACATGTAGGAATAAAGTCCTGGTCTCGACCAGAATTGAAACTTGCAAGGATCACTAAGCTGACACATGAAACAGAGACCAGGATTTTGTCACCGGCCTCCATACTCCACTGGAAGTTGTATCTTGGGAGACGGAAGCTTTACTTACTTTTTATATTTTAGTTTGAACGTATTTATTGCAAACAAAAAACGTATACTTTGAACAAAATTTATTCTTTTGTCGATTTTCTACAACTCTTCGTATTTTCTGTTTTTTAATAATTTTAAAAACAATAAGGCAACAGAATTGGTTAATAAAATGAATTGAGAAAAAAATCAGTTTTATTCAACATATAAAATCAGAGATGCCTACATTTGTTTTCTGTCCCACAACGAAGACATCAGCAGCAGCAATAGTAATGATGTAGAAGCAAACACACACAGTAGAGCCTTGCTTTACCCCTTTCTCTCTTTCTGTTTACTTTAGCATGACAGAAAGCAACAAACAAACAAAAAAATAACAACAGCTTTTATATTATAAGATAAGATATCTACACACCCTCATAGGTCAAAGTCCTATCATTTGACCTTCATAGTTCCAGATCCAGGTTGAATTAACTATTTGGACAGATTATCCAAGGTCATAGATTATGCGGCTAGGATTATGCAGAAACAACACATGTTTGAACCACTTATTATATACCAACCATGAGTTTTAAATAACATGGATTGATAAAACACAAACAAATAGTAAATGTGAATGAAACATTTTGATCAAATTTTGGTTGGATTAAAAGAAGGTTGGACTACTGTATCTGAGTTGAGTGTTAAATGTATCATTTCAAATGGTGCTCTTGGGGAAGGCATGTACTTAAAACCTCCAAACACACATTAAATGATGAAAAAAGAAAATTCAAACCCGGTTAAAAACTTTTTCCCCATTGAAGAAAAACCATTCATTTCAAACAAAAGATATTAAACGAAACCCAATGGTTACCACTGAAGGTCCTGGGTCTTCCAACTGGACTGTCTCCACGGGAGGACCACTTCCTTCTGTTTCTGATGTTGCTGGCTGTTGTTTGTCAATGGCCGATAAATCATGACCTGAGAACAGAAAAGAAGAAAAAGAAAAAAATAGCTTTCATTATGGAAAAGTTACAGCCAAACCATGTTGGACGCACCGGTTCTCATATGATCACCAAAGTTAAGCAATGTCAAGCCTGGTTAGTATCGAGATGGGTAACCATTGGGAATACCAGGTGCCGAAAGCAGCTAAGGATGATGTAGAGAGCCTCTCATGGCGATCACATTAATCCTCCTAAGGAGGAGACTGATCACTACATTATGCACAATAACGCAAGCCAAGGGTCCCCTTGTCCCCCTGACTGGCCTGGCTGCGAGTGACAAGAAATGAATTAATAAAAAGTTTGAACATTAACTCAATAGAATAGAAAAGCAATTTGAATCTTTTCGGCAATTTAGTTTCCGAAAATGTTCTCCAGTTTTTTTAGAATGGACATTATCTCTGATCTCTTCAGGACTAGAATATTTTTGGAAGACCGAAGTATTAGTCGACTCTTTTTTAATTAGAAACCGTTAACCAAAACTGTCAACATAGGTTTCTTCAGTTTTCAAGTCAGTCCGGCTGGCTGGCTGGCTATGTATGTATGTATGTATGTATCAAGTGTACAGGCCACACCAATGAAGCTAGAGGGCTGAAAATTTAAATATTTACTCATTATTATGTCTAGAAAAAAAGTTTTTTTTAAAAATTACCCCCCTAAATAGGTTTTTAGTTCAATTTGCAATTTAAGTTTATGCTAAATTGGTCCCTTAGTTTGTGTCCAGCAGCATTCATGCTTGTGTTTTGAAAAGTGTCCAACACAAGGTGAGAGGAGTAACTTATTCATTGATCACACCCAACATGGCATGTTGCCAAAAGAGGTTGGTCATACGATGGTTTCTATTGAGTGACTACCCAGACCTGTTTTTATTTTTAATTTTGACTACTTTTTACCTTCATCTTTTATTTTTAGTTGTTTTTATCACAACTTTGACTCTCATTCATTTAGGCCGCTCGTTTAGCAGTTGCTCACACCGGTGCCGGGCAAATATAGGTTCTCAACTAATAAATGTCATTATAATTATCATATTCTGTCGGATATAAAATTATCCATCATTTGATTTCATTGAGAGCCACACTATATTCGTGCCTAAATACATATGTGAAAATGGAGAAGCCAATAAAGTGTATGATTAAAAAAAAAAAAACTCCTGCCTACCAAAATGATAATTTTACATCCGACAGAATATGATAATTATAAAGACATACCGACTGAGCTAATGAATTTATTCACATTTACGATTTAGGCTGCTCATTTAGCAGTCGT
>VCCN01005569.1:3434712-3453321 GCA_006491835.1 Architeuthis dux | reverse complement strand
TCCGATGTCATAGAAATGTCATCGGCAAATCTTAAGTTTATAAGTCTGTTAGACTCTCCTGCTGGTCCTCCCGGGTATGATATCCAAAAGGAGGACATGTCCTCTTTTTTTCAATTGAAATATGATGTCCCCCTTTTTTGGTTTCCACTTCTTTACAAGCAATACTAACTCTAAGGATGGACAGGCTCTTTGCAGAGTTTAAGGCACATCACGCAATGTCCTGTGTTAGTGAAATGTCTCTGCAATTTCAATCAACTTGGTTCATTAAATATTAGATTTTTTCTTTTGCGTTGAGTGTCTTTCCTGCTTGAAGGGTAGGAAATATTTAGAGGAATGTGTAACGATAAAGGTTGAATTGGGGTCACATGGTTACCAGTGAAAGTCTGATCACATAGCAACAGATTTATTAAACCCTTTCCGGATTATCTCGGATATATTCGTTTTTGGCATTTTGTGCTTTTTCAAAATATCGCGTGATAACTCAGGCATGAAAAAGAAATCCATTTTTGGATGTAAATGGAAATGTTTGTCTCCCTAGAGCATAATACGAATGCATAGGTCAGTGATAGTGATATTGTCTAGATGCCAGCCTGGGATTGGCCTTGACAGGACAAAGAAAGTAAGGACTTAGCAGCTGCAGCGATGGGCGGTTGTGTCAGTGGTACTGGAAGGATGGACAAGGCAAGACTGGAAGAAACCGCAGATAGCAGCAGGAAACCATGACAGAGAGACCCGGGATGCAAAAAGGAGGACAATCTATATTCTGGAATCAATTGAAATGGAGGACATTTCAAAATGAAACAAAATTTAAGATATAAACTTTTATAATGAAAGAAAACATTAAAATAATCTCCTAGCTTAATGCTGTTTAGGCATACTTTTGGAGCTGGCTATTTTTGACAAAAGCTCTTCCTTTCTTAACAGATAACTCCATGCATGTCACAGCCTGCGTGTGTGTTGTACATTAGTTGTCAGTTGTAAAGGGGGTTTCCCTGCATGTATGCAGGCTCACACACTGCGAGCGAGTTGTGCGTGTAAAGGAGTGAAAATAAACAAAAAAAAAAGGGGACATTTTAAGGTTAAAGGAGGACCTCGTATTTCAATTGAAAAAAGAGGACATCTCCTTTTGGATACCATATGGTAACCCTACCTGGGAGTCAACAGGTACGATGAAGGGACTGTCTTAATATTGCCGCTATATCGTTTCATCTCAGTTTTGCCTCGTCATATAATATATAAAACCGAGGGTAGTGGAACGAGGAGAACCGACTGCATTATGTATTTCTCCTCCTCATCTAGGTATTCCGGGCTGCATATCCTAAAGGCTCTGAGAAAGAAACCTATGATGAGGCCTGATTTTATTTTGGGTGTGTGGTTCGAGTAGAAGTGTGTGTGTGTGTGTGTGTGTGTATATATATATATATATCCCCCAATCTGGGTGTTTCTGACAATGTGTGGGTGTCCTTTTGTTTAACGGCTATTTAATTTTCAACTGTCACCTGGAATCAATTTTCGATCTTGGCTGACTCAGCAACGGTGACCATGACAATACAACATATGATCAGAGTTAAGCCCATTAACTGAAGCAGGTGGCAAAGAGTAAGAGGTATCCATTGCAAGATAAAAACCCTGACTCACAGATGGAACCAAGTTGCCATCAATCACAATAAAATGGAAATTTCATTGAGTTAGCCATATAACTGCATGACGGAAATTTTAGTCAATCGCAGTTAATGGGTTGATATCTTTAATTGTTTCACAATTGTTGGAATGCAAAATGTTCAGAGCAACAAAAACCAATGTTGCTCTCATTTGAGGTTCTCTTTTAATTGGTACCTGGACTTTTTATTGAACAATGTTTCATTGGCAAGACAAAATACACATGTACACACCACAAAGACATATACCCTTATGCCACATACACACACATACCACATACACATGTATGTGTGTGTGTGTTAGTAGAGAGTGTGTGTGTGTGTGTGTGTTTTGCATTTTCGATGAAACAATGTTTCAATGAAAAGTCATGCCACGCTTTTAATCAATGCAAGTTTTGGCTGAAACATAGACTCTTTTCATGCAATCTAATACTTGGATATCGTCTTACTATAATTCACTGAATGTCCGTATTTGATAGCGTAACTTAAGAACCACACAACATATCCCCATGAAATTGTCTGTGTGTACTAATGGGACCTCCAGGCATGTTTTTAGCCAGTAGTTTTTGAAAATTCAAAAATAAAAAAAAATGAAATAATGTGTGGCCTGCATACGAAATAGTGTGGGGTCTATGTTCACACTCACCCCAATAATAATGATTAGATTTTCATCTATCTGCATAACACTAAAAGTCTGTTTCTGCTTATATGTATGCGACCTCTGAGTAGCCAAACTGATCACATTGTAGCCAGAGGTATTGAATCAAAGTACCCCTAAAATGTGCTAACTTAAAGAATGCAAAAAAAGGTCCAGGTGATTTGCAACTGAATAATAATAGTGTGGATTCAGCATTTGCATTCACGACGACGATCATGATCATGATTATCAAGATCTATCTATCACTAAAAGTCTGATTCAGTTTATCTGTATGTGACCTCTGAGTAGCCAAACCGGGGCATTGTAGCCAGAGGTATTGATCTCTTATTGGGACCTAAGGCCCCATTTAGGTTTTCAGCTAGTCTTTATAACTCACCAATTCATTCTAATGAAGTCTTCCTCTCAAGATCCACAGAGCTTAACGTATATGCCAGACTATAAGATGAATGGTTTACAAGGGTATTTGGAGGGTTACCGCTCACTGCAACTCTTCCAAGCCACATAAGTGTCCATATCAAACTTTGGTAGACAGCCACCTAGTCATAATACCAGCGCATGTCTGTCTTCTATACTGGCATGGTACAGTATTTCTGTAGTTTCATAACTTGAGAAGATTATTTATTCATTTGCCTCCCTCCCACCATGAGCAAATTTAACACGAGGTCGGCTTAACGTGAGGGGGCCCACCCGCATGTGGGCAATGAGACAAATTGCTTAGTCCCTGCTACTAGTGTCGCAAAGGCATCAGGGCGAGCCTGACCCTCGCGTTTTAGTGAGTAGGTGCTGCCCCAGGGCAACTGATCCCCAGATATTGAGCATACTTTTTTGACGCCACAGGATGAAGGAACAAGGTCCAACTAGATAGGTTTCCATACCATTTATTATTCAGATGATAGTTTGAAATTCCAATCTATTACAAGAATTCTGTTATCGTAACTGATATACACATCAATGTGATCTCTGATCTTAATTTTTGCTACTAGCATTATACTCTACGGCTATTGAACTTTAAGTGTCAGGAGAAGATTGGTGAGGATTGTTTTTTGGGATGGTTTACATTTCCTTCGGGACGGTTAAAATTGTTTTTCGGGACGGTAGTGAATAAAGTTAGTCTGGAGCCCTGAATTAATCACTGCTACCCACAACACTAGTTTATTGCTGGGTTTAGGTTATTCATGTATTCTGATATTAATATGTATCTATGTATCCGGACTTTGCCCAGCACTAACCGTTCATAGTAGAAACTTGAAATTTTGCACACACACTCCCCTCAATAGAGTAGGGAAAATCTTTTTGTTTTTTTGAAAATTCCCCTCCTAAATGTTTTTAATGGTGTTCAATATACAATGTAAGTAGATGCCAAATTGATCACTTAGTTTGTGTCCAGCAGCATTCTCACTGCCAGCTACTGTTTAATTTACCAGGTAAAAAGAAGAATATGTAGGTGGTGGTGATTCATAATTTCCCTTAGAATGCTAGTTTTTGTTGCTTTTTATCGTTGTCTGAGTAATTGCAATTAAAGCAACTAAAATCAAGATGAAAGAAAATACTAGTCAAAAATCATTAATGGTTGACAATACTTCATCTAATAAACAAAATAAAGGTAATTGTTAACTATTTATAAGTTAATAGTTGTGTCCCCCTTCATGATTGGCTGTTTAGTGTATATCAAGGTAGATGGCTCTTGAATGGCAGTGATTTACATAGTGCTGGGCTATTGACCAATCAGGGCTGGCCTTGGGGTGCCACCATTGCTATATTAGCTTCCCACTTTGAAGGAAGCCTACACTTTTCTATTGTAAATACACATTTTTTTAACTGTATATACACCCCCACCCCCCTCACAAGTGGTATTAAGTAGAACATCCATAGAGAAAATGCAGTATTTTGGTGAATATAGAATGAAAGAAATATTCAGAATAAATCTGCCGTTATGGTGAAAGAAATAATAAAGTACAACTGGGTCAGCAAATGAGACTAGCTAAGTTAAAGTTAAGATAGAGAAGACCGATACCTACCTCCTTCCCCCTTTTGACCTTGTGTCACATTTATTTTTTAAATCTTGTATTTTTCAAAAATAAATAATCACTTTTCTATTGTAAGCTGAAGGAGTGAAGCCCTAGTGAATTGCAAGGCTGATCATTAAAATGGATATTTTGACAGTAATGAAGCTTGATATTTTTTAAAGTGTTGTGTGGTGGGGAGGGAGCAGCACGTTGCTTCATTTCACTGCCCCACATTTACAAATCCTAGGCTGTTCTTGTTTCTTCTTGTGAACCCCACACACAGAATTGGCTTGTAAATTCTCTTTTTCAACATAAACAATCGGTGGGAGTTTTTCAGGAAGAAGCATCTCTCTTCTTTTGGTTCCTAAATACAGTAGACACCCATTAATACAGCACCCCCAGGGATTTAAGAATGCTGTTATTAGAAACCGTTAACCAAAACTGTCAACATAGGTTTCTTCAGTTTTTAAGCTGGTCTGGCTATATATGTATAATGTGTACAGGCTGCACCAATGGAGCTAGATGGCTGAAAATTTAAGCATTTACTCATGTCTAGAAAAATGTTTTTAGTGGGGGGTTCAATTTGCAGTGTAAGTTTATGCTAAATTGGTCCCTTTGTGTTTGGCAACATTCACACTTTTTTTGAAAGTTCAGACCTTTTTAGTGATCACTACCTTACAAAGAGCGAGAGAAGTAACTTATTCATTGATCACGCCTTTTCCCAACTTTTTAATTGATCACTCCTGACATGGCATGCTGCCAAAAGATATTGGTCACATGATGGTTTCTATTGAGTGACTAACCACACCTGTATTGAATTAGCCGTTATAATGGGTGGATTTTTTACAAAGTGTATTAATAATGAGAAAACAAAAATGACTTTTTATTACCCTTTCACAGTCTGATGCTCCATGATACCTTAGGAGGCATTATTTGAAGGGTTTACTAATTTTAGTTTTTAAAATATTGCAATAAAATATTCATGTGCTGTTGCTGCAAAATATAAAAACAAACGTGCCATTAGAATGGGTGTGTCATTAAATAAGGCTGTTAGAACGAGAGTTTACTGCATATATAGATTTGAATGCTCTTGCATTGCCCTACGCTATGTCACACTTGGGTCAAACCCGTTTCTAGTACAGGTACACAATCTCTTTTCTGAAACCCTCTTGGGACCAGACACCTTTCGGAATTCAGAACTTTTCAGAATGGTAGTACAGTACTGAATATAGGGTAGACAATTAAGTCGATTGTTAGGGAATGGCAATGTCTCTGCAATGAACCTTGTGAATATTTTCACTGAATTAATAATAATTGAAAATTGCTCCATAAATCATTGAGGCTGATTCCCAGCAGGTTCAGAGTAGATGGATCCCCAAAGGGGAGTCACAGTAATTGATAGACACGTGCAATTCTACCCTGTACCTTTTGTTTCATATTCTGGAATACCTTGGATAGTGTGTTTTGATGTAATATGGTTATGGTATTGCTGTACAAATTAATGTTACTATGTATCAGCTAAACATCCTGTTGAAAATTTTCTAGGTCCAAAGCCCAGTCCTGTAATGATTGAGCAGAAAATGTCTAAACATGGATTTGTTTATTCAAATGTTTATAGTGTCTTTACTTGTGGGCAGATTGTTGTGAAAATTGGCAGTATTGCAGGAAAGACTTGTGTGGCCTCGTGCGTTTTAGGATTTTTGGCCATGTTTGTTTATGTGCGGCCTCATGCTCGTTAGGACTTCAAGAGTTAAATTATAAGACCTTGAACCATTCGGTTTTGAACAATATGAAACATTTTGGAACAAATTAACTGAACTATTCAAGGTATACCTGTATTATTATTTATATAAATCTTCATATTTTTACAATAAAAAAATGTTACCGTGGTCAAACGCTGTTCAAGATATTCTTCAAGTTGATTGATTCCTTGTCTAAATGTTTGTTTAGTACAGAAATAATTAATCACTGCTAACCACAACACTGTTTTATTGCTGGGTTTAGGTTATTCATGTGTTCTGATATTTATATGTATCAGGAATTTGACCAGCCCTAACCGTTCATAGTAGAAACTTGAAATTTTGGTCCCCTACCTCCCACCCCATAATAGGTTTTTAGTGGGGGGTTCAATATACAATGTAAGTTTATGCTAAATTGGTCACTAGTTTTTGCCCGGTTGTTGTTTTTTTGTTGTTGAAAATTCAGACTTTCTTTTAGTGATCACAGCCCAACAAAAGAGAAGTAACTTATTCATTGATCACCCCTTTTTCCAACTTTTTAATAGACCACCCCCGACACAGCATATATGGGTGGTGGTGATTCATAATTTCCCTTTGAATGCTAGTTAGGTTGTTACATTTGAAATGCTGTCTCGCCAAGACTAATTTTCAAGTATGATTTCAAATTGGGACATAGTGCTGCTCAAGCTGCTGATAACGTCAACAAAGCATTTAGAGTGAACATTACAGTGCAAACTGTTTAGCATTGGTTCAATAGGTTTAAGTTTGGAAATATGAATCTAATTATATAAATACCATTGTCACTTTTTTGTACAGATGTCTGTTTTTCTGTCATTTTATTCCAAACCGATTTATAAAATTAACAAACACTACCGCCCCTGCGATTCGATCTCCTGACGTAGACCTTAGTAGATCGATGACATACACATGAGCTATCACTACAGAGATGAAATGAAGGATTTAAAGCCTAAAGTATTGCCAGTCAGTCAGATTGGGTAAGGGAGAAGCGGATATCAAAGCAGCGAAAGTCGCTAGACAGACATGTTTTGTTTTTTTGTTTTTTTAAATTAGGCTAACGGAAATCGTAGATCACTTTGACAAGCAAATTACTGATGGATTGAAAAAGCATGCAATGTGCTACAATTACAAAATATTTATTAATTTAATATTTAATTTCATTAATTTGATATGTATTACCATATTTACATGAGTACAATGCTACTTCGAATATAATGCGACCCCCACATTTTGTAGCAAAAAATCAGTAATATATTTTATCCTCTTATTGCTGGAAATTTAAAAACACAAAAACACAAACCCTAAAACTGAGATGGTTCCTGCTTTTGCTCGGTCACTTTTGGTTTGGATTTACCTAAAGATCTAAATTCTGTATATTTGTTGGTTTGTTACCATAATACAGCAAAAATGTTACCCTTCATTTTTGACGGGTTCTATGCTAGTATCTACCAATAATAAATCATGATGGAGGCCCAAACCAGTTCTTAATGATGAAGAATTATCAACAGCTATGGCCAACAATCCACAAACAACGGTCCAAGCACTTTCTGGGGACTTTAGAAGTTCAACAGCGACCATATCACATCATCTCAAGGCAATGGGAAAGGTTAAATGTTGGGAAAAATAGGTCCCACATGAATTGAATGAAATGCTCCATGACAGTGTCATATGTCCCATCTCTCAGTTGACTGTGTCTATGCTTAGAGAATTGGGATATGAAGTTGTGCAGCATCCTCCATATTCACCTGACATTTCTCTTAAAGATTATCATCTTTTCAAGCATTTTGAGCTTCATATCCATAATAAAAGGTTCAATAATAGGGAAGCCATAATTTGTGCTTTTACTGAATTTGTGACCACTAAACCTAAAGAATGTTATAGTGCTGGCATATCATCATCAGAAGATCATTGGGAAAAGGTTATTGCTTCAAATGGGTCAGATTTTGATTTTAAATCTTTACTGTTTTTTGTTGTTTATATTATCCTTTGTCTTAATATTCAAAAAACATTTCATAACAATCTAATACATACTTTCTGTTTTCGGCCTTGTTGTCTGGGGCCTAGAATACACTGACTGCATCCCCTGCAAAGGGGTAAGACATCCCCAAACAGGGGCCACCTGTTCTTTCACCAAAGTCGCAAGTCTCTACTTAAAAAAAACCCCAAAAAACCTCTGAATTTCAGAATTTTAAACTGATTTTGGCATTAAATGACCCATAAAGGTATGATATGCTGCTAAACAAATCCATCAATCTTTCTGCTTTGTTTACCTCTGCCAACAAAGTCGGAAGAGGTATATGCATTCACTTGTGTCTGTCTGTCAGCCTGCACAATATCTTGAAAAGCTGTCAATGGTGGGCTTTGGAAGAAGTGATTAAATTTTAGGGCAGAACCATGAATCTTTTCCTTCCCTGCATCATAGCTCTATGTCCACTGCACACAATATCTCCAAAAGTTCTCAATGAAAATTTTTTGGAAGGGTTGGCAATGGACTATGGAAGAAGTGATTACATTTTAGGGCAATCCATCATCTTTTACAGGTATTTCCTCTGCATCATCACTATACACACAATGTTTCCAAAAATTTCAATGACATTTTATGGATGGGTAGGACATGGTGTAAGAAAGAATTGCTTAAATTTTGGGGTGGATCCAGGTATTTTTCAGAGTGACCTCCCCTGCATCATAGCTATATATGAATTGATTTTCATTCAGTGTATAGTGACAATGGTGTTGGCCGAGTTATGCTTTTTAGTTTCAGTTGTGACCCCAACTGTTCATTTTCATCTTTTATCATTTTAATGCTGGTTAGTTTTGCTATACCTTTTCTGGAGCAAGTTAAAAAATACAGCAAGCAAATCCAAAAATACGGCAAGTTTTTGCTTGGAAAAAGGTATAGATCATATGGATTTTTTTTTCCCAACCTCAGGATTTCACATGACAGGCACCCCATAGCACTTGGCACCCTGGGCGACTGCCTGCATTGTCGGTACCTAGGGGCAGCCCTCTACTTGATCATATGTTTTTCTACAACATCATTATTAATTTGATTGTCCATTGCGCAGGTGTTTAATGGAGATCAATTATTTATAAAACCCACTCGTTACTCATTATTTTTTCATTATTTCATTCATCATCAGATCTTGTCGCACCACTGGTGTATCTAGACAATATTACTAATACTAACCGATGTATTCGTATTCGTGCCACAAATTCCAGCTACAACCATCTCCCAAGTTTACAGCAACCTCGCATCTGCAATCGGCACCGCCACCCCTGCCAATGCCAACATCACTGCCCACGCCAACATCACTGCCCACATCAGATCTACCACATACACCTACTCCACGGAATAGTTCACCCAGTGACCTGACTGAGCAGCCACTGCCACCAAACTCCGACCCCAAAGGCATCAGAACCACCAAGACTCTAACTGACCAACGAGCCTAGCAGCAGTAGTCCTGTACCTGACAGCTCACATGCTCGTTCGAGACCTCCATTGGCATGGAGACAGCTAATACATTTTAACAAAAGGAGACTTAAAAAATGACATCAGCTGCGATACCCCATGAAGACTTGAGGGGTAGACAATATTACTAACACTATCCTATGTATTCGTAACAGCTAACCTGTGCTCAGCTTATATTTGTTTCAGCTGTCTAATATCCATAGAAGTGTTGTATCATTTGCTTGCTTCATGTATTTGTCAGAGCATGTGGGGCCCCGTGAGCAACCATGGATGATGTGGTCCATGGTCTGGGGGCACCTCACAACAGGGCCACTGTAGCTTGTCTCTTGTTCTTCCCACTTTGGATCTTGCTCTGTCTAGAGTGACCCAGTCCTTTCTACTGAGAGCCGTCCCTCTGGGCAGGTATTCACTTGGGCTTGGCAAGGCTTCATTTATAAATCATCATCTGAAGTGTTGACATTGTGGGAATAAATGCCTTGAAATATACAATCATCTGATGGGGAAGTTAAAAGTCCACTAAGTTTTTATTGGTTAATATTTAATCTTATCGCAGTATGATACAATGCTGGCCAACATATATAGAGATGTGACAAAAGTAAAATAGACACTTCTATTTTCAAAGAAGAACCTTTTATTCAATGATTGAAACAATTCTGGAATATTATGCAAATTAAAATTTGGTTGATTTGCCATTTGCAGATTTTAAGGTTCTATCAAATGTATTGTATCTTAAAGATATACATTTTATCAGATCTGCTATCTTCTCTTGTGGGATATCTGACAAGGTTGCAATGAAAGCAAATCTTATTTTATAAGTCTTTCTGGGCATTATCTTCATTTCATGATCCCAAATACCTCCGACATGTTCAATAGGATTCATGTCTGGGAACTGATTTGGCCACGGGTCACTTAATACCTTTTTGTAGCTGTTGGAGTCTAAGATTAGAGACCCAATCATTGTTTGTAGCAATTGTGGATTTTTACAGGGCCAGGATGCTAGTCTGATACCCAAGATGGACTAAGACAGGCAGTGGTGATTCTAAGGGGGACCATGGCACCCCCAGAATTTTGGCTGGCCCCTAGGTTTGCCCCCGCACACACTTTCATATGCTTTAATGTAGCTGATTATCTCAGATTTTCGAGAAAAAAGAACTATGCCGTAAAAATATAATAATTTTGAACATGGCAGCTTTGAAATCGAAGAAATATACTCCCTTTATTTTTGTTTTGAGAATAACCTCCCTTGTCGTCTGACAGCTTGGGGTTGCGAAAGTGGATTAGCGTCCAACTCTATGAAAATTGTTTCACTTACTTTATTCAATTTAGTAAAGTATTATATTTTAAAAATCATTCATATAAGTTGTGTATATGTGTGGTGAAGTATAAAAATGAAGATTTCTTGTCACATGCATAATCTAGGCCCCCAAGTGTTGCCCCCCACTTTCTAAGAACTAGAAACGCCACTGCTTACAGGGCTCTCCTGTTTAGCCAGAAATCTTCCATAATGAGCAGTTAGATTTTAAGTAGTTTTTTTTTTTTCATCAGGTATCTTAAATTTAGGATTGTTGTCAAGCGGTCCTTGCCATGTCTAGTAAATTAGATGAAGGCTGACAGCTGCTGTGTACCTTGCCCAAAGGTGACCTGCAACTGTACTAAAGAGATGAATTCAACTTGCTCTGGTGTTTCTCCTATCTGCATACTTGGCTGTCCTTGTATGGCTTTTTACAAACCTCCGATCCAGAGAGGAATGTATTTTCCCCTTTTCTCCCCCAGGACTAGACAAGGTGGTTGGTGGTTGTCTTTCGTGTCCGAAGAAGATTTTCATTATGTATTCATCTGTGAACTGTCAGTTTGTTCTGCAACCAGTATTGTCAAATCAAAAAATATGTTCACGCTAGTTTGATGCCAAAACACGCTAAATTTTTAAAAAATAGCCAAAAATGGCAAAAAGGCACTAAAAATAGTCAAAAATAGCCAGCAAATGGCCAAAATGTTTTATGTGCTAATTTAGCACTTTTTGCACTGCCAAAACCAGTAATGCGCTGAATCTAGTGGGAAACGTGCTAAATTGGCAACACTGTCTGCAACTGGAGGCGCAGAGTCTGGAGTAGTGCAGGCACTGGAAGTCGGTTGTTTGGATCACTGCCTGTGTTGTCCTATGGTGTTCTTCTCTTGCAGTGATGAGTCCTGACGCCAGTCTTCCTCAAAGTTTTCAGAGTCTTGATGGACTATGGCTTGTCAGTGTGGGTAGTTTTTGGCACACTCTTCCAGCCCCTTTGGTTTGATCATGTACCACTGGAGGTTGGTTTTGTTGGAGTCTTTGTAGCATTTGGGGGGGGGGATTGGCCTCTGTGTCTTTTGCCACATGCCAGATCTCCATATAGCAGGCGTCTTAGCATGTGGTGTTCCTCCATCTTTATTTTTAAAGTGAATTGCATAAAAATGAAATTGACACATCAGCAACTGTAGAATCTGTAGTAGTAGTAGTAGTAGTAGTAGTTATATTGCCAGCATACAAGCACAGCAGAACTTGCTTAGCTCTAGCCAATTTTGTGTTCGCATGTTCGCATTACCCTCTTCCTCTGTTTCTGTTCTGCACCGAGATGAGTCCTCAGTGATGTTGTTTGCCTAGTATCATCAGGGGTTTCGGGTTTCTCAACATCATACCCTCTCCACCAGGTAACCCGGCCTGAATTGATAAAAAAACAGGCCATCATCTCTGTCGCGATATAACCAAACTAAAGTTATTTAAATTCCATTTTTTATTTGTGAAATAGATTTGTCATTAGTATCAATTTTTGACTCCTACTTACCTTCGTCTTAATTTTTTAGTTGATTTTTAATCACAAGGCCGTCAAAGATGGCAAAGCAGCTGGTATGTTTAACCAGGTTTTCCACTGGCAAGTTTGGAAACAGAGTTGTCCTTTTCCTAGTCTGTTTGCCTTCCAAAAGGGCCAAGTCTGCTATTTTAGCCCAAACTTAAGCATTCCATCTCTTCTCCCCTATCTAATAAAAATAAATCTATGCATATAAAAGGTATATATGCAAATGAGTATGTTCATTTGTTTGGTTGTCTGCTAGGTAAGATTCTACAACTCATAATGGACTGGTCCAAATGAGATAGATTGTACAACGAATAATAGAATTAAAGGATGGGAAAATGAGATGTGCCGTTCCCATATCAAAGAACTACACCAACAAACGTGTCTGTCAACGCAATGCAACAATGTCAAATGCTTTCTCTTTCCTTTCATGTAGCCAACACAGCGAAGAAGAGATTGGGAGGGGAAAGGCAGTTTCTGGCCAAAAACTAGCAAAAATGACTCAAAATTTAAATATGGACAAACCAAAAAGTTCATGTCCAAATGCTTTTTTAAAAGGCCAGATTTGTCAAATTTGGAAATGTAAGGAAATAAGTTATATTTTTAATAAAATAAGTTTCTTTCTATGGCTTTTTTCCATACTGCACAATGTCACTGGTGACTTTTCTTAAGTAGAGACTTTCAAAAAACTGAAAATTAGGATACTTGAATTAATAAAAAAAATTACCTAAATAAAATCACTTTTGGCTTCTTATTGCCGATCTATACATAAAAAGCCCCATCATTTGTGATGGGTATATACTAGTGATAAAATAATAGATTTGGCATAGAATGACAACTCCATCTAACATACCATCATCACCATTTTTGGGGTCTGGGAATGCTCAAAAACTTTTCCCATCCGAATTAATGGTAATCCTGGTTTTTAGCTGATAATCAACATTAAGCAATATTGGTTCCTTTTTATTAAAGTGTGATCATCAGAATTACAAGCACAGGTATCCCATTTTTGAAAGTTGGCCTTACACCACCGTCTTCACTCATTGAAAGTTGGCCTTACACCACCGTCTTCACTCATTGAAAGTTGGCCTTACACCACCGTTTCACTTTTATGAAGAAAAAAAAGAGAAACATGAAAATAGTGTGCAGCTTTTGTTTTGCAATGAGCCATTATAGAGGCAGTGTGTACACTCTTCCTCTCTCGCCTAAACCCCAGTCTCCTGTACCTCCCACCACTGACAACTTGGTCTAACATACCATCATCAGCATTTTTGGGGTCTGGGAACGCTCAAAAACTTTTCCCATCTGAATTAATGGTAATTGCTTAACTTTAAGCCATTTCGGCTTAAGAAAGGTTTTTATAGGAATGTTCTACTTTTGGATAGTAGCAGGGGAATACTTGTAATGTAAGCAAAAGGCTGTTCTGTTCTTGATTAACAATTTAACCATGCCATCAAAAAATGACTGCAGTAATTTAAATGAATTTGAACTCCTGATATCCCGTACTGGGCACATAAATAACAAGGACTTACCCTTAAAAAATATAGACCTACACCATCAGCTGTTAAGTCCACTGCTGGACAAAGGCCTTTCCATTCTCCTTCCATGACTAGTGTGATTTTGCTAATCTCTGCCATGTTTTAACAAAATGTTTCTATCTCGTCTCTCCATCTGGTGTCTGGTCTTTTTGTACTGTGTCTCACGGTAACCAATCGGTTAGCCTTTTGTTCCATCTGTTGCCCCTCGTCTCGCTATGTGTCCTGCCCATCTCTATGTTTGTTGCTTAACTACTTGTATGATATCCTCCAACCGGGTCCTCTCTCGGATCCATGTTGATCTGTTTCTATAGGTTTCGCACCTGTACATCATAGCTGGTATTATTATGCATTGATTGTATACCTTACTTTTTGAGCATATTCACAGGTATGTGCCACATTATATAAGTAGATATATTATTGTGTAGCCTGAAGTGAAACCATCTTGGGCATTTGGAAGACATAACTCTGGGCTTGGCAGTGTCTACTCATAAATCACTTAAATTCTACAATAATTACTTTTTTCATTTCTAGATTTATTATTAATTAGAAAAAAGTCTGAATGCAATTAATGGAATGAAGAAAAAACATCAAACCGTGGAAATAAAAAATAGACATGTTTTCAAGGAAAAAAACAAAAATAAAGAAAATGTTTATATTTTTTCATTTTTGTAATGGAAGTCCAGCTCAGCATAATTATTACTACCTCTGTCCCATAATAGTTATTACATTTGCACATATAAATTCATATATACATGTAACAACTATTATGGGACAGAGGTAGTAATAATTATGCTGAGCTGGACTTCCATTACAAAAATGAAAAAATATAAACATTTTCTTTATTTTGGTCCTTTGGTGGTACATTTTCCAACCCCTGTAATTAGTGGATACGTATTAAACAACAACATATATACAGGGTGTCCCGTAAGAATGTCCTTTCTGTACCTGTTGTAAGGGGAGTAACTTTGCATTGACTTTGGTGAGAGAGACGTCATATTGAGGTTTGAGGATTTTGTTTCACTACAAAGTTACTCCCCTTACAAAGGGTACAGAAAGGACATTCTTACGGGACACCCTGTATATTTATGACGCCAAACAAACAAATTTTGTATCATACTCATTTCTTTATTTATTTATACGATTTAGGCTGCTTGTTTCGTAACTGAGTCAAATCAGTGCCGAGCAAATATATGTTCCTAATAAAAAAAAATGTCTTTATAATTATCATATATATTGTAAATATATATATATGGGTCTATGTAGTTGTTTCTATTAATATCTATCCGCTAATTACAGGAATTTTATTATTTAATTTTATTGATGTGAAGCATCTTTTAGAAAATATACTCAAGTTCCTTAAGATATCGTTTTTCAAATGCACATACTTAGCTAATATATATACAAGGTGCTGTTTAAACGTTTGGGGAACTCCAGAGGCGAGGTTGCTTCTTCAAAGAAAGAAAATTGTTAGAAAATAAAAAATTTAGGGCTAGGTACAAGTATCACCCGCTTTTCAGAATACCATTCAGTGTTTGTATTGCAGTGAATCGTTATAGAGGCACCACACAACCTCTTCCTCTCTCGCTCCTACACCCCAGTCTCCTGTATCTCCCACAATCCCAAATCCGACATTAACATTAGTCGGATTTGGGATTGTTAGTAACATACCACCATCAACCGTTCCCCCCCCCCCTGTAGTTTAATGGTAATTGTTTCTTTGCTTTACGCCATTTCAGCTTACAAATTATTTTTATAGGAACGATCTACTTTCAGATAGTCGAGTAAACCTGTCTTCCAAAATTATCTATTATTTATTATTTAAAAAAAAGAAGAAAATTTGATAATAATTATTATCATTCTTTTAATTAACTTGATGAGGTTTGCATCATCCACCCACTTACACATGCTAAAAAAAGATTTTTGTATGACATTTAAAAAAAAAAAAAGAAAAAATGCCTGGCTGCTGCAGGGTCAAACTCCACTCCTACTCCGACTGAAGATGATTACAGCAACTTTTGTATTGTATGTATATATAATAACTAGATTTGTATATATGTAAGACTTTTCAGTTTAGCTCAATTGGTAAGGGAGCCGGCTACCAAGCACTTGGTCGTAGAATGTTAATTTTACATATTGGTTTGGTTTAACGTGACGGCACAGACAATTTGTAGAGTTTACTCACCTTAATTTGGTGAGGATTGTTCTTGTTACGGTAGAAAAACAAAGTAAAAAAAAAAATCAATTTGTAATGTAAGTTTATGCTAAATTGTTCCCTTAGTTTGAGTCTGGCAGCATTTACATTTGTTTTTTGTTGATAACTGCCCAACAAAAAGCGAGCGAAGTAACTTATTCATTGATCACCCTTTTTTCCAATTTTTGTAATTGACCACCGCCAACATGGCACGCTGCCAAAAGACATTGGTCATGTGACGGTTTCTATTGAGTGACTAACCAGACCTATTTTAAAATTAATTTCCAACCCTCCCCACCCCACGTTATCTTTTTTCTATTTGGGGGATTGATTTCTTGTTTACTTCTTCGTTTTGTATAAACCCTCTATTTTATAGGATTTTGGGTGCAATCTCTTATGGCAGCCATTAAGAATATTGAGACTTTTTTTAACTCTATGAACGGCATCGAACCATATTCTAATCTCGATGAATGCTATCGAGCCATGTTCTGAGCTCGATGAATGCTATCAAGCCATGTTCCGAACTCGATGAATGCAATCGAGACAAACTTTTAGATAGCACCTTGTAGATGCACACACATGCACAGTCAATGTTATAATATTGCTATGTCCCAAAACTGCATACACAACACGGTTATTAATAGCTACCAGGGTAATTACCAGGAAATTAAGTACTTTCATTATAAACATTAACTAATGTATCTTGTGTTATTAGAAACCATCAACCAAAACTGTCAACATAAGTTTCTTCAGTTGGTCTGGCCGGTTATGTATGGTGCATACATGCCGCACCAATGGAGCTTGAGGGCTGAAACTTTAAACATTCACTTATGTCTTAAAAACGTTTTTTTGTTGTTTTTTTTTTTGTTGAAAATTCTCCCCAAAATAGGTTTTTAGTGACGGGTTCAATTTACAATGTAAGTGTATGCTAAATTAGTCTGGCTGTTTTCACGTTTGTTGAAAATTTGGATTTTTTAGTAATCCAACAAAACGCTAGAGAAGTAGCTTATTCATTGATCACCCCCCTTTTCCAATTTTTTAATTGATCACCCCGAACACGGCTTGCTCCCATTAGACTCCTTGTGGAGCATAGGGCCGCAACCACTCTGCGTTCACTTTGGCTTAATGCATGGCAGCAAACTGTCCCAGTCAGAATTTGAACTTGGTTCGCTAATTCCATTCTTTATTCCATTTAACTCTTAGGCCACCTGCGCCTTCTCATGATTAGCTTTTTTTTGAATATAAGCTTGACTTGTGTCTTTCAGACTAATTGGATGAATGCCTTATCAAGTTATTCCCCAAGAGTCCTTGACCTTCATTAATGGATGACTGACTCCAAAATCAAAGCTGACCTCCTCGTCTCAAAGTCGGGTCAATCTACGTTCGATGATCTTACAACCATTCTGCTGCTGCTGCAGCCGCTGCTAAACATCTCCTTGATTGATTTTTAAATTATTTTTGCTACGTTGCTTATTTACTCTTGGAGTTTTCCATTTGATTCAATCCGATCTCGGAGTTGCTTGGGAATTTATTTCAGTCTGTCTTGGATTATTCATTGCCGTTCTGTTGATGAGGAATACGGCTTAATGGTCTAGAGCAGTGGTTCCCAACCGAGGGGCAATGTGGGTAGTCCAAGGTGGGTAAAAGGCCTTTAGGTAAGAATAAAAGTCCAGTCTAGAGATAGGGTTTTCTGAACTTCTATCTATCAAGTCGAAGGATCGAAATAAGCTCCAAGTTGAGAATGATTTAAGATGTGCTCTTTCACTAATAGACCTGCAAATCAAAGAACTATTTGCAAAAAAACAAGAACAGAGATCACATTGATGTGTATATCATTTACGATAGCAGAATTATTATTCTTTTTGTAATAAATTGGAATTTCAAATGATGTATTCTAATTATTTTCACTTGCTTTCTTTGAGTAACAAATACAAAGCAGCAGCTGTACAATTATAAAATTAAGCTAATTCTTAGTCTAAAGCTGTCTAATTATATGTAAAATAAAGTTATTATTTAATAAATGGAGCAGGGGGAATATTAGTAATCTTATTGACAAAGGTGAGGCATGGCTCGAAAAGGTTGGGAACCCCTGTGGAGAATGGAATCTGTGAACTGAGTTCAATCTACGCCAGGGACAGTTTGCGTTCACTTCATACTAAATCATGATATGCAAAATCTCGCTTTGGCATTTTGGAAAGATCAACAAAGAAAAAACCCCAGATTGTTTTGATATATTCCCCAAATATCATTTGATAAAAAATTGTTGATTTCTGCTTGTCAAATATACTAGCTATTTATTTATTAATCACCTCTACCGACAACACTGGTTTATTGCTGGGTTTAGGTTATTCATTTATATATATCTATGTATCCAGACTTTGCCCAGCCCTAACCATTCCTAATAGAAACTTGAAATTTTGCACACACTCCTTCCTGAGTAGGGAAAATGTTTTTTTTTTACTTTTGAAAATCCCCTCCCCCTAAATAGGTTTTTAGAGGTGGGGGGGGGG
>VCCN01005569.1:3410450-3428806 GCA_006491835.1 Architeuthis dux | reverse complement strand
TCTCTCAAAAACTAAATATTTGTGAAGGTAGTGAAAAACTTGATGACTAGACAATAATTACTCCTTTCATTAAGATGACCTCCGAATAAATGGTATTGAAATCTATCTAATGACTAAGCATTGAATTTACAATTTTTGACCTAAAATTTGTTTTAGTATGTTGTATATTAAAAAAAATGGGATTGTCATTGGTCAGGAATTAATGTAAACATTATTTAGAGATTAGGGCTATTGTATGTATGATTCTACCATTATGCTTTAAAGTTGGAATGGCACCCCCCTCCCCCGCTGATTGCAACATGCCACCCGCATAGCCAGCGTCATTTTCTCGCACACACAACTGCTGCTTGTGTTGACAGACTGCTACAGCTGTGTGCTGATGCCGCAAAGCACGAACAGAACAAACGCAAAAGCCCTGTGCTTCTTTCATCCTTCTTCTCCCTCCCCACCGTTGCACTGTAATGAACAAGGGGAAGAATGAAAGAGGGTGCTTATGCTTCTATAGGATCAAAAGGAACACAACCATCAGTGTCATTCATTCATTACTCCTCCCTCACAAGTCTGAAGATAGTAGTAGTAGACCACAGGAATATAGACAGCAAAAGTAATAATAGCAATAGATATATTAGTTTTATTTGCCTTTGCATGTTATTATAGTTATTAATAATTAATATTAGATACATTCCATAGGTAATAGATTACTTAAACTTATATACTTTAATTGCAGAAATATATATGCGAGAGTAATGATATCTTAGTTGTCAATAATACCCGTGGAATTTCCACAGGTCCAGCTAGTTTGTTTTTTTTATTAATCTTCTTGCTTGTTACTTAGACTGTTTTTTAATGGCAGGCTATTTTTTGTTGTTGTTTTAATGTGGCCCCAATAAGAGATCCTGGATTTGAACTATGTATTTATTGAATAATAGCTTATTTGAAAATTATCACCATTCACTCTTGGGCCACATTTAATTTAAATACCTGGGGAATTTCACAAAAGATAGGTGAATTATTGTAAGACAGATATGAAAATCAGATCATAATTATTGGTGTGAGCGTAACTGCAGACCCCGACAATATCTTTTTTAAAAATAAAATTTTATTTGACACAAATTTTAGGTGAGTTGATCTACTTGTATATTGCTGGAAGTTTTACGCAAACATAGGATTGCTACATATCCTAGGTGACAAAAATTCTTCTTTGTCTCATATAACTGGAGATAAGAACATCTCTTTTGTTTTTGGTCGAGAAATACAGACTTTTGTCTGAATTTTGTTAGATGGAGTGTTTTAATCATTATTTGGTCAGACACAATATTTCTCAGTGTATCTGAGAGATGAGTGCCTGCAAAGCTTAAAGGGAGGTCAAGAGGTCATTGCAGAGGTCAGGAGGAGACATTCCCAAGAGCATAGAAACCAGACATGACAAGATTCAACACATTCCAGAACACAACAGACACTTGAGGAAGGCTGGAGGGAAAAAAACAACAACCAAGACAAGGAAATTAGTCCAAGCAAACCATGTTCAATTAATTATAGATTTTATTTTGTTCACTTGACTTGCCCGAAAACAAAGTCAAAACACACAACACAGCTCGTGTGCAGGAGTTCATGGAGATAGTGCCAAACCAAGAGCACTAAAGGAGTCAGGACACACAACACAGCTTGTGTGCAGGAGTTCATCGTTACGTTCCGACAATCTCTCTGCGAAGAATGCACTCGCATGCACATTCACAAATCAGTTACGAATCATGATCCGCCGTATTCTGCCCTTGCCTCTCTCTTGTGCTCTTAAGTAGCTGGCAACTTTCCGCGTATTCAAATTAAGATGGCATAACATACAGGAACCTCACTCACTGCCGTTCTGATAAAAAAATGTTCCCTGCACGCGCGCATGTTTCATTTACATTGCAAATGGCAGCGTTTACAGCATGCATATATGTGGGGAAGTTTATTTTGAGGTACTGTAATTCTTTCTTCTTCACAGATGTAGAGTACTTTATGTGTGTCTCCTGTACAGCCATGCATCAAGGTTACGCTCTGGAAATATGGACACAACTTGACCTGGGAGTAAGTCAACCATTATAGGCTGAAGTGAATTATATGTACTATAAACATAAGATACCATGACACGTACATATTTACCTGAACCTCTATATTTTACATGTCTTCCTTGCCTTTCCGAAGAGAAAGGAACAAATGTCATCCATTATGTCTATTTCAATAAATCATTAGCTCAACCCAGCAAGATGTCTTCTCTTATATGTTCTCGTTCTCGCCTTCCCTGTCTGGAGAACTTGAAACAAACATGACGTATACACTGCATTCTCTTTAGCAAGTTAACACCAGAATTCCAGTTTTCGTTAAGCCATAGAACTATAATGATCAAAATTCCTGTCATCTGCTGTTAATGGGGTTTAAGCTCTTGTGGGGATGTATCTGCTGTTGGATGTAAGTTGTTCTGGCGTGAGTTGATGTATGACTGTATTTAATTTTTTCTATAGTTTTGAGAAGGGTCATTAACAATAACATTCAAATAGTTCTTTGAATGGTTGAACTCCTTCTTGGTATTTGTGTTGTTAACACAACGTTTCGGACGATCCATTCTTTGGCCTTCTTCAGGTGTAATATCCAAATGTGATGGGGCTAACAGAAGTTTCTTTTATTTAAAAAGCGGTAACCCTTAAACCCGACAAGACAAGGACAAAGAAACCCCCGAATCCTACGTTATAAAGGTTACCTCCTTTTGAAAAACTCCTATTTATTCCATCACATTTGGATATTACACCTGAAGAAGGCTGAAGAATGGATCGGTCGTATTAACAGCACAAACAACAAGGGGTTCAATCGTCCAAAGAACTATTTGAATGTATTATTTTTATTCTTATAGGCTCAAACCTCACCTGCCCTGCCCATTGTAAAAAAGTATTGATCAAATTGCTTCCACTCTGTCTACTTCTATATCTGGGCACCTGCCCCATTTGGAACCTCACCATCGGGCCACTTTTCCTGTCCTCTTTCCGATTCAGTCTTTTCTTTTTAAATTTAGCTTTGTTTCTATTTGTGCCTTTAGAAACACAAGTTAGATTATAATAGTCTTCCATTTTGTAAGAATAACACAACACGAGTCTTATTCACTTTATATTTACATGCATTTATTAAATGTAAAATAAAAAGTAGCCTGTACTAAAGTTTGACCAGTGTTTCTTTCATCTTGTACTATAAACTATATATTCTAATGAACGTAGTTCTGCCTTGTGTATTGGATTGATGTATGTCTTCTGATGGATGTACATGTTACAGCTGTTTAGGCCATTTTCAACAGCCCGATTTCTCGTGGTTAATCACTGCTACCAAAGTTTTAGGTTATTCATGTGTTCACACATTTATGTATCTATCTGTGTATCCGGACTTCACCCAGCCCTAACTGTTCAAGGTAGAAACTTGAAATTGTGTACACACACTCCCCTCAATGAGTAGGGAAAATGCTTGTTTTGTTTTTTGAAAATTCCCCTCCAGAATAGGGTTTTAGTGGGGGTTCAATTTTCAATGAAAGCTTATGCTGAATTGGTCACTAGTTTGTGCCTGCTTGTTCTTTGAAAATTAGACATTTTTTAGTGTTCACAGCTCAACTTTTTAATTGATCACCCCCAACACAACATATATGGGTAGCAGTGATTCATAATTTCCCTTGGAATGCTAGTTTTAGTTACTTTTCATCACAACAGTGCAGATCAGACATAAAAAATGAGCTCTAGGCGAGAATCAAACTGATGGCTGTAGATGATGAAAAGCAACTTTATTGAATATGTGACAGCATTCAAAAAATCCATGTTATGTTTATCTATTAATTTGTACAGCAATACCATAACCGTACAACATCAAAACCCACACTATTCAAGGTATTCCCATATATTAAATCTGCTTATAGCTCTGTTGTGGTGACGAAGTGTAAATGGACTCACCTCAAGCAGGTCATTTCCTTGGGCATGGCAAAGCAAAAGCCGAATAAAACGAGTCGCCGACATAAATAGACAAAGTAGTATTTGGTGACCCGTATGTTGAGCGCTAGCAACCCGGATGTGGTGCGTTTCTGGTGATAAAGGGACAGACAGCGAGGGCTTGAGCAGTTTGCTTTTGACTTGCCACTCAAATGTTGTATAGCGGGGTGAATGTCCTGGACTTGGCAAGAAAGGAAGGAAGGACTTGAAAACTGGTTGTAAAAATATGAGACATATTTTTATTTACTGATACCATTGTTCGGACTGAGATCCTCATCTTGGTTGTCATTTTTACAACGTTTCGGCTGATGTACCCTCCAGCCTTCTTCAGGTGTCAAGCTTTGTCGGTCACTTACCGGAACTATTGAACTGAACCCTTTATTCGATCCACGGGGGTATACTGTCCTCATTCCACTATCCATGTCCTAGAAATTATTTTGTGGTTATTTCCGTCAGTCTGTCCCCAACAGAAAAATACGTTTTAACCGCTCAGAGTTTGCGATAGCTTACCGGTGATAAGCGAGAAAGTGCCCCTTAAAGGAATCGTTCCAGTATTGCAGCATTGACGTGCCGTTGGACTCATTGCATCGAAACTGTGTCAGTGTTTTCCCCCACCCCATTTCTACTACATCCGTGTTAACTAATCACCACTTGCAGTTAGTTTTGAATACAGGAACCACAAAATTTTAACCACAATTTGACAATAAAAAAAATCACTTCCGTCCAGAAGGCGTCCCAGGGAAGATATTTGTTTGTCCTGAACACATTTTTACCGTCCCCGGGACAATGTTAATTTCGAGCCCTGATCTACATATATAGACACATATAGTGAAACACATTAATATGTGTGTGTGTATGTGAGGCTAAAAATGATTCTTTCTATCACCATATATAGACACACGTTTGCATATATAGACACATGAAACACATTAATGTGTGTGTATGAAAACAAAGCCAAAGGGTTTCGATTGCCAGTCTCCACTTGTAGTACTTGATTATCAGTCAAATTATTATCAAATGTTGGTTTATTGAAAGCAAATGATTCAATTTGTCTCTACCGACTTTTGTTTAACACTGAATTTAAACAGCTTCTGTACATTTGTATATAAGTAGGTATTCATTCACCTCCTCCACGGGGGCGGAATGTGACAGAAGGTTGGGTTTAACGTGGGAGCCCACGTGTGTTTGCCTATAAAGAACAAAAATTCCCCAATCCCTACCAACAGTGTCATAAAGGCAACCCATGACCTTCACCTTTTAGTGCAATGGGGAGGTGCTGCTCTGGGGCAACTGACAGCCCCCCCCCCCATTACCTGTGACTGAACGTTGTATGTTTTTTTTTTTGAGTCCAGAGGACGAAACTGGGTCCATTTATATATAAGTAAGTTGACGTGTGTAGATTTGAGAAGCTGAAAGGGGGCTGAAAATATGCATCTGTCTGAAGCTGAGAGGGGGCTGAAAATATGTATGAGAAAGAGAAGGAAAAAGAAACAGTAGACTGGATGTGGGGAAAGATTAAATGTCTACTTGTAGAAGAGATAAGCCAGAACAAGGTGTCATGGGCCCATGATTTTCCGGGGGGCCTACTCCCCCTGGTAGAGGCAAATACAATGAATGTACTGCGTCTTCTAACAGTATTGTACTCTATCGTCTTGTACACATATGCAGTACAATTGGCATTACCTTATTTGCTGAATGTTTGGTGAATTATGGGGAGTGTCCCAATTGGGCTCTTCAGTTCAAAAATGTTTCTAGTGTTTCTCAGAAAAGGATCTACTTTGTGTATGGGCAAAGGAAGTGTGTCACTTTTAGAGGAAAGGAACAGGAAAGCAATTGAGATTAATGTGACTCCATTCATATTTCCTGACAAACTCCTTATGCTTTTCTATTAATAGAGAGCACTCAGAGATCGCATACCACTACCAACGTCATTGTCACTACAAATTGAACAATCAGATTGCAAATCCTAGACTATGCTGTGACAGAGCCTTGTAAAATTATTCATCAGAGACATCCCTTTGAACCTTGGTTCATTTCAATACTTGATTATTTCCCTTGGACTGAGAATTTTGACGTTTGTTTTGGTAAAGAAGAGAAAAAGAAAAACTCAGAGCACCCACCTCCTCCGCCAACGCCATTGTCACCAAAAACTGAACAATCACGTTACAGATCCCAGACTATGGCGTGACAAGAGCTTGTCATAATTATTCATCAGAGACATATAAATAGTTTGAAAAACAATTATAATGCAATCTTTATTATCATTAATCACTGCTACCAAAAGTTTAGGTTATTCATGTGTTCACACATTTATATGTATCTATCCAGACTTTGCCCAGCCCTAACTGTTCATAGTAGAAACTTGAAATTTTGCACACACACATTCCCCCCAATCAGTAGGGAAAATGTTTTGTTTTTTTAAATTCCCCTCCAAAATAGGTTTTTAGAGGCGGGTTCAATATGCAATGTAAGTTTATCCTAAATTAGTCACTAGTTTGTGCCCGCTTGTTTTTTTAAAAATTCAGACATTTTTTGGGGCCAACTTTTTAATTGATCACTCCCAACACAGCATATGTGTGACGGTGATTCATAATTTCCCTTGGAATGTTAGTTATTATTATTATTGGATGAAGTAATTGTAATATATTATTTTAAATGTTGTATATAAAAACAACTGAAATTACAGTAAAAACTAGTCGAATTTAATTAAAATTAGGATGAATGTAAATAGTAGTCAAAAATTAATAAAAATGGTTTATACTTGATTTAATAAAAACAATTTCAAAAAATTGTTTTTTTACTAAAGCTCAAACAGTCATTGCCATGCCAGCTTAGTATGAAACTGAAAGTAAAAAAATGTTAGCTTCTTTAGTGGTGATCGGTCTAATCAGTCCTTATGATGCTATCCATTTTTGACAATTAAGTCATCCTACTTTGTCAAAATAACTATAATGCAGTTTATCATATTTATTTACAATCCTCAAGAACAGTAATTTTCAATATACTAACAGGTCTGGTTAATCACTCAATAGAAACCATCACATGACTAACATCTTTAGGGACAATGCTGTGTTGGGGGTGATCAATTAATAAATTAGAGTAACTTATTCATTGATCACCCTTTTTTCTAAGTGATCATTAAAAAATTACTGAATTTTCAAAAAACAACTGTGAATGCTGCCAGACACAAAATAAGGGACCAATTCAGCATAAACATACATTGCAAATTGAACCCCCACATTAAAAACCTATTTCAGTGTGGGGTGAGGGAGTGTAAAAAAACAAAAAAAAACAGACATAAGATGTAAATGTTTAAATTTTCAGCCATCTAGCTCCATTGGTGTGGCCTGTACACTTGATCTCTACATATCAGCCAGACCAACTTAAAAACTGAAGAAACTTATGTTGACAGTTTCTAACAATTATAATTTAATAATAAATGTTAAATATTCCTCCGATAATGAGAATAAAAAAAGACCTAGGAAGCACTCGTAGAGCGCATACCTCTGCCAACTCCATTGTCAACTTTTATATTGTATAAAATAAAAAATTATAAAAATATATTTTTTTTAGTATAATTGTATTTATTTATTAGAATGAAATAAGCACTTGCGTATCTGTAAGATAGATTTTGTTGATATGTAAGACTTGTCAATTTAGCTCAGTTAGTAAGAAACCAGTCTACCAATCAGTTGGTCGTGTGTTCAAATCGTGGTATGGGAATGCTAATTTTTACTCCCTTAAATTTAGTGAGGATTGTTCTTGTTATTCTTGTTATGGTAGAAAAACAAAGTCAACTCCAGAATTAAATTCTGACTTATCCATTTAAGTGCGAAGTTCAACCTGGTGTGGCTTCCGTTGCTCAATGGGCCCAAACCTGACAAACAAGGACAAAGAAACACTGAATCCTACATTACAAATGTTACTTCCTTGGAAATTAAAAACTTCTTTTTACCCCATCACATTCGCATATTACACCTGAAGAATGGATCGGCCAATACGTTGTAATAACAATACAGACAAAAATGAATTCAATCGTCTGAAGAACTATTTGAATACAATTGTTCATTTTTAAGAACTTTTCTTTGGAAAAAGATTCACTTCTACTCGAGGTATTCGGTTGATATTGACGATGACGTTCTCTATCCCTCTTCTTGGTATCAGTTTTTGGTTTTGAGGTTGGTTTGTCTTTGGTTTTTATCATTGGCTAGGATAGTGATTCCCAACCTTTTTTGAATCATGGCACCCTTGGTGTATACAGATTTTTTCATGGCACCCAAGTCAGAAAATACTGAACAATTCGGATGATTGAACTCCTTCTTGTTATTTGTGTTGTAAACATGATGTTTCGTCCGATCCGTTCTTCGGCCTTCTTCAGCCTTCTTCAGGTGTTAAATCCGAGTGTGATAGGTTAAACAGAAGTTATGTTTAAAGGGTTAAAGGTTAAAAGACACAGAAACACCTGGGCCCTGCGCTATAAGGGTTATCCTCTTTAAATATAACTTCTGTTTAAATCATCACACTCAGATTTTACACCTGAAGAATGGATCGGTCGAAACGTTGTTTACAACATAAATAACAGAAAGGAGTTCAATCGTTCGAAGAACCATTTGAATATTAATGACCCTTTTCAAAACTATAGAAAATTGCAGTTACATTAATGTGGTTAAATAGGATTGAAGAAACTCCGCTGTTTTCAATTGACACCATTTGTTTTGTTCCCTGTGTTCATAAATAGGTTTCCATACCATTTAATAAGATGTCATGTTCATCTCACAATGAATCACAGCTGAAACAAATATAACATGAGCACAGATTAACTGAAACAAATACATAGGTTAGTAATATTGTCTAGTTATTAGGCTAGTTAAGTAAAAAATGAATGATTCAGTAGATTTAATATGGAATGAGGCTGTGGAGACTCTGGTTGGGACAGTTTGTGTTTACTTTGCATTAATGCCCTTGGGAAAGGTATGAATCCATGATTCTCCAGTGTTGATGTTCTTAAGCTATAAAGTATAATAAGTAGTGTCCAGTTCAATGCTTTAACAATTGAACTAATTACAGCCAAATCACATTGGACACAAGTTAAGCAATGCAGAGCCTGGTCAGTACCTAGACGGGTGACCGGTTGGAAATACCAGGGGCCGTAACTGGGTGTTAGCCAGCGTTCTCACTAGTTGTTTAACAGCTAATTCCTAATTCCAATTTCCCAATTAAGCTGAGCTCTGTTTTGACCATTTTTAGTGTCTTTTTTTGCCATTTTTAGTTTTTTAAATACAAAAATGCAGACCTCGAAAAACTTCCCAGTCCAATAAAAATGGTGGGGCAGTAAACACCTGGGGATCCTGTAGAGAGCCTCCCGTGGTGATCCTGTTAATCCTCTCAAGAAGGAGACTGATCTCTATACTACACTCAATAATGCAAACCAAACCAAAGCTCCAGCCCCTCCCAACTGGCTTGGCTGTGAGCGACAAGAAATGAACTATTGAACCTGGAACACTTAGAAGAAGTGATGTTACCATCAAAATAGTTTAATGAGGAGACCCAGTGTTCTCTGCTAGATGAAGCATGTCATTGATTCAAGTGTAGATGCTGTAGATGTCTCTGCCTAGATTTATAAATAAACCTTTGCCCCTAGCACGGAGGAATGGATAAGGATGTAGAAACTCGGTCAGTTCAGAGAGATAATCTCAAAATGTCTCACTCCCTATCTTGTAAAAAATGATCTTTCAATTTGGAGTACAACTATGTCTTTTACACGAAATAAAGAAACCTCTTTTCTTTTTTTAATTTAAAAAAAAAAGAAGCCCTATACCAGGGCATTAACCAGCATTCACTCTAATCGTTTAAAAGCTAATTCCCTGTAGAAACCTAATTCCAATTTCCCAATTAAGTTTTTTGGCCATTTTGATCATTTTTGTCCATTTTTGGCTCTGTTTTAAAAATACAAAAATGCAGACCTCGGAAAACTTCCCAATCTTATAAAACCGGTGGGAAAATCCAATTCCTGGCTACCACCCTGTAAACATGCTCCAGGTTTTGGATGTTGAGTTGAGACTCGATCAGTTGAGAGATGATCTTATTTTTTAAAACTGGCTTTCGACCCCTTTGGTGGGGTCACATGAAGATTATTGGGGGTTGCAGAAATATTTGAAAACCTTTTTTTAAAGAATAATTCTGCAACTAAAGATTTTTCAAATTTTATCTCTGTACAAAAATCTTCTCCTTCTGGTGCTTATTGTAGAATGGCTCTTCGATGATATTTAACAATTTAAAACAAAAATAATTTCTGTTTTGTTATGTTTTATTAATTTATTTTAAAAAGTAATTTCTTTGTAATAAGCACTGTAAAACTTATAGATTATAAATATTTTTGACATTTTTTTCGTTTACCTACTGTTGGGTCATTCCATATCAAATCATCCAATTTGCAGAAAATTCCCCAGGTCACCCTCTCATTCCCCAGGAAAAAAAATCACAGGTGTTGGGAGAAATCTCAAATATTAGGTTTGTATCTCTTGTCTTAATAGTTTTGAAATTAGAAATCTTGGAAATTTTACTCAATTTTATGCATTTTGGCGAATGGGTCTTTTCATTCAACTTCCAACATTCATAGTTCCTTTGATATGGTATTTACAGCTTTGAAACTTTGTAACTAGGGCTAACCTTTTCTGTAAAAGGTAATCCGATCAGATGTATCTTATGTACTTTTCCTCCTACAAAGGTCCGAAAATGTAAAAGAAATGGCACCCACTTTGAGAGCTTCTCATTCAAACAGTATGCTAGATAAAGCACTCCTAGTTTTTTTTTTCCTGTCATTTATAACATATTAGGTCATGTGTATGCAGTAACCATATGTATTACTGTTATAGGAGTATTAGAATGATTGTTTGAAATGTGCTTGATTTTTGAATGCCCTCAAAATTGCCTATTTTCATTTCCTCATTTGATTATGTGCGCAGTTAACCACCATTCTCATATTTTTACCATGTATCCTTATATATCTGAAGATGGTCTGACAAAGATTTGGTACTGTTGCTAAGCCTCCTAGTGGAGTTATGATTTTTTTTATGCATACAGGGGTGGAGGTGGTGAAAAGTTCTCGGCTTGAGAAACGATGTCGACCCACTTCCCAAAATCTGAGCTTCATTTTGTCACTGTAGCTGGAAAGAGTGTTCTTTTATATTGTAAAGTGTCAATTTGTAGGATCCTAGCACTTTTAAAAAAAATTTGTTTCTAGGTCATTCCCTTCTTGGTTGGGCCGAGATCTTTTCAGCACCCCATCATATTCAAGACTGTATTAGTGTCATCTTATACAGTGAGCAAAAACTATTTGTTTGATGAAATATTACAGAATATTGTCTCTTTCAAATTTATGCAACTATTCACTTTGTGCTGCTATAGTGTACTTTTTCAAATATTTTTTGTGATAAATGTCAAATTTTCGACATAGTCCATGATGCTGTCTTTTATCATTATCTGTCTCCAAATATACTGAACACTTTGGTTAATGTGCCATGTGTATGAGAATAAACATGTACACAATAATTTATAATATAGGGCTCCAGACTAACTTTTTTCACTACCGTCCCGGAACCGTCCGGATAAACAATTTTAACCATCCCAAAAGAAATGTAAACCATCCCGAAAAACAATTTTAACTGTCCCGAAGGAAATGTAAACGGTCCCCAAATCAAAATGTTGTTTCTTTACTTTGTTAATATCATCTATAGTCGTTAGGTGTTAGTAGCATAATAAAAACACCATTAAAATCCAAACCTGGAGTTGACTTTGTTTTTCTACTGTAACAAAAACAAGAAGAATGACAAGAACAATCCTCACCAAATTTTTAAAAAAAAGAAGATATCTTTCCCGGATGCCTCTGGGACGGAAGTAATTTAAAATAAAATAAAAAATTGTTTTAAATTAAAAAAAAAAAAATTGCAACAATCACTTCTGTCCTGGAGGCGTCCTAAGGAAGATATTTGTTCATCCTGAACTCATTTTTACCGTCCCTGGGACAAAGTTAATTTCAAGCCCTGATCGACACCTAGTGATATTTCACCAGCTCCAGAAAGTAGCTACCTGATCAGATACACAACACTAATACATTCCATCTTATTCAGGCTCAAGAACAACATATATTTATTTATGTAATGTTATCATGACCCCCCCCCCCCCCCCTCGTATAGCACTGTTTTGTGTAGTGCTGCATTTCTTAAGATGTATGTAGAACGCAAACAGAGGTATTACTGTATTCCTCTGCCCCCTTATCTGACAAGGTGAGCAACTGGTTGCTGATCCACACCCCTCACCCACCTGGCCACCCGTCGTAGTTCAAAGAAACTAATTAGAAAAATCCTACAAAACGTTTTGTGTTGGATTTTACGGGATTTGTCCTGTAGACAACACTTTGATATTCTTGTTTTTTCGACATTTTATTTTATTTTTAATCAGACTTTTTAAGGTCGATTGTTGAACATAGGCCTTACTAGCATTCCAAGGCAAATGATGAATCACTGTCAACCATATCTGCTGTGTTGGGGGTGATCAATTAAAAAGTTGCTAAAAAATGTCTGAATTTAAAAAAAAAACAAGCTGGCACTAGTGACCAATTTAGCATAAGCTTACATTGAAAATTGAATCCTCCCCATTAAAACCCTATTTTGGAGGGGAATTTTCTAAAAACAAAGAGAAAAAAAAAAACAAAACATTTTCTCTACTCATTGAGGGGAATGTGTGTACAATTTCAAGTTTCTACTATGAACAGTTAGGGCTGTGCGAAGTCCAGATGGATATATATATATATAACCTAAACGTTTGGTAGCAGTGATTAATACTCTGGTCCATGTGTCGGCAGGGGAGAAGAGATGGATACTAGTTGAATGGTTAAAGCAATGAACTGGGCACTATTTATTATACTTTGTAGCTTAAGAACATCAACTCTGGAAAATTATTGATTCATACATTTCCCAAGTGCATTAGTGCAAAGTGAACACAAACTGTCCCAGCCAGAGTTTGAACTTGGTTTGCCGATCCCATCCTTTGTGCTGTTAACCGCTTGGCCACCTCACACCTTATGGAAAATAATAACTAGCATTCCAAGGGAAATTATGAATCACCACCACCCATATATGCTGTTTTGGGGGGGTGATCAATTAAAAAGTTGGAAAAAGTAGTGATCCATGAATGAGTTACTTCTCTCACCTTTTGTTGGGCTGTGATCACTAAAAAGGGTCTGAATTTTCAAAAAACAAGTGGGCACAAACCGGTGATCAATTTACCATAAACTTACATTGCATATTGAACCCCCCTCTAAAAACCTATTTTTGGGGGCGGTGAATTTAAAAAAAAAACAGAAACATTTTGCCTTCACATTGAGAGGAGTGTGTGCACAAAATTTCAAGTTTATACTATGAACGGTTAGAGCTGGGCGATGTCTAGATACATATACATGTCAGAACACATGCATGATCTAAACCCAGTAATAAACCAGTGTTGTGGGTAGCAGTGATTAAACAATGTTTTTTGGGGGTTTTTTTATTATGATTTGATAAAGTTGCATTTCTGGAGTGAATGTGTGCATTCTTCCGTAGAAAAAAGTTTTCGACTTTTTGTTTCTTTTGTTACTTTTAAATTCTTTGCGGCACATTTCAATCTTTTTGCTTTGATGGTTTATTTAATAAAAAAGATTGTTTGAATGACCACCTGCATGAATGAGTTTGCAAATATTCTCACCTGCTTCCGTCAGAGAAACGTTTCTTTTCTCCAATCTTCAGGTGACACCAATGCTGGATTAATCCACTGTGACAGGAGCGGCTCACTTGCCAGCTTCTAAATGTGCTGGTAACTTTGATTGGTTACAGGCAGGGTGTTCTTACTAGCTGTTCAATGGCTAATACCCAATAGAAACCTAATTCCAATTTCCCAATCAAGCTGTTTGAATCATTTTGGCCATTTTTAGTGTCTTTTGACATTCTTTTGCATTTTTGGTGTATTTTGGTACTTTTTGACATTTTTGGGGTCTTGACATTTTTTGACATTTTTGGCATTTTTTGGCTCAAAAGACACAAATGCTGAACAGTTTGTTTTCTCTGTAAACAATGGACCCTTCCACTTGGAGTTATGGACTGAAAAACAGAAACAAGCAGAAAAATCTTTGGTACCTTTAAGTAGAAGGGTCCATTGTGTGACTGATAGAAATTTCCGTGATTCACAGTTGAGCCATAGAACTGCAATGACTGAAATTTCAGTTATCCGCAGTTAATGGGTTAAAGTCTTTGAGGGCCCAAGTAGTATGAATGACCTCCGTTTTGTCTCTTCAGCTAATGAAACGGCACTGGTAGAATGCCTAATCTGTCCTGCTATTTTAATCATAGCTTGGCGAAGAGATGGAGTCATGCCTTTCCCAAGGGCATTAATGTGAAGTAAACATAAACAGCCTTGAACTGAGTTTGAACTTGGGTCACTGATTCCATTGTTTGCGCCGATACCGCTACACCAATCGCACCTCCACCCTGAGTAATAAAAATTACATTTTTTACAAAGCTAACATTAACAACAATTAAAATCCCAACATTTGAATTACGTAATTTCTTGGAAACAAATTTCTCCAAAACATCAGTAAATTGTAAGTTCTTGAAAACATCGTTTTCAATTGTCACGAGAGCAAGTCAGTTTAGTTGTTCTTGTGCCCTTTTTGGTTCCGTCCAATAAAACCTTTATTAATCACTGCTACCAAAGGTTTAGGTTATTCATGTGTTCACACATTTATATGTATCTATGATAATTATAAAGACATTTATTAGTTGAGAACCTATGTTTGCTTAGCGCTGATGTGAATGACTGCTAAACAAGTGGCCTAAATTGTAAATGTGAATAAAGAAACGAGCTGTGTGGGGATTGAACCTGTGTCCCCCTTGGAAGCAACCTTATATGCAGATTCTGCCCTACCAACTGAGCTAAGAAGTTCTCATGGTAGGCAAGAGTCTTTTAATCCTACACTTTGCTGGCTTCTCTACTCTCATGTTTGTATTTAGGCACGAATATAATGTGGTTCTCTATGCTGACAGTATGAAATCAAGTGTGTGTGTGTGTGTGTATCTATCTATCTATCTATCTATCCGGACTTCGTCCAGCCCTATCCGTTCATAGAAACTTGAAATTTTGTACACACACTAGGTTTTTAGTAGGGGTGTTCAATTTTCAATGTAAGCTTATGCTAAATTGGTCACTAGTTTGGGCCCGCTTGTTTTTTGAAAATTCAGACATTTTTTATCACAGCCCAACTTTTTAATTTATCACCCCCAACACAGTGTATATGGGTGGCGGTGATTCATAATTTCCCTTGGAATGCAAGTTATTATAAAGTCACAATGATGTCACATTTATAGCTTTTTTTTTTTTTTTTTTTTTTTTTTTTTTTTGCCATTGTATGTTTACTGCAAATATATATACAATATATTTATTGAACCCTTAATTTAACATTAATTTTTATTTTTTATTTCAGGTAAGTTCCGAACCTGTCGCTTTGCTGTGCAGGTAGGATTTTGCTGAGACCGTATTTTTCTTACCCTTTATTTGCTTAACTCTTTTTTTTTGTTTTTTTGCACGCTTTTATTATTAATGATAATTACTAGTGAAAAATCACCCAAACTGATATATTTTTTTAAGGGTTAATTTAAAAAGAATTCAACCCTGACTAGAGACCTGCACGGGCTGATGTTTTGCATCCCGCACCTTCCCGTAACCGGCCAGTCATTATTTTCAATGTTTTAGGGCCCAGTCAGTTTTTTCAATGTTTTAGGGCCCGGTCGTACCGGCCCATAATTTATTTTATGCTTTGAGGCCCGCCCGTACCAGCAGCTCGTGATTTATTTTGTTTTTGGTATATGGAAACAGACCAGTAGTTTATAAATACTTCTTTTAAAAATATACCAATGTAAATTAAATAGATAGTAAAATTATTTAATTTTGTACTCAAAATCAATCATGTGAGACTGCGCAACTCTCTTTTCTAAACCTGATTCGGCCCATCCGTACCTGCCCACCAACTTTTATAAACACGACTCGGTCGGCTTGTACCCGCCTGTGGGCTGAGCTGGGCTGGGTTGGGCCGGACATACCTGTGCAGGACTCTAACCCAACAACACTTTAATGACATCATGTTAGTTTGATGGCATCATTTTCCTTATTTATGCTTTTTACTTGCATATTAACCAAGTATTTCTTTGTAGACAACATTTCTTGTTAGTTTCCTCTCTCCCTCTCCCTGACGTCTACACATTCTTTTCATTCGGGTTATATATTTAAAAAATAAAGGTCTCTTTATCATGTGTACTAGCTAGCTAGTGCCCTTACGCTGGCTATGGTATCAGCCGTCCCTGCTTGACTTCCCATATCACAAGTTTTTCTTGTCCCGGCTTGTGATAGGTGAAATAGACTTAGTGGCGACATGCACCCGAAGTGGTGTCACTCATTTCATCATTCTCGCTTACTACACCTGGTATTCCCAAGTGGTCACCTATCTAGGTATTGATCAGGGTCATGTTGCTTAACTTCGGTGATCGCATGAGAACCGGTGTATCCAACGTGATTTGGACGTAAGCAAACTATCATAAGTGTACAGATGAAAATTTATCTAATATCACCAAAACTGATACATTGTTTAACCCTTTATAGGGCAGCTCTAAAAATATTTTAGATTTCAAAACAACCTTTTTGTATGTTAAACTAGACCTAATTACATGATATTTTCAGTTGCAAATTTTCTGAAATTTGTTTGTTTATAGGGGCAAACCCCCCTCTGATGAAGTGATCATATATGGTGCCTCACCCAAAAAGTGACCAAAAATGGAAGATATAAAAAAATTAAAGTAGAAAGTTAAATAAAACAGAATTAAAGAATAACATTCAATATAATGGATAGATACAAAAAATTGATATTGACAAAAAGAATAACACCTCTGGGTTGATTTTTAAAATGTTATTGTGTGGGCCAAAAACAGGCTAATTTAATGGGATGGTATGCCTCAAAAGAGTTTCTGTCTTTGTTCAAGCACAAGTGTACTTTGCAAAGCTTGCAGACCACATTGGTGTGGATTATGTTGTCTTTGTAATTATGATATTTGCATGTGGACAACGGGTCCTCAGGTGATCATATATAGTTACTTGCCCCATGAAGGGTTATGGGCAAATTTAGGAATAGTTCAACCCTAACCGAACAACACTTTAATGACATCATGTTATTTTGATGGGATCATTTTCCTTAATTATGCTATTTACTTACATATTAACCAATTATTTCTTTGTAGACAACATTTCTTGTTAGTTTCCTCTCTCCCTCTTCCTGATGCATTCCCCTTGTTCGGGTTATATATATCCTAAAATAAAGTACTCTTTAGTCAACATAATTGTGACAGGCACAGCTCTTACGACCACCTCTCTAATAATAGTTGTTACATTTAGTAGTAATTTTCTATATACTAATGTAACAACTATTATGGGACAGATGTGGTATTTTATTATAATAAAGGCCTCAATTACTGTGTGTGTGCTCTACTTCCTATGCTCAGCGCTCATCCAGGCTGCTGTTTACTGGTGTTGCTTAGCAATAACAGGCTTGGTTGATGGCTGATACTATAAGTGTGACAGGCACGGCTCTTATTCTACGAGCGGCAGACACGGCTCTTATTATAATGATTATTTACTTTTTGAATTTGCTTGTCAGGTGTTATCTCCTTTTTCTAAATGGATTCTAGTCACAGCATAAAGTTAGCTAGTGCCCTTATGCTGGCAACGGCATCAGCTGATTTTGCTTGGGCTTCCTATATCACAAATTTCTCTTGTCTCTGCTTCTGATATGTGAAGTAGACTTAAAGGCAACACACACAAAGTGATGTCACTCACTTAACCGTTTTTGCTTACGGCACCTGCTATTCCCAAGCAGTCACCCATCTAGGTACTGACCAGGCTCGATGTTGCTTAACTTCAGTGATCGAATGAGAAGCGGTGTATCCAAAGTGATTTGGCCTTAATACACAGTATAAATGTCAAATTCTATTGTGAAATGTACATAATTGTCACATTATTGTCCATTGTCAATGTTACTATTGTTCAAGGCAGCTTAACTGGATTGTCATATCTTACAATAGACATCTTGAAAAAGGCCTCTATTGTATTGCATATAATACAAACAAGGCCACTTGGCATTGCCCAGTTTATAATATTCAGATTTGATATTATCTATAATTTTGAGAAGAGTCATTAACTTTCAAAGAGTGTTTTGGATGCTTGAACTCCTTGTTATTTTTGTTGTTCGCACAATGTTTCAGCTGATCTATTCTATGGCCT
>VCCN01005569.1:3364665-3379523 GCA_006491835.1 Architeuthis dux | reverse complement strand
ATGACCCATCAAGGGTTGATATACCACTAAACAAATCAATCATTTATAAAAACCTACCCTTTCTGATGCCAGCCTCTCATGACACTGGACTTTCCCGGGTTTGAATTCACTGAGACTGGTTGCCAATCAAGGCTGAAGAGTCCAATCTGTCCTATTTACCCATTGCTGGTGGTGGGGATGGGATGGATTCATACCATTCCCAAGGGCATTAGTGTGAAATGAATGCAAACTGTCTCGGCCGGAGTTTGAACTCGGCTCGCTGAGTCTATTCTGCGTGCTGTTACCCGTTCGGCCCCCGCAGCACCTCCTCTGAAAACAACTATTAAATAAATGAAAGAAAAGCAAATTCAGATGCTGACATTTATAAAGAGAAAGTAAATAAAAACAAATCCCTTGGTAAAATGTTTTTTCTGTAGGTTTATGTCCGGCCAGGGGTCTCAGGCACCCTAGACAAGACTTCAAATTAGCGCACCTGGTTGTATTATATTTTTTCAGTTTGGAGTATACCCCTAGGAGCTTTGCGCCGTAAGTGACTGCCTAGGTTCTCCGGCCCTGTTTACGTTTGCATGTTTTACAAAAAAAAACATGGTAAAGATTTACGTCCTTTAACCAAGTCGAAAAAAACAGCCACCAAAGAACCTTAATGAAAGCACAAAAAAATTGTCATTAAAATATCAAAGAAACCTAGTTAACAACCTCACAAGGGAAGTAAAAACATGCTTCAAAGCCTCACTTTGATATAACGGACTGAAAGTAGGTACTCCAATGAGTTTTTACATGATGATCTTATACATCTGGTGCCTGTTTCCCCTCATAGGTCTTGTTATTCTGAACATTTTGATACCTCATTTGTCTCTCTACTCCTATTAGTTCACTAATTATGATTATTTATTCATTTGTGGACTTGCAGCAAATTGAACACTTACAAAAAAATGGCCTTTTCAAACACCTTATAAAACTGAAAAGCCATCATTTTTTAAAAATGTAAACAATGTGTACTTGCTTAAATTTTATACGAAACTGAAGAATATCTATTTTTCTACTAGGTGATATTGGTTCCAAAGACATACACCAAAAGAGGTGTCAGCAATCATTTATTTATAGACACCTTTTTTTTATCGACCACAGTAAAAAAACTGTCACAGCGTAGTTTTGGCACTGTAAACACATTAAATTGAAAATTCACTGTAAAATTTATTTTAAGTCAAACGATGACAAATAAGACACCAACAGATTCAGAATTAGACATTCTTTATTATGGCATGCATAACAGTTTTGTATTAGTCAACATTCTGGAGAATGAACACTTGAGAAACAGGGAAAAATTAGCGTTACTGCAACATTTTTCGCCCCCAAAACTGACTGTTTGGACTACCTACTGCAAGTAATGGCCCTGTTTACCATACAGTTACATTGTAAATTTAGTGTGATATAGAAGGTGGTAGAGAACATAGGATGAAGTAGGTTGATAACTAGAATGGAATAAAGCCAATTGTGTTTGGTTTGTTGATGTTGTTTGTTACTCCAAACAGCCAGGATATTTAGTAGCTGAAGAAGCCTCTGCAGGAAATTTGCCTGGTTTTCCTCAGGAAGATGTAAAGATCTATGTTGGAATGATAACGCACATAATAAACTATACTCAGTAAAACCCACTCTGAGAGAATGGCAAAAAAAAATCTTGTAAAGAGGAAGTCATTTTATCCATGACTACTATGTATTGGTCACACCAAACTTACACATTCTTTTATTATCACACAGGATGATCAACCTGAATAGCATTCTAGATTCTCTACACTGTAAAACACTTCCTAATAGAATGTGGTGATTTTGCTCTTCTTACCAGACAACATTTTTTACAATGCAAATAATTTGAAGGACTTATTTGATAACGTCAATATATATGATAATTTATCTTTCCTGTAAGAAGTAAATCTATACTCAAAATTATAATTCTATCGTATATTGCAATGGCAATGTAAAACATCCTACCTTGATCGCTACTCTATAATCTTACTCTTAAAATTTGATCACCATTAAATAACCCTAAATGGGTTGATATGCTGTTAAAAAAAAGAAGAAAGATGTAAAATGTGTTGTTGTTGGCCCCCCTCTGTTTTGGAAGAGAATGAATCATGAGCCAAGGATTAGCCTATGATTGAGCTGCAGTGCCTGCTGTGACAGTGCAGACCAATTCTTGGACGCAGGTGTAGTCTGCGCACAGCTCTGTATGTGCTGTCATTGCCCTCTTCCTGCTGCGCACTCTCCACTCTTCCCACTGGTCCTTTCTCCTCTTCTCGCTTGTCTGGATACCTGCCTTGATGGCAAGTCTCCATCTGCTGCAGTTTGCGGTCACAACCTCCCAGCCTGCCGGGTTGATGTTGCCTGCCTTCAGGTCTCGTTTACAAATGTTTATGTCAGTGGTTCCTCACATGGGATAAATTTACCACGGGGGGGGGGGTTGCTGATTCTGGATTTGTAAATTTTTAAAAAATTATAATTTAATAAAAAAAAAAATCTGAAGTTGATGAAAATTTGAAGTAGACCTATTTATTTATTATTATTGTTATTTGAACTTATAATGTTAAAAACAATTAAAATTTGCCCATTGTCGGTTGCTTTATTATGTTAGAAGTGTAAACTCAAATTACTGAACAAATCGGGGGGTGGGGGTAAGTTTACTTTTGAAAAGTTGCCAGGGGTAAATGGAATGAAAAAGCCGTACAACACAACTGTGGGTATTCATCCATCTTACATGTTTTATTGTACAAAATATTGGGCTCTTCTTCATTTGTTCTCATTAAATGCTAATGTCATAATTTGAAAGAAAAATTTTTAAAAAAAAACAAACACCACGAATTGAGTTTCTAGACAGCAAGAAAAATAAAATGCAATTTAATCTTTTTTACTTTAAAATTATGGACGTTAGCTTTTGTTGGGGACGAATGAAAATGGCCCAAATATTGTACATTGACTGACTTTCTTGTTGAAGGGGTTAATTTTTTTGTTTAAAAACTGAAGGAAGTGCGGGATGTCCGAGTGGGTAACGGCATGGAGAATGGACTCAGCGAACCCAGTTCAAACTCTGGCCGAGACAGTTTGTTCACTTCGCACTAATGTCCTTGGGAAAGACATGAATTCATCTCTCCCCTCAGTTATGGATGAAATAGTGCAGGGTAAAGTAAGTGACGCCACTTTGGGTGCTTGTCGCATCTTTAAGTCTATTTCACATATTGCTAACTGGCAAACTAAGTAATGTGATATGTGTGCAGCCCAAGCATGGACTACTTTTACTTTTACTTTTCAAGACTGAATCTATGCATCTTTGATGTGGTGGATGGCACTTTGTATACCCCTAGGGGTACACGTACCCCAGTTTGTGAATCCCTGACCTGTTTTCTTGCTAGTCTGAGATTTCTGTTTCTTTCAGATGTTAGAAATATAAGTATTTTGGTAGATTTCTAAACAGTTTTGTTATCTTAATGGTGTTGGTATTAGGGAAGCAGTTATTCGCTGAGGCTTATATTTGTTTAAAAAGGTTTTTTTTGTACTCCTAATCCATAGACTGCCATTACTATCGCACCCTCGGGTATTTAAGAGTACTGTTATAATAAATTTGCTGTTATAACAGGTGGATTTTATATAAAGTCTATTAATAGTGAAAAACCAAAAAGTACAGACAAAAATGACAATTTATTACCCTTTCACAGTCTAGTGCCCTTTAAGCAGCATTATTTTAAGGGTTTACTAATTTTAGTTTTAAAAATAATGCACTGAAATCTTCATGTGCTGTTGCTGCAAACTAATCTCCGACAATAGTCTTGCGAGAATTTAAAAACAAACCTACTGTTAGAACGTGCTTATCATGAAATAGTGCCGTTTGAATAAGAGTTTACTGTATAAGATTCCTAAATGTTAAGCAGATCTTTGTATGTATCTTATGTACAGGCTTCACCACTGAAGCTAGAGGGATGAAAATTTAAACATTTACTCGTTATTGTGTCTAGAAAAAACTTTTTTTTAAAAAGAATTCCTCCACTGAATAGGTTTGATAGTGTGGGATTCAATTTGCAATGTAAGTTTATGCTAAATTGGTTCCTTTGTGTCCGGCAGCATTCACACTTGTTTTTTGAAAATTTGGACTTTTTTGTAACTTATTCATTGATCACCCCTTTTTCCAATTTTTTAATTGATCACCCCAATATGGCATGATGATGGTTTCTATTGCGTGACTAACCAGTCTCGTTTAAAGAGTTTATTACAATTCAGTACTTGTAAAATTTGCAGTTCTCATCTGTACAGCAGTTTCGGTTCTCATCTGTAGTCAGTGAAGTTGAAAATCATTTAACATTGTATCGTATGAAGACATTTGTAGTATCTACTTATATAATACGCCACGTGTATGTCTATATTTTTTGACTGTACCATTTGTCAAGGGAGATAACTATTAAATGTTAATTATAGAGTAATCTCCCTTATTCATTTTATTTTTTTTTCAAATGTGTAAAAAAAATCTGGATTCATTCTGGTTGAACATAAACAAAAAATGCAGAACAACCTAATTGTTTTGATAATTTTTAAAGTACAATGAAGTTTCAAAATTATTTAAATATTGCCGTTGTTTTTTGAGAGACCACTCTATAATTAGCATTTAATAGTTATCTCCCTTAACAAAAGACAAAAAATATTGACATATATGTCGTAATATATAAGTGAAAATCACTTTTGTTCAAATCTGAAGAAATTGGACCCAAAAGTTTGTGCTTGTCGCAAATTTAGAACTGTTTATAGTTTGTGTTCTGAATTTGAGCTTGTTTTGTGTGAGTGGGGATAAAGTGGTGGTGGAATATTGAGAGGTGGGGAGTGTTGTAAAGGAAGTAGTTGCTTATCATTACCAGATGAAGTCCTTCTGCAACCTTAGTAGCCACCACCACCACCCATCCTTGCCTCATATCTTCTGTCAGTGGAAGCAAGGTGAGGGGTGCCACCTTATCTCTCGCTCTCTCTCGCTCTCTCTCGCACTCTCTCGCTCTCTCTCTCTCTCTCCAAGATTTCTTCTCTTTATCAGAGACCTAGAATCTTCCCAGCAGATGCAGGGGCAGGTGTTGTGTAGAGGGGGGGCCGGGTGTGGGCGGCGCCTTTCTATCTCCTGACCTAGATTAGGATTCTTACCAATATTACAGGTTGTGGTCGTTCTGTATTCTTGTAGGTTTCATGCAATTTGCTAACCTGACCCCTTTGAAATGGGGGGCAAAAACTCTCATATTACAAAAAATGAGAAAATGTTGGTTTTGATATAATATAATTTGGTGGCACTGGGGCTTGGAGTAAGTCCAAGAGCTCAGCTCAAAGATAATTCCAAATTTGTACACTACTGGACCATTTATCCGGCTTCCAGGGAACCGGAATTACAAGAAAAACGTCTATTTTTGAAAATGGCTAGTTTTGAATCTGACCGACTTCATAGTAGTTTGCCGGTCTTGGTTTTAATTTTCGTGGCTTCGTGATTGAATTGTCTTTGAATGAAGATTAATGAATGATTATTGATTCAACAGACCCCCCCCCCCGTTTTTTTTAAAGTGGATTAATTTGTATACGCTATAAACAGATTTATTAGAAAGCGTCAATCAAAACTGTCAATATAGGTTTCTTCAGTCTTTAAGTTGGTCTGGCTATCTATGTATGTATCACGAGTACAGGCTGCACCAATGGAGCTAGAGGGCTGAAAATTTAAACATTTACTCCTTATTATGTCTAGAAAAAACATTGTTTTTTGAAAATTCCCCAACCCCCCAAATAGGTTTTAGTTTTTGCAATGTAAGTTAATTCTAAATTGGTTCCTTAGTTTGTGTCCGGCAGCATTCACACTTGTTTTTTGTAAATTCTGACTTTTTTAGTGATCACTGCCTAACAAAAGGCGAGATAAGTAACTTATTCATTGATAACCCCTTTTTCCAATTTTTTAATTGATCACCCCCAACACAGCATGCAGCCGAAAGATGTTGGTCACGTGATGGTTTTTATTAAGTGACTAACCAGATATTTCATATTAGATATAATTTTACATATCAAAAAGATTTTGATTAATTAAAAAAGGGATCATAGCATGCATTTAATTGATTTAAAAATTAAATTTATAAGTCAAAACTTAATAAAAATCTTTTTGATAAAAAATTACATAAATATGTGAAATTATATCTTATATATTACTTTTTATTTACTTTTCATTGTATATTTCATATTTTAAATGGCTAAATAAACATCAACCAGACCCTGCTTTAGAAGTGGATTGATTTGTATCTGTAAATTACAATTCCGTTCTTTACTTTTTATTGTTTATTTTATATTAAAGTATATATTAGCTTTGGTCCAGAAATACAGGTGGTCACTCCTGGCCAGTGTTGCCAATTTAGCGCGTTTCTTGTTTTGGCATTGCAAAAAGTGCTAAATTAGCACGTTTTCCCCTAAAACATTTTGACTGTTTTTGACCATTTTTGGCATCTTTTTGGTGGTTTTTGGCTATTTTTGGCAGTCAAACTAGCACGAAAAAATTTTTTGATTTGGCAACACTGCCTCTGGCCCCAACCTTGCTGGATAAAAGAAGTTTGTCAAATTTAATGAATTAGACACTGAGATATTTTCAAAGAGATGGATAACATCAGTATGCCTATATTTTTTGTCTGTCTAACATTTATCAAGGGAGATAACTATTAAATGCTAATTATAGACTAGTCTCCCTTATTCATTTTTACTTTTTGCAAATGTGTAAAAACATCCGGGTTCATTCATTTTAGAGTTGATGGCAGCTCCAAAGCTAAGAATTAGTCATGGTTGAATAAAGTTGTGATTCATTATTTAAACCTTTCAAGACTAACCTATTAAGGGGATTAATGCCTGAATTTTTAAAAGGATATAAACACAGGTCTGGGTAGTCAGTCAATAGAAACCGTCACATGACCAATGTCTTTTGGCAGCGTGTTTGATGTGATCAATTAAAAAATTGGAAAACGGTGTGATCAATGAATAAGTTACTTCTCTCGCCTTTTATTGGGCAGTGATCACTAAAGTTTGAATTTTCAAAAAAACAAGCATGACACAAACTAAGTGACTGATTTAGCATAAACTTACATTGCAAATTGAAGCCCCCAACTAAAAACCTATTATGGTGGGCAATTTTCAAAAAACAAAAAATAGTTTTTTCTAGAGATAATAAGTAAATGTTTAAATTTTCAGCTTTCTAGCTGTATTGGTGCTGCCTATTTGTGTGATACATACATAGCCATCCAGACCAACTTAAAAACGGAAGAAACTTATGTTTTGGTGACAATTCTAGTTGAGTTTCTAAAAATTTTAGAAATTGTCAACTAAAACTCAAGTTTTTTGCTTTTTAGTAAAAGTCAAAAACGTGCTAATTTTTATTAATGGTTAAGGAAAACTATTCGTTTATTAAATTAAATAAGTACCAAAATCATGATGGGATACATTTGTCCATTAGACATTTAATCTGGAACAGATGAAAAATACTGAATTAGCAGATTACATGTCTTTCCTGTTCAGTCATGTGATGTAAACTAATTTCTCTGTTGGTTTCATACTATGATGACTTTTCTCTGGTTGTAAAAGCTAGGAAAAACCTCTTTTACTTTATTTTTTGTAACATATATGTCCCAGTAGACTTCTAAAATAGATCTATGGGACATGTATATCCCAGCAGTCATAGAAATCTTGGGATACTGAAGATAATAAAAACAGGGACATTAAATCCAGTTAATATCCAATTTGTAACAAGGTCTGTTAAAAAACACCAAAGTCGGCCATGTTTCTACTGCCACATATTTTGACTGTTCTAAATAAATAACTCATTTCCTTTCTAGAATTCTCTTGTATACAATCAGGGGTCAAGATAAGTATCTGCGCTTGTATCTTGGAACAGTTTAATAAGCAAGAGAGACTTTTGCGTTTGCTAATAGCACTAAACCCGACATTGTGGACTGTAAGTAAGTAGTGCGCTTACGCTGGCTATGGCTTCAGCTGTCCACGCTTGGACTCCGCATACACCTTTTAGCGTCACCTCCCACTTTCACATGGAAAATCTTTCCACTTCCCACCAATATAGTAAATATTCCAAAGGATACCATGATTGTTTAACTCTTACAAAACAATAAAAATGAACAGCTTTCGTGTTACTATGTAAGTAATAACATCAAATGTTTGGCACACACGCACCGTTTTTAGATAGCGTCAATGCAATCTCTGTGTGTCTGGTGCAACACAACCAAAGCAGACATATTGGGTTTAAAATTAGCCATCTTTAACCACATACCTACCAACAGAGCGTGTAGTACAGACATATGCACACCTACACAAACATTTACATTTCTCCACACACCTACACGATGTGTGATATCACAGTGCTGCTTGGTAAATTAATAATAGAAGACGTTGCTCTTGACTCAGACTTTAATATTCAAAATGCAATACCGCCCACCAAAATTTAAGAACGCCCACCGGTGGGTGATATCACCCAGGTTGAGAAACCCTGGCATACACCGTTACTACTTACTACTCAGACCGGCATTAGTACAAAGTGAGCACAAATTGTCTCCAGCCAGAGTTTGAACTCTTCTCTCTGAGTCCATTCTTTGTGCCGTAACCCGCACGGCCACCCCGTACCTCCACTGTCGACTGGAAATGTGTCTGTTTAGCCACTTGAAATTGAAACAATAATACTAGACAAATTGACTTCCTCTGGCCGATCAAAACAGATTTTAATATAGTCGCCTATGGAGCTGAAACAGGGAACCTGACCAAAAGACTGGCCCTCAAACTGAGAACCATGCAACGTGCGCCAGAGAAGATCATGCTTAACATCAGATAGAGAGATCCCAAGACAGCACAGCATATTAGAGAAAAAAACAGGAATCAGATATCATAATCCATTAGAAAACTCAAATGGCAATGGGCAGGCCATGTAGCAAGAATAGCAGACAACCGCTGGACATCACGACTCACAACATGGATTCCCAGAGATCATATGCGAAACTGGCTGGTTAAAAAAAAAAAAAAAATAAGATGGAGTGATGATTTAGACAAGTTCAGAAAATATTGGCTCCATGAGACTCACGACCAAGAGGTCAGGCGAATCTTGGGGAAAGTTTTGCCTTTTGTTGGACAGTGATCACTAAAAAGTCTGAATTTTCAAAAAATAAGCGTGAATGCTGCTGAACACAAACTAAGGGACCAATTTAGCACAAACTTACATTTCAAATTGAACCCTCCACTAAAAGCCTAGGGGGGTTGGTGGGCTTGAGGAGTAACTAAGGAGTAAATGTTGAAATTTTCAGCCCTCTAGCTGCAATGGTGCAGCCCGTAGGCTACATACATAGCCAACCAGCCAGACCAGCTTATAAACTGAGGAAACCTATAATGGCAGTTTCTAATACATATATTGGTATTGAAATATTCAGGACATAGATATAAAAAATAAAAAATTATATCTAATAGGAAATATGTGTATTGGGACGCAAATACGGATGCAAATGACCATGACACATTTGACCGGCACGTAAATGTCCTAGTAGTACTGACTGGATTGCCTGAAATCAGATTGGAATGTTTTAACACCACATCAACATATGTTTTGCATTTATGGATAGAATACTTATTTTGTAAATCAGATCTCATGAGTTTATTCCTCACAGGGTGTTGGAAAGCATTTAAAAAGATTATTAAAATTTTCTTTTGTTCCGTGACTCATGTTTGTTTCCATGCACCTTATTTTCTAAGGAAACTGTTAGATTATTGGTCTGATGCTTCAAAGTTTTGGTGTATACAGAATTGGAATTCTGCATTTATCAGACTTTGCTGCTGCTACTGCACCTTTTACTTCTTGTCCCTCCCACTCCCCTGACTATTCATTCTCTTCCTGCCACTCTTTTTCATCTCTTGGTGGGGGGGGGGGGTCCTTTGTTGCTTTGACCTTATTTATCTGCTCCTCGAAATTGCATCTCTCTTGCTGTGCAGCTGACAGCCATTCCGGGGGTGGGGTTCCAACTCCCACCCAGCCTTCCGTCCTTTCTGTCTACCCGGGTGGGTTGAAGGGGTGGAGGGGAGTGGTTGCTCTAATTATCCAAGACTGAATGGGATGTCGGCTTTATTGCTCTGTCTGCACAGGAAGGCAGGCATTTTGCAACACATTATATGGGATAATAACCGACATCGCTATCACACCGTCATGTATTTATCTATTACATTTGTTTCTCTCTCTCTCTCTCTGTCTACACGTCCCTGCGTGGGTGTGTCTCTCTTGCTGAATTTCTGCCTCCCGGCTTATTTCTCGCTTCCCACTTGTTCCCTCAGGCTACGTTACCTCTGTCCAATTTGGATGTATTTTCCTGTGCTTGTCTTTCAGCCTGCCCACACAATATCTCTAAAAGTTCTCGCTGATATTTTGTGGAAGGGAGCACTAATATAAAATTTTGGGGTGGATCCAGGAATTTTTTTACCGTTACCTCCCTTCATCATAGCTATATTTCTGTCCACACAATATCTCTAAAGGTTCTCAATGAATTTCAATGAAATCTTCTGGATGGGTAGGCCATGGGCTAAGATAGAATTGATTAAATTTTGGTGCAGATCCAGGAATCTTTTACATTGCATGTTCTGCAAAACTCCATTACCTTTTTTTTTTTTGTTGTTGCTTATTTGTATGTCTGCGCGCACACACACACACACACACACACACAATGAGTGTAAAGAATTGTAGACTGGCCGAAAGGTTAACAGAATGGACTTGGGCGAGATTTACTCTTTTAAAAAACATTTTTTTTGTTTTTGTTTTTTGAAGATTCCCTCCCAAAGTAGGTTTTTAGTGGGGGTTCAATTTGCAATGTAAGTTTTTGCTAAATTGACCCTTAGTTTTTGTCTGGCAGTGTTCACGCTTATTTTGGAATGCTATTCTTACAAAATGTACAAATACAGGTTGTTAGCCAGGAATTTGATTTCCACACTGCTGAGAGAATGCTGGCTAACAGCAACTGAAATATTGAATTACTTACCTTGAAATTTCAATTTTGCATTTTTTATTAACTGTTCATTTTTAACCATTGGTGTATCCATAGGCGAGCTGTTATATCTTCTGCTTGCTTCAGGTCTTTGTCAGAGCATGTGAGCCCCTGCGAGCACCCACAGGATGTGGTCCATGGTCTGGTGTGCCTCGTTGCAAAGACACTCAGCACTGGTGACATATCCGATATGTCACCAGTGCTGAGTGTCTGGTATGGTGAGGCACCCCAGACCTTGGACCACATTCTCAGCAAGCCCCAGAAGTGGGGATATGATATCCCCACTTCTGGAGGTTGTCTTTTGTTCTTGTTCCACATTGGATCTTGCTCTATCTAGAGTGACCCAGTCCTTTCTACTGAGAGCCAACCCTTTGGGCTGGGCAGGGCTTCATTAAGGGGGCAGCAGTCACTCTCTCTCCACTTCTCCAATGTTCCAGTCCCTCCCTTGTCATAAAACTTTTTCAGGATTTTAGCTGGTGTCTTGTCTCCTGGTGACCCGTGGGTGCCTTGGATAATTAAGCAGTTTGTCTCTTTCGTTTTTTTGCAATGGCATCTCTGCTGAAACCTGAGGTGGTATAATAGGAGCCAGTCTGAACAAGACTAGTAGGGTCTTTGCCCTAAGTGTGCCAGCGATTAATCTACGTAATTTATTTAGCTCTGTGTCCACTTTGATGCATGGTATGATCTTCCCTGCACATGTTTATGTATAAAACAGGTCTGGTTAGTCACTCAGTTGAAACCATGACGTGATTTGCCTTTGTCTTAAATTATTAGTTGCTTATCACAACTTTTATCCTGGTAGGTCCAACCAAGTCAGACCGGTCAATGGAAAGAAGAACCTCTCACAAAAGTTGCAAGACTCTATTTAAAAAAAGAACCTTTTACAACTAGTTATCAATATCCCCCAACTAAGACCAGTTAAATGACCTAAATGGTTGACCTGCCACTAAACCCAACAAACCAAACCCCCACAACTTTTACTCGGACTGATTTCACTGCCGGAGGGAAATCAGTCTGAGTTAAAGTTGCAATAAAAAGCAACTAATAAATTAAGATTAAGACAGTGCTTCCCATTGGGGATGCAAACCCACCGAGAAGCACTGTTTATGGCGGCCTGCTCTGCTCTACCAATTGAGCTACCAAGACTCAACTAGAAGACAGAAGTCCAATCCATAAGAACTCAGACCATTTTCTATTTGAAGGAACAGTAAGTGGGATTATGGGTAGGCAAATTGACACAGTCACATGACTGCACCTGGATGTTCAGTAGATGTAACTTAGTACACTTCATGAGTTAAAATCAGGGATAAAATATAATATTATATAAGAGACTTTGCAGATCAATTAAATTGTATGTGACACTGGTGTCACAGTGGGTTCTTATGGGTTAAACCAATCCTTCATTCCGATCAGCAGCCATGTTTGTTTACATTCTGGTAGTTTCAAAATTTTTATCAATTTTTTTTGTTTTTAAAATTTTTTATCAGATGTATTTTATTATTTTAAATTTGTATGACTACTTTTTAACCTTCATTTTAATTTCTTTTGTTTTTGTTTGCTTGATCTAATTCTGTTTATTTGTTTATTTTTGCAGATGGTCACTGCTGTGATTCTAAGATGGCTGAGGAGGTGATTGTGATAGCAAAATATGACTACAAGGCTGAGAACAGCCAAGAATTGGACATTAAGAAAAATGAGAAGCTACGTCTTCTCGACGACAGTAAAGAATGGTGGAAAGTTCAGAATTTGCAGAGCAAAGCGGGCTTCGTACCATCGAATTATGTCAAAAAATCTAAACCTTCCTTCTTTTCTGGTCTCCTCACGAGGAAAAAAAACAAATATCCTGTGGCAAGCCTGCAGCCCCCACGCAATGGGGTCACGACCCTGGAGCAGAAGAGCCCCGGGGGTGCTGAGATTCAGATGTGCGAGCACGTCCCCGCCATTGTTAAATATGGGTATGTCGCTCAGCGACCCGACGAGATATCGTTGGCAAAGTCCGAAAAGGTGATAGTGATGGAGAAATCCATTGACGGCTGGTGGCGGGGTCGTAAAACCAACGAGGAGTATGGCTGGTTCCCATCGAACTACGTCGAGTTGGAACAGAACTCGGACTCTGGCGGAATGGCTGCGCGCCGTTTGGATTTGGTCTCCATGGATACCTTCCAAGTGGTGACGGCATTGTATACGTTCACTCGTACCAATCAAGAAGAGCTCAGTTTTGAGAAAGGTGACAGATTATTAGTTCTTGAGAAACCGATCGAAGACCCGGACTGGTGGAAAGCTCGTAACAAATATGGCCATATCGGGCTTGTGCCCCGAAACTATGTACAGGTCATGGATGACATTGAATACGACACGGCCACTAATGATAGTTCATGTACTCCGCACTCTCAGTCAGCTAGTAGTCTTTCGAATGATTCCTCACTGAGCGTGCTTGGCATGGTTAATCAGAAACAACAGCATTTATCGGGACCTCTAGCTGACAAAGAGTGGTACTATGGTAAAATCTCACGGACTCAGTGCGAAGACATGCTTAGCAAACATGCTGAGGATGGTGACTTTCTAATACGCGACAGTGAATCGACGGTGAGTATCTTGCGATTCGGGCAGGTCTCGTTAACTGCGCACAACATGCTCAGAAATCAATTGGTTGTTTTTTGTTTTTTTTGTTTTAAAAAAAATGTTTTGTACAGGGTCGTTTGGGCACCACAGATGATATCATCATTGGTGTTCCAAGAGCAAGATCGTCTGATGGAGCCCATCCCTCTTCAGGTAGGTTTGGAATCAGAATTGTCCGTCAACTAGACTGGCTTCCAATCCACACTTCTTTTTATTGTGCCGTAGAGCTCTTTTTCAAATAGTTTGTGATAGATTTTACACGGTTAATTTTCTGAAATAAATAATGATAAAATACAGCATCATGGACAGTCTCTGAAATAACTACAATTTGGCTAATGTGCCTTGTGTATGAGAATAAACACATACACAATAATTTATAATGTAGCGAAATATATCGACACCTAGTGATATTTTACCAATTCTGAAAAGTAGCTACCAGATGGGATACAGAGCACTAATCTATTCCATCTTGTTGAGGCCCAACAATCACATCATATATCTTAAAATGATTGTTGGCACAATCTCTATTCATGTTGTGTTATATTGACCCTGTATAGCGCTGTTTCATTTAGTGCTGCATTTTTTAGGAACATATCCAGAGTGCTAACAAGGTATTACTGTAGTTATTTTGGAAAAGAAGTTATTTGCAAATCTTACTTTCAGCACAATTTTTCAGAATCTGTTAGCTTGTCCAACGATACAAAAAGGTTTAATGTTGTGGAGGATCATGTACAAACGACTTTTAAGATTAGGATGAAATGACGACACGAGTAGTTGCGATGAAAAGCAATTAAAATTAAGATGAAAGAAAATACAATTCAAAAATTAATAACTGTTGACAATGCTTCATTTAATAAGAAATAATTTGAGGTAATATTGCTGTTACTAATACTACCAATGTAAAAACAATAACAAATCTGGTGCCGAGAGATTGAGGAAAATGTAGGGTTAGATTTTATTCTTCTGCCAACCATACTAACCAACCATACTATTTAACCATAGCTTGGGTGGGGTGGGGGGGGGATTGATTCAACCCTTTCCCAAGGGCATTAGTGCAAAGTGAACACACACACACTGTACTGTTAAATGCTCGGCTAGTCAACACTTCCAAAGCTAGTTTGCTTTGTGAAATTATTGTCTTATTAGGAACCGTCAACCAAAACTGTCAACATAGGTTTC
>VCCN01005569.1:3194758-3214670 GCA_006491835.1 Architeuthis dux | reverse complement strand
TGTTTTACTACATGGGATTAAAAATTATGGTGTTCAGTTTTTCTTTTTAGTTATTGTAGTGTTTACTTTATAGTGACTGCATAGCAATGCTGCTAAAGTATTTCTGAGGGATACACGGATGTGATCACGTTTAACGTAGGACGTATCTCAAAACCGGTTAGATATCATTTCGCTTAGCGACCGATCACTTATCTCTGTGTTTGATCTGTACAAAAATGGCATCGATTTTGTTGAAAAACTCTCTCATTAAAACAAGAATAGGTTGCTTCTAGGGACTCTCCGGGATTAGGGGCCTTGAAGCTTAAGCGTTATTAGTTTAATAGTAGATCCGCCACTGCACACACACACACACACACACACACACACGGAGACAGAGACAGACAGACAGACAGAGCGCTATACAGGGTATTTCTAACATATAATAGCATAGAGTTTCATAGTTCCTTACATGCTAGTACACAATTATTAGCATAATGTACTTAGTACAATCCCACAGAAAATATTGTATCAACCATCGTTTTAAAATATAGGATATCGTTGTTGAGCATCAACAAGAGGGAATAGATTAGTGCTGTGTATCCCATCTGGTAGCTGCCTCCAGGGGTTGGTGAAATATCACTAGGTGTCAATGTATATCGCTACGTGATAAATTATTGTGTATGTGTTTATTCTCATACACCTGGCACATTAACCAAAGTGTACAGTTATTTCAGAGACTGTCCATGATGCTGTCTGTTATCATTATTTATTTCGGAAAATTAACATTACTGAAATTATTACAAACATATTTGAAAAAGAGCGCTAAAACGAATCATAGCTAAGCGGGATAGCAGCGCTAAACGGGTAGCAGCGCTAAGTGGGGCAGCATCGCTAAGCGGGATAGCATCGCTAAACGGGGTAGCATCGCTAAGAGGGGCAGCATCGCTAAGCGGGATAGCATCGCTAAACGGGGTAGCAGCGCTAAGCGGGGGTATTCTTGTAAAGCTCTTTTCCATTAACTTTATTCCATCTGTTGTAGAAAATCGACAGAAAAATGAATTTCCTTCGAGGTATGCGTAGGAAACGTAGGAAATGCGGGTCAATTAGGACCGGCATTATCAGCCTACATTGGCTTAGGATAGAAGAACGTGTGGTGTTCAAAATTTTAATTACAATATTCAAATGTCTGCATAATATGTGCCCTTATACACTCTGTGCTCTTATTAACATCCGATATTTAGATGGTTTGATTTTAGAACTTGTCTTTATGAATATGACTCATGGGCGCAGGAATTTCAGCTATATAGCACCCAGACTTTGGAATCAATTACCCTATGATATCCGGAACATACATACATTAGCAAGCTTTAAATAAAAAATAAACACTTTCATAATTATATGAACTCAGTAAATAAATACACTTCGTAACTGTAGCTTCTGCCCTGTGTTTTGTAAAAAAACTTTATTGACAAGTTGCACTTTCTTCTTACTCTTCTTTAATAGGCCTTATATTTTAGTGCCATTGATTGCACATGTTTTCAATAAATGCATTTAAAAAAATGTATTATTAGTAGTATGCGTTTTCTTGTTTGCAATAAATTCATTTATACTAAAATATAATTTAGTCATACGTAAATAATCCCCCTTTTTAACAGGTATTATGCTAGTCTCCTTATATAATACGCCACGTGTACGTCTATATTCTTTGTCTGTAACATTTGTCAAGGGAAATAACTATTATATGCTAATTATAGAGTAATCTCCCTTCTGGTTGAACATCAACAAGAAAATGCAGGGCAACATAATGTTTTTGATATTTTTCAACACAAATACAAAATTATTTAGACTACTTGGCTTTGTGATGTCTTATATATTTAACTTTAAAACTTTCCCCTAAGTCTATTGAATATGCGCACCAAATAATACAGACTTTTAGTATAGAAATAGATGGAAATCAGATCATTATTATCGGGGTGTGGGCGAATGCAGACCCCACCATTTTGTTTTGCGAACGGGGACACCATATGTGAATTTTGCACACGTATACGCAGTGGCGGGCCTATAGTTGGTGTCACCCGGGGCGGTAACTCATGCTATCACTCCCTACCCCCTACAAACCTTTTGTGATATCGCGTACACAGACATTCATTCTTGGCGATATTATGTAGTGTGCACATATGACTACGAGGTAGGGCAGGTAATTGTGCATGGATCCACCCCAAAATTTAAACACTTCTTTCATACCCTATTGACCACATAACATTTCATTGAAACCCATTGAGAACCTTTCGAGATATCGTGTGGACAGTCATTAGCGTATACATATCGAGGCTGCGCTCATATCCGAATACGATTGCAACACTCTTAAATAAGCTCATTCTAAAGCAACACAACATCAAACTCATAAATAATCACATACACACAAGATATTGGATACAATACACATAAATGTATGAAAAAAAGAAACGGAAAAATATCTCTCAATCAAAAATAATTCTTGGATCCGCCTCAGAAATTAACAAACTATTCCAACCCCATTTCCCACCCTTCCACAAATTATCATTTAAATTCAGTGAGTACTTTCGGAGATATTGTGTGGACAGACAGATCTTTCATTAGAAAAAAACATTACCAAGAATCTATATGAAAATCTTTTAGGCAGTCATCTTGGTGTCACCGCGATCTGAGGGTGTCACCCGGAGTGGACCGCCTCCTCCTTTGTATGCCACTGCCTATACGGCCTATTTGGGGCCTACTGAAACCGCTTTAGGCTCTGGGTAAAGTCAAAAGGAAGTGGTTCAGCCGAAAATCGACCATTGTAAAATAATATAATAGATACGATCGCCATTTTCTGACGACATGAGTACACTAGTCCTTTTATAAATAGGCACCAGTATTCAACAACAATGAATCTTTTCATAAAAGGACTCCAGCGTTCCATATTTGTGCCCCTCGAGGGCTATACAATTAATCTGTATGAAACATTAGCGTCTTTGTTACGCATCGGATGCAGAACTATTTTAGGATTTGTCTTTGAGCTCTAAGTTTAGCTGCACAAGATAAGCCCAAGTGAGAATATGAAATCTGTTCATGTGGGTTTTTCGGTGCGAGAACAAAAAACAGGGCTTCACAATTTAACGCTGTTTGCCAACCGTGTACAATGGGAATACAACATTTGTCAAAATGGCTTCCATGTAAAATCCGCATTTTCCCCGAGGATTCTGAGCCAAAGAATTCAGGTGCGTATTATCTACAGAAACATAATTGTTATGCATATTTGTATGCTTAATTGTATACACAGGAGAATCCATTTTTCATTCGAAATTGAAGCTCAAATGGGGGGGGGGTTATCTTTGGTAGCGGATTATCCATGGTGAAATACGGCGTTTGTGTAATATGCATACCAATAAAATCATTATCAGAATATTTCTATAATTTTGAGAAGAGTCAAAGAATATTTTGGATAATCGAACTTATTCTTTTCTATATGTTTGTTGTTCGAACAAAGTTTAGGCTGATTCATTTCACTGCCTAAAGAATTTTCATATTGTTTCTTAGTAATGTTTTTTTTTAATGAAAGATCTGTCAGTCCAAAAGGACTAGTGTACCCATGTCGTCAAAAAATGGCGATCGTATCTATTATATTATTTTACAATGGTCGATTTTCGGCTGAATCACTTCCTTTTTTGAACTTTTGACTTTACCCAGGGCCTAAAACAGTTCCAGTAGGCCCTAAATAGGCCGTATAGGCAGTGGTGTACCAAGGAAGAGGCGGACCACTCCGGCTGACACCATCAGAGAGCGGTGACACCAAGATGACTGCCTAAAAGATTTTCATATAGTTTCTTGGTAATGTTTTTTTCTAATGAAAGATCTGTATGTCTACACAATATCTCCGAAAGTACTCAATGCATTTTAATGAAAATGTGTGGAAGGGTGGGAAATGGGACAGGGGAGAGTTGGTTAATCTTTGATTGAGAGATATTTTTCCTTTTCTTTTTGTTCATACATTTATGTGTGTGTATGTGATTATTTATGATTTTGATGTTGTGTTGCTTTAGAATGAGCTTATTTAGGGATGTGGCAAGTTGGAAATAGCCAGGTCTTTGGGGTATCGTTTCGCATTCGGATTGTATCCGGCAGCATTCATACTTGTTTTTTGAAAATTCGAACTTCTTTTTAGTGATCACTGCCCAACAAAAGGTGAAAGAAGTAACTTATTTATTGATTACATCCGTTTCCATTTTTTAAATTGATCACACCCCACACGGCATGCTGCCAAAAGACGTTGGTTTTCTTGTTTTCATAAGAGGTGCGAGGTGACCGAACGGTTATCAGCACAGAGAATGGAATCGACGAACCGAGTTCAAATTCTGGCTGAGACAGTTTGTGTTCAATTTGCACTAAGGCCCTTGGGAAATGCATGGATCCATCTCTTCTCCCCCAACAGCTATGGGTAAATAGTAGAGCAGACTGGGTTGGCAATCAGTCTAGAAGACGAACAACCCTGATTCCATCCAGTCTGAATAGGGATGGGATCCGTCATGTTATCTCGCCATGACACACCCATGATGACATCATGGCGTCTCAACGGCCCTGCCCTGGATTACTGGATAGGTAAAGGTAAATGTATATCATAGAAGCGATAATTGAGAGGGTTGGAGCCTTTGTATTACATACTGCGTCTCAGTATCAAACAAATGTTTATGAGCTAATCTTCCTCGCGGGGATTGCCTGTCTACCTGTCAGGTATTCTGATGAGGGTGGCGATGGTGTTTATTCTCATAGTGGTGATGGCGGTGGTTTATATCAGAGAGATGACGGAGAAGGATAATTGTTTTTTGTAATGTCAATCATGAGGATGGGACGACGACGACGACGACGATGATAATGACGATGATGGCAGTGCTAATATTGAAGATGATGATGGCAGTGTTAATATTGAGGACGATGATGATGATGGCAGTGCTAATATTGAAGACGATGATGATGATGACAGTGCTAATATTGAAGACGATGCTAGCAGTGTTAATATTGAAAACGATGACGATGATAGCTGTGCTAATATCGAAGATGATGATGATGGCAGTGATAATATTGAAGACGATGACGATGAGAGCTGTGCTAATATCGAAGATGATGATGATGATGATGGCAGTGCTAATATCGAAGATGATGATGATGGCAGTGCTAATATTGAAGACGATGCCGATGATAGCTGTGCTAATATCGAAGATGATGATGATAGCTGTGTTAATATTGAAGATGATGACGATGATAGCTGTGCTAATATCGAAGATGACGATGATAGCTGTGCTAATATCGAAGATGATGATGATGGCAGTGCTAATATTGAAGACGATGCCGATGATAGGTGTGCTAATATCGAAGATGATGATGATGATGGCAGTGCTAATATCGAAGATGATGATGATGGCAGTGCTAATATTGAAGACGATGCCGATGATAGCTGTGCTAATATCGAAGATGATGATGATAGCTGTGTTAATATTGAATATGATGATGATAGCTGTGCTAGTATCGAAGATGATGATGATGGCAGTGCTAATACTGAAGACGATGCCGATGATAGCTGTGCTAATATCGAAGACGATGATGATAGCTGTGCTAATATTGAAGACGATGATGATAGCTGTGCTAATATTGAAGATGATGTTGATGGCAGTGCTAATATTGAAGATGATGATGAGTTTATATACTCATCATTATCATCTTCAATATTAGGGTGGGCCATAAGTTGCATAGGGATTAAAACATTCCATATTTCTTTTTCTAAATGTGTTTATAACTAAACAAATTACAATACCTATGAATTAATTATTTTATGGTAAAATAACGTGGATCTTTGAATTCCTCATGTCTGAAAACCATGATTTAGCCTTTTAAAGTACTCAGATGTCAACTGGGAGACGAAATATGAAATTCTGTCTTTTTTGGTGTGTGCTGGCGGTCATTTTGTTTTATGCAAGTAAGGTAGTTCTTCCCAACGTTTTTCTTGGGAACATCTTTTTTCTGAAAGAGGACATCCTAAGGAACATTTTGGTACCCTAAATGTAGAATCATGGGTGGTGGTGCACGGTAGGCCCTGCTGGCCCCGGACTATTACAATATAAAATTTAAGGTTTCAATTTATCTTTGGAATCAAGTATCGAAAATGATGTCCTTCAAATGATGTCATTCAAATGATGCCCTTCTGCCCCTCGCAAAGTCTTGCTCTTTCGAGTGAATTGTCTTCTGTTATTGTTTCAATATTCAATCGAATATTGTTGTTTTTTTAAAGCTCTTGAATGGTCCATTGGCGTCTTCAAAAAAAGAAAGAAATAAGGTCCAATTATCCGTTAGACCATAACTCCACACCAAATTGTGCAGCGAAGGAGGTGGATTTCACGCTGATGGATACGTCTTCCAAACTTTCTCAATAGCGCGAATTAACAATTCACTCGAAAGATCAAGACTTTGCGAGGAGGCAGAGGGGCATTATTTGAAGGACATCATTTTCGATATTTGATTCCAGTAAGATAAATATAAACCATAAATTGTATATTGTAATTCAAACTTTGTAATAAACACAATTAGAAAAATAAATTATAGAATGTTTTAACTCCGAATATCGAAGATGGCGGAGAATTGATTTTGATGATGGGGATGGTGTCGCTGTTTTTCATGATAATGAAGGAGGCCTTCTTTCTGCCTCGATAGACAATGGAATGACACTGAAGTAACCGCTTCAGGGCGCAAACCTGGGCAAAGCGTATGGAGATACTGGGATGCCCAGTCGACAGAATACCCCCCCCCCCTCGGCCGCGCCGAAGAAAGTGGAGCGTGATACGTTTGGCAGCAGGAGCTGCCGGAAGAGTCAGCAAAGTCGGCATCCAACCATCTTAAGGGGGCTCCACTCTCTGGTTTGGGATCAGAGTTGTCATCCTCGTTAGAGAGCCCAGTCTGCTCTGCTATTTTACCCATAGCTTGGGGAGAAGTTGATGGATTCATGCCTTTCACATAAACAACCTCGACCGAAGTTTGAACTCGGCTCACCGATTTCATTATCCGCTACGCCACTCACACCTCCAATATACGTTATAATGATGATGATGATGATGATGATGATGATACATTATTCCCCCCTTTATAACATTCGGTTCGGGTCCAAGTTATAACTGAACCGCGGATAATCAAAAGTCAATTACAAGTTCACCAGTGAACAAAGGTGTTGTTTTCATGTTGATTAATTCCAAATTAAGTAAGTCTTTCGATGAAATTTTGTTTTTATTCACGGATTTCTGGAGGAATGGGCGATAATACGTATAGGTAAAAATGTTGGAGTCCGCCAATCAACCGCCTTATATCACAAACTTTGCTATATCGCACCGCGCAATAACGAACCGCGCTATATCGGAGGCCTCCTGTAGTAATGTTCTGCTTTTCTGTGTTCACCTCATCTTTTTTCCATTTTTCAGCTGGCACTACCCGTACCACCCCGACCACCCTTAGCACCTCCACCCGTCCTCCACTCGTCCTCCACCCGGTCCCCACCCCCAATCACGTCTATTTCCTGGGGGAATTTGTTCTTTGTGTAAAGTACCTTCCTGAAGGACATTCTTCTCTTCACGAACGACTAATGTTTTCTCATCTTTCTCATCTTACGCACTTCATGCATCCTCTCGTCCCGTCCCCCCTCAAGACCACGCCCTTAGCGAACAGTCGGAGGCGAGCAGCTAATCCTCGAGCAGCCACCCCTCAGAGTAGAACAACATCAATCTTTTTCCTCATTTTCGGCGGCGGGTGCTTGCTTTTTTTTTTTCACTCATTCGCTTGAAGAAGAAGAAGAAGAAGAAGAAGAAGAAGAAATAAGAGGAGGAAGAAGAAGAAGAAGACGGAGGTGAAAAAGAAGAAGGAGGAGAAGAAGAATTAGAAGAAGAAGGAGAAAAAGGAGAAGAAGGAAGACGAGGATTAGAAGATGAAGAGGAAGAAGAAGGTGGAGGGGGAAAAGAAGAAGACAAAGAAGACAAATAAGAAGGAGATGAAGAAGGAGAAATAGCTGAAGAAAAATAAGAAGAAACAGGAGAAGAAGAAGAAGAAGAAGAAGAAGAAGAAGAAGAAGAGGTGAAAGGTCTTCGCCAAAAGGAGAGACTGTCTAAATAATTTTAAAAAGTCAGTTTTTTACATCATTTCGATCGCCTAATCTCCGATGATCATCGAGCTGCATGACCGATAAGAAAGAAAATAAAATGCACTTCTTGTGTAGCAGTATCTTTGTATGTGTGGGTGCGGGACCCATGAGCATGGGTGGGGGCAATCGGTGCCCAGAGGGCCAAGAGGATCCGAGAGGTTCTTGGGCAAAGCTGAGTATCGACATTTCTAAGTCAATACAAAATGTCTATCAGTAAAATAGTTTGACTCTATCGTTCACCAGAGTGTGAATATAGTATGGCGCACTAAAAGGGTCATAGCAGATACAAGCAGGATGGCTACAGGACGAGGGTGTTTGTGCAGTGTATATTGGGGGAGGGGCAGCTTTGCACCGCTTTATATAATTTAACGCGGAGGCCCTGTGTGTGTGTGTGTACATGTGTGAGACCGTGTGGTGCATGTGAGGTGTATGTTGCGTGTATTTATATATGCGTGGTGTATGTGTGCATATGCATATATGCCTTCTGTGTGTATCAGTATGTGGTGTGATGTATGGCGTGTGTTTATGCGCATGTAGGCGCGAGTAGTGTATGGGTATATGTTGTATGTGTGCATGTGTGAGACCGTGTGGTGCATGTGAGGTGTATGTTGCGTGTATTTATATATGCGTATTGTGTGTGTGCATATGCATATATGATTTCTGTGTGTATCAGTATGTGGTGTGGTGTATGGTGTATGTTTATGTGTACGTAGGCGTGAGTAGTGTATGGGTATATGTTGTATGCTGTGCGCACACGCATGTGTGTGTGTGGTTATGCAATTTCTGTGGTGTTCTGGTGTTCTTCTTTTTCAGAGAATTCGATCTGTTTTTCTCTTCCAAGCAATCATGCAACCCCCTGAAAAACCTTCAGATTTTTGTTGCTTTCAACGACTTATGATAGAAGAGACAAAGTCGTCTGATGTAAATAAATGGCGCCATTGAATCGTCTGTTTGACATTCAGTAAAATGAAACTTATTTATCTCTTTGTCTTGACGATAATTACAAACTCAGACTCAGTTAATCCCATACCGTGTGACACTTGAGGCAGCTCCGTCGCGTACGATTTGTTCAGCCAGCCTGGTGGTGTCATTCCAGCAAGGGCCGTCTTAAGAATATTTGAGCCCCCCGGGCAAAGCAATCTACTGGATGTGGCACTCTGGTTGTAGTGCCAACCCTGATTTTAATACATGGATTCAATAAAGAGTCAAGAACTGAGTTGAACATAAATGTAAACATAGGTTTAGAGAATGTGCTCTATATCTGATATTTAATAATATGAGCCTTAATTCTTATTTTTCAAATTTAATTTCGGGGCCCCTAAAATCGTGATAAGTGCCTGATTCTAGCTTTGGTTAACCAGTCAGAGGTCCCTCTCCACTATCTGTCGCCAGATGATTTGGGACCGTCCTCTCTTTCTTTGGCCTATTGGAGTCCATTTGCTGTTGCTGGGGAGCCTCAACACATGTCCCCCAAAATTACAAAGATCATCAACAAATAAGAGCATAATGGTTATTCTCTCTATATCTTTGATTCTTTTAATACAATATCATTATTTCAGCCAAATCAATTGAAACTTTTAATTCTTAGATTGAAGGTCAGAAAAATCATGAAGCCCATCTCAAGTACGGCAACCTGATAACGATATGCCCACCATGTCACCTCCAGTTAGTGTGCATCAAGAAACAACTTCGCCCTGTGAAGCCAAGACACAAATAACATCGACAGACGGTAAAGTTTTCACTACAATAAATCTGTGTTTTTAACGTTGTTTCTATTTTGTTTTCATGAAACATGTTTATTCAATATTACATGTACATAGGAATGAAAATAAGAACAACGGGTCTGGTTAGTCACTCAATAGAAACCGTCACATGACCAACGTCTTTTGGCAGCGTGCTGTGTATGGGGTGATCAATTAAAAGATTGGGAAAAGGCGTAACAATGAATAAGCTACTTCTCTCGCCTTTTTGGGGGCAGTCTGAAAAAAAGGCTGAATTTTCAGAAAACAAGCGTGAACACAAACTAAGTGATCAATTTAGCATAAACTTACATTGCAAATTGAATCCCCGACTAAAAACCTATTTCGGGGGGGGGGGATTTTGAAAAATAACAAAAGTTTTTTTTTCTATACATAATAAGGAGAAAATATTCAAGTTTTCAGTCCTCTAACTACATTAGTGCGGCCTGTACGCATGATACATACATATCCAGCCAGACCAACTTAAAAACTGAAGAAACCTATGTTAACAGTTTTGGTTGACGGTTTCTAATAGAGAAATTACGAGTAGTAGAATACAAGAAATTCATTAACCAGATTGTAGGTATTACTTAAGTAGAATTACATTGAGTAGAATAAATGAGTATTTGGGTTATATATTCTATCTGTCCCATCCTGTCCCATCCTGTCCCATAATTCAAATGTCCGTTTGTATGTGACAGCATAACTCAAGAACCACACAACATATCCTCATAAAATTTGCTGAGTGCACTAATGGGATCCACAGGCATGTTTTAGCTTATTAGATTTTGAAAAATTCCCCCAAAACAAATAATAGTGTGGGGTCTGCGTTTGCACTCACTCCGATAATAATGATCTGAGTTCCATCTATCTATCTATATAATACTAAAAGTTTGATTCTGTTTATCTATTACTTCTAAGTAGCCAAACTGGTGCATTGTAGCCAGAGGTATTGAATTAAGATCCCCCTAAAAATAGTTTTGATCTATTAATGGGGCCAAAGGCCAAATTTAGGCTTCCGCGGGTTTTCAGCTAGTAAAAGTAATTAGTCAAGTATTTAAACAATACAAATGATTATCCAAATCGTAAAAATGACCCACCCATACAAACCCATTTTGAATCATGTCGTCAATAATTTGTTGTCTTCAACACATAAAAATGTTAATCCATTTTATATTTGATAAAATCCAATGTCTTCTTTAATGTTTTCTATAGTTTTAAGAAGGGTCATTAACATACAATTAGTTCTTCGGAAGAAACACCCGAATCATACGTTATGGGTTAATCCCTTTTAAATTAAAAACTTCTGTTTACTCGTCACATTCGGATATTACACCCGAAGAAGGCCGATAATGGATCGGTAGAAACGTCGTGTTAACAACACGAACAACAAGAAGTAGTTCAATCGCCCGAAGAACTATTTGTATGTCCATTTGTATAATCCATTTATTAAAATCCCGAAACTAATATTTCACCGACTAATATCAAATCAGTACAAAGTCTGGAGTTGACTTTGTTGTTTTCCTACCGTAACAAGAACAACAAGAACAATCCTCACCAAAATTAGTGGTGTAAACTGATATGTAAAATTCACATTCCCTACCGTGATTTGAATTCGCGACACACTATTTGCCAGGATGCTGTCTTACTGTCTAAGCTAAATTGACAAGTGTTAAATTTTAACGAAAATCTATCATACAGATATGCACGGGCTTATTTCATTCTAATAAATATATTTCATTCTAATAAACATATTTATAAAAACATTTTGTTTTTATAATTTGTATTTATTATATATTCAAAAGTTTCAGTAATCATCTAAGTAGGAGTGGAGTTTGACCCTACAGTAGCCAATCTTGTTATTATTTATTTTTATTATTAGATGAAGCGTTGTAACTCAATATTTTATCAATTTTTACTTCTTTGGCTTACCATGAAAGCTTCCGTGGTGTAGAGGTTAAAGCAACTGGACGTAAACCAGACGCTTCCCTATGGCAAGAGGGACGTGAGTTTGAATCTCACCGGGAACTTATTCTTTATTTCTGATCTGTGCGGTTTGCTCGCTGCCGTAGAGTGACGGTCTGAATTGAGTTGTGATAAAAACAACTGAACAAATTAAGATGATGTTGTATTCTTGGTTGACGTAGTAAAACGTCAAATGAAGACGTCGACAACTTGTGTTCAATAAAGTATTTTTATTTTACATTAAGTAGATGCGAGGAGAATCCTGCTAGGCTAACTGGCACCCAGCCCCAAGCAAGCTACTGCTTATAACCCACCGGGGTGGACGATTCCATTCTACAGATTAGGTTAATACACAACAGATGAAGATAAAAAGTAGCCAACATTAATAGTATATTGGGCCATTAACATTCATCTTACACAATATAACGTTGCTGTTAACTAGTCCAGTCGCTTTAGGGTTTTACCGGTAACAAATGTGCACCAAGCTGAAATTGGTATCATTAGAAGTGCAATTTTATGCTGAAAAACATATCCAAAATCCACCGAAATCCAACCATGGGAACACTTTTTACAGTTTTTTTCTTTTTTTCTTTTTTTACTGAAGGTGCCTATTTTGCCAGAAATCGGGTGCTGCCGAATTAGCCAAACTTGACAGGTATTCGACTTGATCAATTTAAATGTTAAATTTTGCAACCTTTGTTCACTTTTTAGTGTAGTTATATAATAATGAGTGACTAATTCACATTAATGTAATAAATGACTGACAGGTAGTCTGGAAAAAAGAAAAGCCAAGACAACTCGGCGTGAAACATAAAATTCTCACTCAATGCGGACAAAAGTCATACCGTTAGAAATGGAAACCACGAATGCCAAACAATTTCCCTATATCCTTATGGTGTTTTTATACTATTCGTTGTGACTTTCACGAATTTAAAGATTGAAAAAGCATCCGAAGGCTTCTCTGCTAAATGAAATATAATAACTCATTTTCAAAGAAAACTTGCATATTATTAAGATACCTTCTGTATGTACATAAAACATATCTAAAGTTAATGTAAAATGCATCATCAAAATTGATATGCATCCATGCATTACTATATTTTAGACTTTCCCACAGCAGCCTGGATGTTGGGCAAAATTCAGTAAAATTGCTGTAAAGATTGTTCACATGCTTGGATTTTGGTGGATTTCTGATATGTTATTCAGCTTAAAATGGGAGCCTATTTTGAGGCTAAAACGACCGGATTAAACGTTTAAATGTTCTGTTTTCATACCGTTTTTTTTGCTTTGCACTACCAGAGAAAGAGACTGGAAAAAGAGACCCTCTTTCCTTATATATTATATATTACACCTGAAGAAAGGAGTATAGAAATCCGTGTTACGATTACTGTATGAACGGAAATATACTAGATATTGTAAATGCTGAAAAGGATCTTGGTATCATAGTAACTGAAAAACTATCATTCTCCAAATATATTGCCAGTGCTGCTGCTCAGGGTGCTAGGACTGATTAAGTATACCTTTTCATATATAGACAAGGACTCGTTCCTTATACTATATCGCCCATAAATAAATACACCCCTACTCTCCAAGTACTGTGACCAGGCATGTGCACAGTACTCGGGATGTGGACGGACATAAGTATTACAGTATCGGCATAAATAAATACACCCCTACCACTTTTAATAGAACGTCTTCTAAACCAAACATACTAGGATTTTATTATTTCTAGTGGTGTACTCATATTTGGACGGCAACACATTCAACGTTTTGGAAACAGAGTTTCAATGCTGTTTGGTCATAAATAATACCTGATAATATCCGTTTTGATTGTGTAATGTTCCACTAGAAATAATAAAATCCTGCTATATTTGGTTTAGAAGAAAATTAAATTTCTATAAAATAGTGGCAGGGGTGTACTTATTTATGCCGATACTGTAATACTTATGCCCGTCCACATCCCGAGTACTGTGCACATGCCAGAGAGAAATAGAAAATCCTTTAGAAAAAGTACAGAGACGTGCAACTCAGTTAGTACCGGAATTAAAAAGTATGAATTATGAGGATAGGCTAAAAGTGTTAAAACATAGGAGGATCGGGGAGACTTAATAGAAAGATTATGCATGGTTTAGAAGTAGTAAACCCTGATGTATTCTTTACTAGAAGGGGATACAAGGAACTGATAGGCCACACATATATGGTAGAAGCAAATAGAAGTAGATTGAATATCAGGAAATTCTTTTTTAGTAATAGAGAGGTGGGACTTTGTAATAGATTACCGGAATATGTAGTGCTATCAACAGATGTAAATGATTTTAAGAATTATGATATTTATTACACCACCGCAAAGGTTTAAGGCAGTGGCGTACCTAGGGTTGGTGTCACCCGGGGCAGTAACTCATGATGTCACCGAATCTGCTCTCTTCCCGAGATATCTAGAATGTTGGTACTCTCTTTTCCCTTTTTTTCAATGCATACATCAAAAGATACACGGACATATTCACCCATAATTTCAAGACTATTACTCCTAGGTCCCTAATTTTATGTTGCGTTTCATTGCACTACGTAAATTGTCTCACTAACATTAAATATGTTAAAAATAAAAAAAAGCTTCTTTGTTAGTACAGAGTATAGTAGTGAAAGTTATAATATTATATTGACAAGTTTTAAGGCCCTAGATATTGTGTAAATATGATTGTTATGATGTGTGCTTGTATATACAAATTGTATACTTTTGTTCACACTAAAACAAAATGTTCTTAAAATGTTCTTCAAAGATGGGAAGGCGAGATTGTATTGTCCGAACAAAAGTTGGACTATTAACATTTATATTCTGGAATACAGAAGGAAGAGTGTTGATTTACTTAATGAATAACACACCATGCATGACATCTACAATCTCGACCAAGCGTTCTAATAAGCAAACGTCCACACCATCCGTCAGCAAAGCCACAAGAGGCCACACCAGGAAGATACACATCCAGGAAGCAACTGGTGTCAGGAAGCACCTCTTCTCATCCAGTGTGGCCGGACCATGGGACAGCCTCTCGGAAAAAACCGCCTCCTCTAAAAACATTATCATCTTTAAGAGTAACCTTGAGCAGGAACTCCCCCACAAGCTTGATTTTAATTTCAAATTACAAAGTTAACAATAGTCAGAGAAAAAGAAATCTGAACAGCAGAAGAACTAAAACCCAGACAAATACTGCGTTAGTTAAGTTAAAAAGGGTGAAGCGTTTGTCTCTTAAGAGACAACTCTGAAGTATGGAGGTTGGTTTCCTTTGCATGCGTCAGCTTAGTGATCCCTGAAAGTCTTAAGTCTGGTCGAGATCAGGTCTTTATTCCTGTTATATAGTGGGGTGAATGTCCTGGTGCCATGAGATGTCTGGTCGTGGGTTGCCGAGAGACCGTTCCCAATAGGGGAACCCGGCCTTGTGCCATTCCAGCCCTAGGCGGTCTGCCTGGGTCCTCTGAGCTTCTAAGTGTTTCTGTTCGGGTCTGCTCTGAGTTTCTCTTCTCTGAGCATTATAAAGTTCGGACGCCCACGCAGGTGTCATTTCCGGTTTCCACCTCCTGTTTTGGGACACCTGCATATGCTAAGGTGACCAGGCCAGCTCCATTTCCGCACAGGTGTTGACCCGGAAATGACTCCCCGCGGCAGCATATCATAACATTCCTACAATCCATTGGTAGTGATGACTCCACCCTAATCACACAACTTAGAGTGTACTCAATTTGCTGTTGAGAAATTTGTCCTAACGAGTTTTCCACACTCTTCGCTCTTCGCTCTTACCGGAAATCGAACCCTGGACCTTCTGTGCGTGAGACAGACGTGCTAACCATTACACTATCCGAGCGGACTCTAGTTAAGTGAAATTTATGTTTAAGTTTTAAATGTTGTACTATTAACATTTCTATTGCACCTGGTGAGAAAACGCATTAAACGTATGCAAAGGCAATCCCCTCTATTCATGGCTTTCTAATTACAAACCCAACCACAAAAAAGTCTTTAGTTTCAGAGACAATTCCATCAATGCCATTCTCGTTGCACTTGCCATTAGTTAACAGACATCAGTTTTGTGTTTTTTGCTTCTTGGGTGTAAGATGTGTAAGATGTGTAAAGCTGCAGTTCTTTGTTTTGGTAGGCAATCCTTTTGGAAGTAAGAACACATTTTGGAGCCGAACCAGAGGCAATTTCTGTAAAACACGGCAAACTCTTAATATATTTAGACGAAAGAAACATCCAGTCTAAATAAACAATCAAAAACAGCAGGCAGTACTGGAAAGAAGACAATACAACTGAGTGGCCACGAATTATAAGTGCCCAAGGAACCATTTTTTAAAAAGTTGATATTTTCATTATTTTTAGAGCTACAATTTTTTTTATTTTGAAGCTTGACCACTCTATGAGTGTTCAAGCTTCAAAATTAAAAAAGATTTTGCTCTAAAAATAACGAAAATATCAACTTTTTAAAAAGAAGACAATATAATTGAGTGGGCTGCGAATGATAAGTGCCCAAAGAACCATTTTAAAAAAGTTGTTACTTTAATTTTTTTTATAGCTACAATGTTCATTTTTTTTATTTTGAAGCTTGAAATTCTATAAAACATAATGCAGCATGTACAAGCTTCAAAATTAAAAAAAAACAAACTCTAGCTCTAAAAGTAACGAAAATATCAACTTTTAAAAAATGGTTCGTTGGGCACTTATCATGCGCGGCCACCCAATTCTTAACTAGGAAGCACCCAGGCAACGTATGCCATTGTTACTAATGAAGCGAGTGGTGTATTCGAAAATGGAGGCCGGGAAGTGCGTTTACTTCGCACTAATGCCTTTGGGAAAGGCATGAATCCCCCCCCCCGCTATGGCTAAGTAGCAGGGAAGACTGGGCTCTCCAGCTTTGGTTGGCGAACAGTCTAGGAAACTTTGGTTGGCGACCAGTCTAGGAAACGGACAACTCTGAATTGAAACTGGGAAAATCCAACCCCTCGCTCAGCGTTGTGAGAGATAAGCGACGGACAGAGTGAGGGACCTGTGCACGGAAATATAGGTTAACAGGGTTCTTGTGAAGTTTCAACGGACCTGGCAAGCTGGAAGTGGACTGTAATTAATTATTCAAGTAAATAAAGGAAAATAAAAAAAACGGACGGACGGAATAACGCGAACGCCATTTCCACCCCACTACGGCACCTCGTGTACAAGTAGAAGCTTTTAAAAATGTCTTAAAGATTAAGCCTTTATAACTAATTGGAAACGTTTGTTCTCCTCATAACCCTGAAGATTATTATTAGATGAACATATCTTAATCACTGAGACTTAAAGAAATTCAATTCATACTTTTGACCATTACTGGTAACGATAATCACGATTCGATTGGACGTCTTAGGGTTCATGTAGCGTGCATAGTTGGTAATACGCCGAGGCCAGATGGGAAATAAAGGCCACATTTCAAACTGCTCAGTAAGTATTTTAGTTATCAGTGCTAAATACATATGATTTAAGTATAGGTATATACATGTACATGCAGTGTACATGATGTACTTACAAGTAACAGAACAAGATAAAAATATAGAACAATTTATAAAACAGGTAATGGCAAACAATTTTCTTCAAAATGTATAAGACAATAGAGTACTGTTCTACAGAACTGTACTCTATTGTCTTATATACATATATCTTATGTATACATACATCTTATATATACATACATATTATATGATAATTATAAAGACATTTATTAGTTGAGAACCTATATTTGTGTATTTGCTTCTTATTATGTATATATGCCTGTTTGGTTAAATACGACGGACAAGGAAAACCTTTTCATCTTTTTGGTTAACTTTTCTTCGGATGCAATCAAAAAGATGAAATGGTTTTCCTTGTCCGTCATATTTAACCAAACATGCATTAATGAAGGATTACTACCCAAATACACCAAAATCGTAGGCCCATGCCAACTGGCCCAACTTCCCATCCGATGATCTTTACTGCTACGCAATATGATTCTTACCCTCCAAACAATAAAAAGCAAAAATCCAAACGAATCCCTATGTCATTTAAATCAATTACGTAATGATTTTGCGCTGAATTACACAACGTGTTCGAAATGTCTAAACTTCGCCATCGCCACATACACTAGACCATTCTTACAGTCATTTTTTTTATCAGCCCTTTTTAACCCTTTATAGGGCAGCCCTAAAAATATTTTAGATATCAAAACAACCTTTTTGTATGTTAAACTAGACCTAATTACAAGATATATTCAGTTGCCACTTTTCTGAAATTCTTTTGTTTACGGGGCAAACCCCTTCTGATGAAGTGATCATATATGGTGCCTCGCCCAAAAAGTGGAAGATATAAAAAGATTTAAAGTAGAAAGTTAAATAAAACACAGAATTAAAGAATAAAATTCGATATAATGAATAGATACACAAAATTGATATTGACAAAAAGAATAACACCTCTGGGTTGATTTTAAAATGTTATTGTGTGGGCCAAAAACAGGATAATTTAATGGGCCACAAAGACAACACAATCCGCACCAATGTGGTATGCAAGTACACTTGTGCTTGAACAAAGACAGAAACTGTTTTGAGGCATACCAAAAAAAACAACAGTTTCTGTCTTTGTTCAAGCACAAATGTACTTTGCAAAGCTTGCAGACCAAATTGGTGCGTATTATGTTGTCTTTGTGGCTACAATATTTTCATGTGGCTGACGGGTTCTCAGGTGATCATATAGAGTTACGGTCTGTTGTTGGACGTAGGCCTTTCCAAAGTAAGTGTGATACATGGCGGGCGATGGGCTATACCATGCCACACTGCCCCATGACGTGTTGGGATGGGGGAAGAGATAGATACAAGCCTTTCCCAAGGGCATTAGCGCAAAGTGAACGCAAACCGTCTCAGCCGGAGTTTGAACTCGGTTCGCCGATCTCATTTTCCGAGCCGTTTGGTCACTCGCACCTCCTACGCTAATACCGATATAAGATTCTTCGTGCTTTATTGTATCATCGTATCGCTTCTACCCTCATCGCGTGGTTAGGCACACACGGGCAATTGTTAGTAAGACCCAATTCCGGCTTGCCAGGCCTGCCGAAAGTTTGTTTTGCTTACGGCACCACGTATTTCCAAATGGTCACCCGTCTATGTACTGACCAGGCTCAACGTTGCTTAACTTCGGTGATCTTACGAGAACCGGGGTATTCCAACATGATTTGTCCGTAACTCCTTAGCTCCAGGGAGAGGTTCCTCAATCCTAGTCATTGTGCTGATTGCTTAGCAGACAGGCATTGAGTACCATTTTTAAAGTTTTTGGTACGACGTGGATTGAACCACGGCCCACCAAACCGGGAGCGAGAACTCTACCACTGAGTCACGGTAATCGGTAGTAGTCCGTGGGGCCAGTAGGACCTACCCTGCACCCCGGGGTTCCCCAGGAGTAGGGTACCAAAATGTTCCTTTGGATGTCATCTTTAAGAAAAAGATGTTCCTGAGAAAAATATTGGGATGAACTACATCATTTGCAAACAAAAACAAAATGGCCACCAGTAGACACCAAAAAAACCCAAAAGAATTTCATATCTCGTCTCCCAATTGATAATTCTTCCACGCATTCTGTATGCACTTGCTGCTACTGTACGGTCGTATTGATTCCCCCTATGAATATGGATATCTCATCTTTTGCCCACTTAGACAAACACACATGTGCAGATTTATTTTGACAATATATAACTGATGCAGTCGTTGGGTGTGGTGCTTGTTTGTCCCGTAGTGCAGTCACTCACTGCACAGTTGGGAGGGAAAGAGACCCCTGGCGTTTATATCACTCGATACAACAACGTTGAGAACATTTTGATATTCAGACAAGTTTATAAAAGGAAGTGGCAGAAATCTTCGAGAAAACAATCCTTGGTGGTGTAGGCCAGAGCAGGGGTGGAGGCCAGGTGGACCAGATGGCATGGGCCTACGATTCTGAGGGGTCCTACCCCCCTGGTAGAGGCAAATGCTATCGTATTTACTGCTTCTTATTATAGTA
>VCCN01005569.1:2905541-2917833 GCA_006491835.1 Architeuthis dux | reverse complement strand
TTCATCCTTTATTCGATAAGTATTGACAATTCTATTAAAATCGAATGCTGTATAAATGCTGTATAATAAATTATTAAAATCTAGGTGTTTTTTTATCGTTGAAAGGGGAGAAAATTTACTACTAATTAGTACGGAAAATGTGTTGTTTACTTTTTCGCGCAGATTTACACTATTTTGATTCAATGATATCTCCCGTTTTATGAGTTGTACACAAATAATTTTTATCTCATATATTTCGCCAATCTTTCAACTTAATAATGACCCTAATATTTTTCAACGAAGAAATTAAGTTTTATATGATTTTGACGTTTATTTATATCAAGGTGACAATTTTCCGTATTCCCCGCAGAAATACCTAATTAAATGGGTTCCAACTTATTCTTACATCAATTGTGCGGGCTAAGAATGCAAGGTAGATAACTCTTCCTTTGCTTATTACTAAGTAAATTTATTTATCTCCGTTGAACTTTGTTTAGTGCACCCGGGAAGAAACTTATTGCATATTATACAAGAGCAGGGATAGAAGGAATTGCCCAAGGACCAGATGCCGGCTCGTAGGTCCCATCTTTTATCACGTGGTTATATTATATATTATAACTATTAATTTTGCCTAATTTCTCTTTCATTCTTAATGTTGCGTTTTATGAATGAAACAGAATTGCGTATCATTGTAGGTGAGGGCGGGGCTAGTTGTATACAGAGGCAAGTTGTTACACTGGCATTAGTTTCCATAGGTGATGACATATGACGCTCAGCTTCTCGTCGTGCACAGGCGTCAACGTTGAACATATTGTTAGAGGATGGAAGCCATGTCGGACAACGTCTTTTCCCACAATGAAAGAGTAATGTGCATTTAATGATTTGGCAGCCATCTTGAAAATGATATCTTCCCAGTGATCAAACTGTAGTAGACCTTTGATATGTTATCAAGCACACTTTATACTACGAAAAGCAAAACGTTAGAAAGGGTGAATAATGGACAAGTAATGGGCATGTTAAGGATTTTTTATCATTATTCTTTTCGCAAATAATTTTCTGTTTTGTGCTTTTTCAATCCATAAGACCTTTGTTTGCGGGTTTACAGTAATAACAATATTATTAATATTATTAGTGGCGTGTCACAGTTAAATCCTCTGGGTCCGATCATTACGCCTCGCAAGCCTTCACGATCTCTCCGACCATTCTCCTCCATGCTCGTCGGTCCTCTGCTAGGGATTTTATAATTTTCAGGTTTTGTAAGTTGTTTAGTTTAAGCCTCTTGGATTAGTTGTGATCTTGTAAATTACTCCAGGAATACTATTCGTTCAGAACTTGATTGAGAAGTAAACGCATTCTCTGAAATAACCAGTGTTGACAAATTTATTTTCATGTTTACATCTGAATTTGAGTCACAACATCTAGAAACGTCCTGATTTTCCAGATATGTTTCTAAAATCTAGTATTATTGATAAATTAAATATTACTTTAATCGTCAATATTTACTTTATTAAAATATTGCTTGTTTTATTAAAAATATTACTTAATTTATTGAAAATTATCTAAATAGCAATTTATGACATATACACACAACCAAAAGAATCTAGATTTAGATGAAAAACATCTGAATTGGCAACACTGAAAATAACGTTTGACAGCAGAAGTCGAAGGATCTTTAAAGGAATTCAGTTTTTATGTTTTTTAACTGTTTTTTTGTTTTAAAACACAATGGTGGGGTATCCTGTTTTATTTTCTGTAGCCTGTGTTATCCGTTGGGTGGTGTTATATTTGCATGCATATTTTTTAATTCAGTTATATGGTTTAGGTGTTTATAGATTTGTAACGGACGTCAGTCATATAGAAAAGTATGAGTCTTGATCAATACCCAAGATTTGCTTCGCTCGCTTGGATAAAATTAGTCAAAATTAGTGTAGAGATTAAATGTATCACAGGGTTGTGGTTTTTTTATGTGGTTTTATTCACAGTGTATAAAAGTACGATACAGGTCTGTGGTTTACTGGAAGCCTAAGTGATTAGGCATATATTCATGCGCTACGTATCACGCATGCGTCCACGTGTACAAGAAGTAGTTCTGTTGATATTGCTACAATTAGTAATGCAATTACTTCCTCTAACAAATTCGGAAAACTTAAAAAAACAAAACTATTACGTCTACTACTACTAGATATGAGGTGCAGGTCGCCTAGCTGTTAACATCATGGGAAAATGGAATCGGCGAACCGAGTTCAAACTCCGGATGTGACATTTGGCGCTCACTCTACATTAATGCCCGTTGGAAAGGCATGAACACATCTCTTTTCTCTTCCAGCCATATTTTAACTAACAGGACAGACTGGGTTCTTTAGCAACCAGTCTAGGAGACGTACATCTCTGATTCCAAACCGAGAACATCCAACCCCTAGTCCCTCGTCGTGATATTTTGGGCTTTTATTCTCTTAACAAAAAACCTTTATTGAGAAAAGAATTTTATATTGTCATTTAGTTAAAAACTGAACCCCCAGCATTAATTCATCTATATATATTTATATATATATATAAAAGTCAGTGTCCGTTGCTCTGTAAAGCACAAAATGTGCCACGCTATGATTATGTTCATATCTAAGAGTGTAGAACAGATACACCTTTCATATTTTTCATACACAACCACAAAACTTGTCAGAATAAAATTGTATAGAAAGGAAAATAACTTCTGCGCACGTAAAGCAGGTTTTAGACTGTTTTTAGAGTCTCTGTACATGCTGTGGGGGGTCAATAATCTTGTGGATCGATTGTCCATTGTTATCAAGTAATAAACTGATCCCTTCAATGATTAACAAATCCATTCATATGTATATAATAGCCAGTGTCCATGTATTTGCAACGCTGAAAACATGTCACACTATGCTTTTCTTTATATTACCAGATACACCATTCAAATCTTCACATATTACCTGATATGTCCGAATACAATGGTATATAAAAGAAAATTAGGTTCCGACGGCCCTGTAAAAACATGATCCCTTCAGTATTAACACATATTAGTATGGGTCACTGAACATAAAGTGGGGGTCAGTTTTATATGTTTATCAAGTGAAAAAGATGATCCCTCCAACATTAATACATCTATTTATATAAAAAGCCAGTGTCCGTTACTTTGTAAAGCACAAGACATGTCACGCTATGTTTTTGTTCATATCTACGCATGTAGACCAGATATAATTTCATATTTTGTATACATGACCCCAATATATGTCCGAATAAGATGGTATCATTTATATGTTGCTCATCTACACTAGATAGGTAACCAAAACAAGAAATTATAGCAATGATCACAGACTTTTTATTAAACAAAATTAAAACATATTGCCATTATTATAATACCTTCTTTGAGGTTTTAATTTCTGATTTAATTAATAAGAAGAGAGCATAAATTAGTCGTAAAAATACTTTTGGTTACTTAAAGCAGGTTTTAGACTGTTTTTAATTCAATGTTTAGTCATGTCAAATTTTGTCATAGAAAATTACTTCGATTACGCCATGATTATGTCTGTTGACAGAACAATTTAAATTCTGTAATTAAACATCTTCTAAGAATAAAATAGCATTTATTTAATTAGGATTCGATTAAAATCATTCAATTTAATAATTACTTAACTGGATTTTGAAAAACATATTTCTTACTTTTTACTTGAAATATAGTTCGAATCCATTTGTTTACAGTGGGTGTCTATCACCTGTGAAATCAGTTCAAAGGTCAAGTGTTTATTCACATTTCCTTGCCCATAAGTGATGAAAGCCCGCTTCAAATTAAGAGCTTTTATGGAACAGCTAAGTATGGATGACCAGAAAAGACAAAACTTGATATTATCCAAAATGTTTAAGTACGTATATTCCCGATATTACAACACCGTCATATGGCTAGTAACTTTCTGGTCTGTCTATATAATGAACAGTGTGACTTATCTATTTCTCCCTCCGTAACTATAGATTCACCCACATTCTTGGTATTAGCATCTAGGGCCCCTTTCACTACCAATGGGACATGCCGTAGTATATAAGTACAAATAATCAGTTTCAGATATCGGGTCAGAAGAAATGATTACAGCTTCCTATTTCTGGAGTGTATTAACAAAGATCCACAATTATATGAGATCACACAACTATCCAACAATCTATATAATGAACAGTGTGATATTCTGTTTGTTTCTCTGTCCGTAATATATAATACAAGTAAGATAACATTAATTAAATATATTAAAAGATTTTTAAAAAACAAATTGGAAGCTAAATGCAGCCACAAAAAAAAATTCTTATTAAAATACATAGATAACTATACACTAGACCAGTGGTTCCCAAACTTCTTTAAATCACGACCCACTATTTATGACCGCAGCTTATAGCGACCCACCTAACTTTATTGGAAAAAAACGAGCTTATGTAATTGTAATCTATTGGCCTCCCTGTAGCGTTTCTCGAACCTGTGGGATGTAAATTAAGCTCAGTTCCCCAAATTTAATGTAATCCAGATTTCACAGCACAGAACATCACGTGGTAACCAAAACTTGGTGGCGCCACTATAGTCTGAGGTTATGATAAAGCACTGAACTTTAAATTTACTAACAACTCAATGTTGATGTTAACACACACACAATGTGCACTTTTCCATCTTTGTGATATATATTTTTGTATAATTAATACAATCATAGTTTAATAACTTTTCACGGCCCACCAAAATCTCGCTCACGACCAACCAGTGGGTCGCGACCCATAGTTTGGGAAACTCTACTTGACGATAATTTCAACGACTAAAACTAACATCGTATATTACACAGATTACACAATGTAATATATTTAATTTAATTTAATATAATCTCTTACATACATACATACATACATACATATATTATTTATATAAATTATGGATATATGTTCTCTTTAATAATGGTATTATAAACTACCGGTATATTCTTGAAAACATCCTAATAACTGTGTAAGATTGATAGGAATAAATGTAAAGGGAGAGAATAAATGTATGAATGCATGTATTACAATAATTAAAAGTAGCCAATATAATAATTATAATACAGTAGTAACTAATGGTATTAAAGTCTAGCAGTCCTTTGTAGAAAAAAGGAGAAAGGAATGAGATGCCAGCTACGGAGAGATTGGAAGAAGACACAATCGCCATTTTGATTATTTCGAATCGCCCGCCCAAATGTAGTGATTTTAGCGTCCGTTTTAAACAATGCAAGAAGACACAAGAACAGTGTCTTAAATAAAGTTCAACAACGGAAAACAGTCCATACAATGGAGATAAGGAGCTTGGTGAAGCTGAAGATGAATGTTTGAATGTTGAGGCTCCAGATCAAGAACATTAATCTGATGCAGAATCGATTGAATCTGATTCAATCGATAAAGACTAATAACAAAATAAAGTGAACATTTATAATAGTTCTAAGATTTCATTTGTTGACATGGTAACAACTATAATGTTTGCTATTGGTTGTAAATATTCCATGAAAGGTTTACCATTCAAATTGCAATAATACAAGAATAACAGAATATAGAAATGCGGGGCCCATAGCATATGGTACTTTTGCGACATAGCTAATCTGGCAATTTGCTACTTTATTTCAAAATTTAACCTTGAAATATCTTACATATTTTTCTTCCAAATCAAGTTTGCTATTGGTTGTAAATATCAAATATTCCATAAAAGGTCTACCACACAAATTGCAATAATACAAGAATAACAGAATATATCATGTTAATATTCCATATGTTGTGCATTAATGAGTGGTTACCATGGCAACGGATGCTTCATATGTGATTGTTATTATTTTAGAGGATACTATTGCATTCACAACCCCCACCTACCCATAAGTTGACATCAAACTTATAGGATTTCAAGTATTCTTCACCTATTTAGGAACAATCTTCAGTAGTTTCCGACAGTTGCCATGGCAACGGTTCCTTAAACTGTACCTATGCTTATTTTTCATTCATTATTCCAGAAGTTACGGGTGGTTTTCCAGTTTCTCTGGTTTTGAGAGTTAAAACAGGAACATTACGCAAGAAGAACCACATTTTCTGCAACCGACATAACAAGGCTTGCATTTAGTCATGTTTTGTGGTTCTGAATACAAAATGTCTTGAAAATGTTTTTTTCTCCTCCTGCTGCTACTATTAACACGGATGGTGGACGCATCGTTGAACTTATGGTTCTTGTTTTTTAATCTTTCAGTTAGATTTTCTTGTTTACGTACAAGTGAACGTATGTCTGGGTGTAATATGTGTGGATATTGTCCAAACGTGTGTTTTGATTGAACGTGTTTGTTATAATCGAATTGAAATGGTTCAGATCCCAATCGATACTGAACTGTAATCAAGAGTGTCACCATTGAAGGCTTTCCACATCATGGCGATTGCTTTCAGCCTATTGATTACCCGTTTATCTAAAAAAAAGTAATTATTTATAAAGTTCTGACGTGGATTAATGTCAATCACTAAGAATCATCAATCGGAAACAACAGACCATTCGTTCTTTTGCAAGTGTCACAAAATGGAGGATCGAATTCATTAGACTTTTCCGTTGAGATTAGAACGTACATCATCATCATCATCATCATCATCATCATCATCATCATCATCATCAGCAGCAGCAGCAGCAGCAGCAGCAGCAGCCGTTATAAGCCCACTGCTGGACAAAGGCCTTTCCCATCTCCTTCCATGACTTCCTATCTTGAGCTAACCTCTGCCAGGTCGTCCCTCCATCTTGTGTCTGGTTTTTTCCTACCTTGTTTACTGTCCCATGGGCACCAATCGGTTAGTCTCATTCCCCATCTATTGTCATGTCTTCTTGCTAGGTGGCCAGCCCATCTCGATTTTTGCTTCTTAATTAGTTATATAATATGCTTCACTCTAGTCCTCTCTCTGATCCATGTTGATCTTTTGCTATCTCTTAGAGTTATCCCTAACATTGCTCTTTCCATGGCTCTCTGTGCTATTCTGGGTTGATTTTCAGCTCGTTTGGTTAATTTCCATGTTTCGCATCCACATATAATTTCCAGTGTCTGTGTCTTTGTAACGCTAAATCGGTCACGCTATGGTTTTGTTCATATCTAATTGTGTAGACCAGCTAAACCATTCACCTTTTGCATATATAACCCCGAAATGTGTACAAATACAATGGTATGAAAAATAAAAATAAATGCGTTCTTAAAGCAGGTTTTAGAGTCTTCGAACACGAAGCGTGGGATCAAGAAAGTGGCGGTTCGGTTTTATATAGTCATGAATTTATAAACTGATCCCTCCATGATTAATATATATTTGTAAAAGTCTCTGGAAATAAATCAATATAGTCTAAATAAGTTTCTTCAGTTTTTGAATGATTCTGCTAGGCTGGCTGGCTGGCTGGTGCGCTATGTATGTATGTATGTATGTATGTATGTATGTGTCACGCGTACAAGCCGCGCCAATGGGACTAGAGAGCTGAAGATTTCAACATTTACTCCTTATTATGTCTAGAAAAAAGTTTTTTTTGTTTTTTGAAAATTTCCTCCTAAATAGGTTTTTTAGTGTAGGATTCAATTTACAATGTAAACCCCTTAGTTTGTGTCCGGCAGCGTTCACGCTTGTTTTTTTTATAATTTGGACTGTTTAGTAATCCAGCAAAAGGCGAGAGAAGTAACTTATTCATTGATCACCGCTTTTTCCAATTTTTTAATTGATCACCCTGACACGACATGTTGCCAAAAGACTTTAGTCACATGACAGTTTCTATTGAGTGACTAACCAAACATGTTAGAAACCGCCAACCAAAACTGTCACTAAAACTGTCAACATAGGTTTCTTCAGTTTTCAAGTTGGTCCGGCTGGCTGGCTGGTTGTGTATGTATCACGCGGACAGGCCGAACCAATAGAGCTAGAGGGATGAACATTTAAACATTTACACCTTATTATATCTAAAAACAAATTCTTTTGTTTTTTCAAAATCCCCACCCCCTAAATACTTTTTAGAGGGGGGTTCAGTTTGCAATGTAAGTTTATGCTAAATTGATCCCTTGCTGTGTGTTATTTGAAAATTCAGACTTTTTAATAATCACTGCCCGACAAAAGGCGAAAGAAGTAACTTATTCATTGATCACCCTTTTTCCCCAAATTTGTATAATTCATTAGAATGCTGCCAAAATATGTTAGTCACATGACAGTTTCTAGTGCAATGGTTCTTAACCTTTTTACCACCACGCCCCTCTTGTAGTTGGACTCCCCCCCATCTTCAACCAACTGATGACAAATCTCTTGTGAATTAAAAGAAAACACTTTAAAAAATGCGTTTTTGTCATTTTATTGAACAAAGAATACAAAACATATATTGATAATATTAAGTATCTCATTAAATGCCATCATATATGATGACATTTAATGAGATACTTGACATTCAGCGCTTCAATGATGTCTGTAACGGACACATACGTATTTTTGCACTTACACGCTCCGGTCAACAAGTGAAACACTTGACACAATTTAACTAAGAAAATCCAGGTTCTTACTCCGAGAAATAAAATTATCTTGTCTGTTAGTGCTTTTAGATAATTAACTTTTCGTAACATAAAAAACCGTACTTGACTAGAAACTTGATATCCTTTGTAGACAATAAGTCTGGCAAAGCCTTGTATTCTTGTCACCTCACATTTCATCTTGGAAATTTGACGTTAGTCCTTCTTCCGGACGATATTTCGACCGGCCTCACACCTTCCACTCACCCATTACTATAAGAAGACAAGCACGATTTATTCTTGGTCAATTCTCATTCTCTGTTAGTTGAATTCACGCCAGAATTATCCAAGATCCTAAGCGCTGTGTCAGTGTCATTTTAATCATTACACACTTTTACCAAAGGAACATTTTTTCCACTTTGCACCTTCCAACACCTTTTCCGGAACATTTTTTGTTATTACTGAAAAAGAATTCTTTTGGGAACTATCAATTACGTAGAATTACTACGGATATATTCTTTCTTTAAAAAGCCATATTATATAAAATCTTCAATTGAATGTAATTACTTATTTTTACTCATTAAACCCATATTCATTTTTATAGTATACCGAAACTTCTTATCTTTTTACACTCTGTAGATCACTTTCTTTTAGTTATTCTTATCAAGGAAATTGAAAGAACCAAACTGTGTTTTTGACACGCACGCCAAACTCAATCTTTCTTTCTCTCACCTGTTAGCTGATACTACAAGCAGTATCAACGTACTCGCGTCGTCGTCGTCGTCGTCGTCGTCGTCATCATCATCATCATCATCATCATCATCATCATCATCATCATCACACTAACAGGTCTTAAAGGGAAGATTTTCATTTGGCATCTACAATTTCCTTTTGAACATCTTAAATAGTTTATGTGCGATTAGTTTGAGGATTTAACAGAATCAGGTCAATAATAATGTATCTAATTAACCTGAACTAATCAACATCATAATATATCTATTAGGTAAGCTAGAGATAGAGGTGGAACTTCTCACTGAGATCTGCTATTTGCTGTGAATCTAGAAATGTTACCACTTCTTTTCGTAGTTCATAAAGTCGTCCAAGCATATTCCCCTTCGATACGATTATATGGAAATGCAAGGCTTGATGTTCAGAATACATTTGTTTAAGCTTCTTTTTTGTCTTTCACTCTTGTTATAAAACCAGATTGTAAAACAAACATGGCCGGGGCTCCATCAGTACACACCACTACCAGTGAGTCCCATGGAAGATGATTTTTCTGGAAGAAGTATGATACCATTTGAATATATCTGCTGCTGTAGTATAACTTTGCATTGGATGACAGAAGAGCATTCCCTCTTTTACAGTATTGCCTGACACAAAACGGGAATACATCAGTGGCTGAGAACAATCGGTCGTTTCGTCCAATTGGATGGCAAATACAGGAGAATCTCTTACTTGCTGGAGAACTTGAGTGTTGATGTCTTTCGATCCTGCCTTTGATGGTATCGTTGGATAGAGAGATATGCGAAAGTTTGTTGACACTCTCCTTCTCCAGAACGAGGTTTTATGAGGGTCTCTCCGATATTATGGCTCGTTTTGCTCTTTGCAATCCACAGAGAGATCTCATAGGGAGTCTCAACAAACTTTGAAGTATGTTGCCAAAATGCTCCACCGTTGTCCATTTTAACTTGCTCTTAAGGACTGCCTTTTTGTTTCAAAGAATTATTTGGGTTTGCGTTGTCTTCAAGTGGAGTTCCAAACGTGTCGGTCGCATGCCATTATTGCTCAGAGTCTTGTAGCATATTACACACCGGGATACCCCTGTGCCTTCACCATTTTGGGGTGACATACATCCAAATCTGATATAATCGTCGGTATACTTCCGCTTTTTTGCACTCATTGCGAACGATTTAGGTTGAAATGGGTGTTGCAAGTGTTAAGAAATCTAATATTACAGTGAATATGAATTTTCATATTAAATTTAAATGAATTTCATATTTTAAAATTGATTTTCATACAGAAAATGGTAGCCTTAGTAGCGAAAAGAAAACGAAAGTTACACAGGTATACATTGAAAAGATTATTTGATTATTTCAGGTGATTTTTAAAAATATTTTTGGGCGCTGAATAAAAAAAATGAAAACCATTTTGAATGTATTGAACCATTCTGAATGTACCTTTTTATTGTGTTCGTAAACAAATCCTTACTCAGCATTGAAACACATTTTGATGACTTTAATTTTGCAGAACTGTAAAGATTTTCAGCAGGAAATCAACACCTGAGAAAAAAGCCCCAAACGTGTATAAAAGAACATTTTATCGCCTGAATTTGTGTACCATTACCGGAGATATTTTTGAAAATTGACAGACTGAAAGGTTGTTTACCTATAAACAAAAACATAAACATGATGAAAAACACTTCGATTGAAAAAGAGAAATAACTTCTGTTTACCTTTTTTGAAATAAAGTGCTGGATGGTCCTTACTTTAGATTTTTTTTAAATGGAAAGTTAGGTAACATATTGCCCTTTCATCGCAACTTTTTAATTTTATTTAATTAATTATAATTTAAGTTTTATGATCGGTAAATCCAGGAAATAAGGGGAGGCAAGTTGGAAAAATATCAGATGGCTCAAAAACAAAAGCAATTATTTCCCTTATACTAATGAATATAAAAACAGAAATTATTAAAGGCGATACTTTTTTTGTTTTGTTTTAATGTTCAAGATATTATGCAAACACTTGTTAAGAGAATTTTTTTAAATTAGACAAATTCTTACTTTTTTCTCTTTGGGCTCGGCCCCGACTACTGTTCTAGTGAGTGAATTTTCAGGAAGAAAACGTGAATGATGCTGGACACAAAACTAAATGATCAATTTAGCATGAATTTACATTGCAAACTGAACCCCACACAAAAACAAAAAATAGACATAAGGAGTAAATGCTTAGATTTTCAGCCCTCTAGCTCCATTGTTGTGGCGTATACGCGTGATACATACATAGCCAGCCAGACAACCAGCCGGACAAACTCAAAAAGTGAAGAAACCTATTTTGACAGTTTTGGTAGATGGTTTCTAACATCATCATCCAAGCGTCAAATGTTCGTTTTTTGTTAAATTCCAGTTTCCTACCGTAACAAGAACAACGAGAACAATCCTCACCAAAATTAGAGGTGTAAACCGATATGTAAAATCCCCATTCTCCTACCGTGATTTGAACTCAGATCGGCCATCAGAGGGTTAGCGAAATGCGTTGTTTTATCTTTTGCCACTATATAGTTTCATAATAAATATACAATTTATTTTTATATGCTCTGTTTTATTCATGTATCTACTAAAATATTAGCACTATGTACTTTCAACAAATTCAAAAACACCAAATACACACACACGCACGCACGTCACAACTGGTAAGTGAATATTCCTTGCCTTTTTTTGTCCATTTAGGGATTGTAATATTGCTCTCTCTCTCTCTCTCTATCTCTCTCTCTCTCTCTCTCTCTCTGTTGTCCTTTTCATCTTTTTAATCAAATTTGTTAAGGATATTACTAGTAATTACAATGTCATACATCATCATCATCATCAGCCAAGTTCACTGCTGGACAAAGATCATTTCCAGCTCTTTCCATGACGACAGTGATTGCGCTAACCTGATTGCCATGTCTTACTTTTCTATCTCATCCCTGTGCAATTCAGGGTTTGTTTTCAAAGATCTTTGTTAGTTTCCGTGCTTCGCATCCGGACGTCAAAACTGGTTTTATGTATTCATTGTACACTTTATAGTCCGGGGGCCAACATGGGCTACCGTGCACCCCCC
>VCCN01005569.1:2893422-2905441 GCA_006491835.1 Architeuthis dux | reverse complement strand
GAAAGAGAATTTTATCAGCTTTCCAACGGTGTATGTTACCATATAATCTGTTGAGATTAAAAAGTCACAGTCCAAAATGTGAAGTTAGTATTCAGCATTTTATGAGAAAATCAATACACAGTTCACGTTTTCTGCTGGCCCCCGGACTATTACGTTTGAAGCATATTTGCAAGATACTTTTCAATATGTCTTGTATTTTGAGATGCACGAGATTCCCTAGCAGCGATCCCTGTCACTGACTGACTATCTGACAAATCGACATACCGACATATCGAACGTAACTTTGTAATGACATAATAAAAGAATATTTGTTTGTTCTTTTTTTAAAATCAATTCGTTTTTCAAGAAGCTAAGACATTTTTAACATATCTCATATCGCGGTTTTTTTAATAATTTAATAGGCTGGCTGGCTATGTATGTATCACGCATACCGGCTGCACCAATTCGTTTTTTTTTACCCCCCCCCCTAAACAGGGTTTAGTGGTGTTTCAATTTGCAGTGTAAGTTTAAGATAAATCGGACCCTTAGATTGTGTGCGATTGTTTTTTTTAATTCAGACTTTTTTGGTGATCACTGCCCAACAGAAGTCGAGAGAAGTAACTTACTCATTGATCACCCCTTTTCCCAATTGTTTAATTGATCACCCGCAACACGACATGCTACCATAAGACGTTGTGCATGTAACGGTTTCTACTGATTAGACCTGTTTCTGATATTATTTCAATGTCATCAGCAAATCTTAAATGGTTCAAATCTTCTCCGTCTACGTTGGCTCCCATTGTTCCCAGTCAGTTTTCCGAAGGGTGCTTTCAGGGCGTGCTGTAAATAGTTTAGGCGAAATTGAACCTCCTTTTTCAAGCTTTATAAATCACCGCTACCCACAACAGACCTGTCTAAACACTGTTGCTTGGTTCAGGCTATTCATGTGTTTTGACATTTATATATATCTATGTATCCGGACTTCGCCCAGCCCTAACAGTTCATAGTAGAAACTTGAAATTCTGCACACACACACACTCCCCTCAATGAGTAGGGAAAATGTTTTTTTTGTTATTTTGAAAATCCCCCCCATCCCACAAAAATAGGTTTTTAGTGGGGGGGGTTCAATTTACAATGGGGTTTTTGCCAAATTGATCCCTTAGTTTGTGTCCAGCAGCATTTTCACTTGTTAGAAACCGTCAACCAAATCTGTCACCAAAACTGTCAAAATAGGTTTCTTCAGTTTTTGAGTTGACTGGCTGGCTGGCTATGTATGTATCAAGCGTACAGGCTCAATGTACCTTTATGCTAAATTGACCCCTAGTTTGTGCCTGCTTGTTTTACGAAAGTATTTAGTGATCACTGCCCAACAAAATGCGAGAGAAGAAGCTTATTCATTGATCACCCCAGCACGACTATAAAAAACCCATTTATACGGATTTCCAGGCGGCCTGCGCCTAGGGCTCAGTGCTCACTCGTCCATGTCAACCCTTCCTCATTCACTTAGTCGCCTAGGTCTCACTATGTGCTTTCAAATCTCCACTTCTTTAAAATATGGGCATATTTCTTACTTCAATCTTTGGTAATCGCTCCACATTCTTTTTCATTCAAACTATGAATAAACGCCTCACATAGGTTCTACGAGATAAAAATGACAAGGATCTCTCTTTAGTTTCTACACACCAGATTAGCGACTAAAAGTCTTAAATTTCTTCCTGTTTAGAAACTCACCATTCTATACCGGTATATTTATTTTTCCTTTCTGTCTTATACCTTTTTTCTTAGCTGATTTCTTTGTCTCGATCTAACTACAGAAACTACTATTACCTTTTTACTCTGCACTCACACCGATCTCTCTCAATCTTTTTACATGTTTATTACCTCTTTTTGAAAATCATCTGAAAATGAAATCATCCAAGGCACAAGATTCTCATTCAAGGAAGCAAAAGTTCCATGGAGAAAAAAGGTGTCTCGTTGATTGCAAGCCCTTGTTGGTGAATTCGCAACTGAAGTGCCAAAGACTGCCATTGCATATTCACCTATTATTCCATTCTGGATAATGTTATTGTGGAAAAGGAATTGAAGGTAATAACCAAAACATACTTTGCGCACTTGAAAAGAAAGGCAGAAAACGATATTTCTTTTAAGTTGCATGTTGTGTGATTTATACTAGCTGTGTATTGTCGATTCATAAAACGATATTTTATTGGAAATTAGTACTTGTGTTTTTATCTGTGTAAAATTTTGGGCAAATCAAACCCTCTGCCCCCCTCCCAACCAAAGAGTTCACCTACACATTCATTGTTACATGTAGAATTCTATTGTGTCTTTCTAGAGATGAGGACAACCAAAATAGCCAACGCAAATTTTGAGAATTTGCTGAACGATTTCACTTTTATCTTTGGGCAAGAAGGCCGGCTTGGCACTGCAGGAGCAAGGAACGACTTCAGAACAGGGTTACTACAGGAACAGGGAATGACTTCAAAACGGGGGTTACCATAGGAACAGTGAATGATTCAACATGGGGTTACCGCAGGAACAGGGAATGACTTCAGAATGGGGTTACCACAGGAACAGGGAATGACTTCATAACAGGGTTACCGCAGGAACAGGGAATGACTTTAAAACAGGGTTACAGTCAATTATCAGACGCACCATAGGGTCACCATACGCATCAGTCGCAATCAAAAGTCAAGCCAGCCTGTACACGCCTTTTCCCGACGACAATCAGCTGCAAAACTCATTTTGCAACTCATGGATATTATGATTGGGAAGTCATTAAAAATGGCTTCCTGCATGCGAATGCGTTACTCGGACATTGCAAATGGTGGACACGCAAAACACAAGCGCGGTCTCTTCGACCGGGGTAAGTGACTTTTGAATTCATCACAGTTTAGTTGTTAGAAGAGCAGCAACAGAGTAACGGAAAGCAGCAGCAAGTAGATGAAGTACCTACCTTTTATGTTACTCATACTCTTTTAAGTCCATGTACAGCAGATCATTAAATTGGGTTGATAACAGAAGCCCGACTGCTGGTTTTATAGGAGCTTGTTTATATTTTCGACAAAGTGTGCAATCTTTGCCAACCTTTTCACTGAACTCTTTGTCATTAATGCTACTATATTCTACAAGCTACCATGTAAGAATCGCGTATTGTATATCCTCATAAGATACAAAAACAACTATGTAAACACACACGTGTCTCCTTTTTAAATATAGCGCATATTAAAGGTGTCTAACTCTGTTATTCCTTAGTCGCTCACCACAATCAAAGGTAAATAACTAGCTTCAACACTATAATCCACCCCTATTTGTACCAGAAAAGTAGGCAGCATGGAGGAAGGAGAAGGAATATTTGAAAATAGTTACTTTGTTGGAAAAGTCTATAATGGCTTCTGCCGTCCTCCTTACATAGACTGGAATAGCTAAGGAAGCAATATTGGAGCAGGACCCAAAAGACCTGAACGAGGAAGACAGTTTGGGTGTATTGTTTACAAAACTTGATTCATTGTTCAGAGCGGGTTTGAATATTACGGCTTTATTGGCATATGAAACATTAGAAAATTATATCAGAACCAGCAATGCACCAATTAACAATTACCTTATTGATTTAAACCACATTGTGGCCGAATTGAAAAACCACATTATCACTTTGCCAAAACCTGTGTTAGCGTATGAGTTCTGAAAAGCGTCAACATATAAAGCAAGAATGAAAGCGGTGGACGAATTGACCTTCGATTCGATGTCAAGGCAGTTAAAAAAGTAATGAACAATTTTGATTCTTCTTCTTCAAACAACTCGGCCATAACTAAAAATCAAGAAGGAGCCACATGTCTCTTTTGTTGAGTCTCGAAGTGAACAGTGCAGCAGTCTTCAGGACAGTTCTGTGGGTGGAAAAGAAGTCAACTATGGTAATGGGAAAAGACGCGATACTGATCATAAAAATTGGAGAACTAGACACCCCTTGCGCTGAGGTCCATTCACAAATCATGGATCCAATCCTGTGGGTTCAGATGGTAAAGCGTCAAGATCTGCCATATGCGATTCCACTCTTCACTCGGCAAGATCTTGTCAGCATGCAGAAGCAAACATTAAATCAGAGTACACACTCCACAGGGCTGACAGCATATTAATGAGTCATTATAAGAAGGAAAACAGTCATGCAGTATTACTGGACCAAACCATCGGAGCAATGATCCTGGATTCAGGCTGCACCAAAACAGTTGGCGGAACAACATTAAACTCGTTAGCAACACAGACAAGACCTGACTTGAGCTATAGTGTATGTGAACTGAGCTCATTTTTAAAAATCACACCTTCGAACGTCTCCAACAGGAATCATCAAAAAGGCCAAAAGAGCAAAGTCTCAGTTAGTCATACTTAACCTTGGCTATTTAAACAATTCACAAATTGTTGCGTATAGTGATTCTTCTTTTTCATACCTATGCGACAGTGGCTCGCAGGGAGGATACATAATTTTCCTTGTTGGATCAAATAAGAAGTACTTGCCGATCCATGGCTTCCAAGCTTCTGGCCACAGTTGCCAGATTGGCTTTATTTAGCCAAATTTCACAAATTTGGCTTTTCAACCATGTTTGATTCATAATTTCAGTTTGGCTTTTTGGCCTTTACAATATCAGTTTTTTTTATTGGGAATCATAAAATATATAAATGCAGAAAATCATTGCTCACTTAGAATACAGAGATACTAAAATTAGCTTCACCTCAACATTTTTATGGGCTATCTCTGACCCACATTGAATAAATCTTTAATTGCATCTAATTTATAATATATTTAGCAATGCACACACAACCTTTGAAAAATATCCGACACTCTATTCTAAAAACGTATTTAAAATGTTAAAAATATTGTTTTTAAGTTTTTTCTGGAAAGGAAACAAACCCAGAAAAAAACAGAATTTTATAATTACAACATCAATTTTGGCTGTTTGGAAGTTAATGTTTACATTTTATCGGCAAAGCAATCAATCCGACACCATGTTGATGACTAATTTAATTTTTTTTAACGAAATCTGCAATTCACAAACTGACTAGAAATAAAGTAATTCCCCCCAAAAGGCTGAAACAATTACACATATTTAGTTTCATCATTATTTAACTAAACTGTGCAAAAAAAGATTTCCGTAATTGTTTACTTCTTTTTTTCCTAATGTGGCTTTGTTTACTTCTCCAGTGCTCAATGAAAGGGAAATAACTCTGATAAAAAACCAGAGTTATGTCTCTTCCACTACAGTTACTGACGTTGAAAAAGAAAAAAAATTGCGCAGCTGCTTTCACAAATTAACTTTATGGAATTGTTTACTAAGTTAAGTTTGCTTCCTGATAGAAAACTAACTTAACCATTCAACATGGGTCTGTTAAAAACAACAAAACTTTAAACTTTCATGCTAACTTTCTGATATCTAATGAACCTGATACTTGTTTCTGGAATGTTTGTGAATTTTGATTGGTTCAATGATTGATTGTGTGATTTGTGGCATATCAACCCTTGGCGGGTCTTTTCATGCCGAAATCAGTTTAAAATTTTTTTAAATAGAGTCTTCCGACTTTGGTGAAAGGTTATTTTTTTCTTTTTTAAATAGAGTCTTGTGACTTTGGTAAACAGTTTTTTTTTTAATTAGAGTCTTGTGATTTTGGTGAAAGGTTATTTTAATTAATACCAAAAACAGAAAATGGAGGAGATTGTTAATATTTTGTTTTTAAGTTGTCGCCCTTGCACCATGAATCTTTAGAAGGTGATGTGCCATTGGCCGGATATAAAGCCCATGTGGTAAATGAGAAGTTAACACTATTACTGAAATGTAAGACATATTTGTTGTATTATCTGGCTGCATAGAAAATAAAAAATTCTAATTATTTTGCAAGTAAGAAATGTATGTTTCAGTATTTGGGGCCCCTTTATAACATATGCTACAGGCCTTGCACTAGCTTGATCCGGCACTGTGCAAACCATTTTGAAACAAACAGCATTTCCTATATGAAGGACCATTTCCCAGTATCTTTTTGCCAATTTTCAAGGCCAGACTCCACTTGATTTTCCAAAATTTCAAGAGCCCTGTGCTAAATGCTTGCAAGCTATCAAATCCGATTCAGTGATTCTGCACTTGCTCTATTATTATAGAACTATACTGCCTTCAATTTTCATGAATGACTGGTTGTTTAGGGTTAGCTAATTATCACCTTTAATTAGAGTTAGGTATCGATGTGATATGTATACAACATAAATACAAAGGTATTTGAAACTGTAGTCATAGCCACTGCATAAAGATCAAAAGAAAAAAAAAGTAATACTGTAACTGAAATATCAGATATATTTGTTGTATTATCTGGCTACATAGGAAATAAAAAAAATTTAATTACCTTACTATACAATTAAGAAATGTATTTTCTTAATTTGGGGCCCCTTTATAACATATGTTACAGGCCCTGCACTAGCTTGATCCAGCTCTGTTACACATTGAAAAAAGTGTTTTGATTATTTCCAATGATGAATTAAAAAATTAAAACCATTTTTTTTCATCACATAACAAATTAAAAAACGAGTTTTGTGAAGGAGGAAAATGGTTTTCATTTTTTAATTCATTACCCAAAAATAAATAATAAAATCAAAACACCAAATTTTACAGACGTGCATTATTAATCTGGATAATATTTCTACTACAAAATCAGAATGACTTTAAATACTGCGTTGAAAAAAATATATCAACTGTCACACATTTCAGATTCTCAGAACCATGTGACTATCTTGTCCAAAAATGCCCTTTTCCTGTGTCAATCAAAAAGAGAAAGACCAAACATTTGAATGTTCTTTGATGTTTCTTTAAGTTCATGTAGAATCAATTTTTCTAGTAAATTATAAAAAAATACTGATCTACATAATTCACCCCAGTTTGTGCTTGCATATGTACTTTAAAATGCTGATCCACACACTTCACAAGTAAAGAGTTTCCACTCAGTGTGTTTGCATGTGGTTTTTCAAATGCAAACTATTGGAAAGTACTAATCCACATATTTTAAAAGAAAATAGTTGCCCTCTAGCGTGTGTTAGCATATTTTAATTGTGAGAATTGAGAAAATGCTGATTGTTTTTTCTGTGTGCTTGCATGTGTATTTTTAAATTTCATTTTTATTAATAATTCAGAATGAAATGGTTTCTATCTAGTGAGTGTTTTCATGTCTTTTTAAATGTGATTTCATTGAAAATGCAGACCCACACACTTCGCAAGTAAATGGTGTTTCTCCAGTGTGTGTTCGCATATGTACTTTCAAATTTGATCTAATTGAAAATGCAGATCCACATACTTCACAAGAATATGGTTTCTCTCCAGTATGTGATCGCGTGTGTTTTTTTAAAGAAGAACTCTCTGAAAATGCTGATCCACATACTTCACAACTAAATGGTTTCTCTCCAGTGTGTGTTCGCATATGTTTTTCTAAAGTTGAACTCACTGGAAATGCAGTTCCGCATACTTCACAAGTGAATGGTTTCTCCCCAGTGTGTATTCGCATGTGTGTTTTTAAATTTATTTTTTGTGAAAATGCAGATCCACATATCTTACAAGCATAAGGTTTCTCTCCAGTATGTGTTAGCATATGACTCTTCAAATGTGAATTATGAGAAAATGCTGAGTTGCACATTTTACAAGAATATGGTTTTTCTCCAGTGTGTGATCGCATATGTAATTTTAAATTTGATTTCATTGAAAATGCAGATCCACACACTTCACAATTAAATGGTTTCTCTCCAGTATGAGTTCGCATGTGTATTTTTAAATTTGATTTCATTGAAAATGCAGATCCACACATTTCACAATTAAATGGTTTCTCTCCAGTATGTGTTCGCATGTGTCCTTTCAAAGTTGAACTCATTGAAAATGCAGATCCACACACTTCACAATCAAATGGTTTCTCTCCAGTATGTGTTCGCATGTGTAATTTCAAAGTTGAATTCAATGAAAATGCAGATCCACATATCTTACAAGCATAAGGTTTCTCTCCAGTATGTGTTAGCATATGACTCTTCAAAAGTGAATTATGAGAAAATGCTGAGTTGCACATTTTACAAGAATATGGTTTTTCTCCAGTATGTGCCTGCATGTGGTCTTTTAAATGTGATTTCCTAGAAAATGCAGACCCACATTCTTTACAAGGATATGGTTTCTCTCCAGTGTGGGTTTGCATGTGTCTTTTTAAATTTCCTCCAAGTGAAAAGGAGATTCCACATACTTCACAACTAAATGGTTTCTCTCCAGTGTGTGTCCGCATATGTTTTTTTAAAGTTGAACTCAATGGAAAAGCAGATCCGCATACTTCACAAGTGAATGGTTTCTCCCCAGTGTGTGTTCGCATGTGTGTTTTTAAATTTATTTTCTGTGAAAATGCAGATCCACATATCTTACAAGCATATGGTTTCTCTCCAGTATGTGTTTGCATATGACTCTTCAAATGTGAATTATGAGAAAATGCTGAGTTGCACATTTTACAAGAATATGGTTTTTCTCCAGTATGTGTTCGCATGTGTTCTTTTATTTGTGATTTCCTAGAAAATGCAGACCCACATACTTCACAATTAAATGGTTTCTCTCCAGTGTGTGTTCGTACATGTCTTTTTAAATTTCCTTCAAGTGAAAATGCAGATCCACATAGTTCACAACTAAATGGTTTCTCTCCAGTGTGTGTTTGCATGTGTTTTTTAAAAGTTGAACTCTCTGGAAATGCAGATCCACACACTTCGCAAGTAAATAGTTTTTCTCCAGTGTGCATTCGCATATGTATTCTAAAATCCGATATTCTTGCAAATGCAGACTCACATACTTCACAAATAAATGGTTTCTCTTCAGTGTGTTTTTGAATATGTACTGTTTCCTCTGAAAATGATGATCCACACACCTCAAAGGAATGCGGTTTTGCTCCAGTGTAGGTTTGCATGTTTTTTTAATGTATTTGAATTCTGTGAAAACGGAGAAAAATTGTTTACAATTAAATATTAAACAAAAAATAAAATAATCCTTTCAGATCTTTAAAAAGAGAAGGAAATATCAATGAAATGCAGAAGAGGTAACTTTTATTAGTTCTACAGATTCATCAAAAATGTAATTATTCGATGTTAGGTCATCTGGATTCAAATACTGTTTTTTTAATTTACTGTCTAGTACATATAAAAGCATAAAACATAAAAGTAAATACATGCCTGAGTTATTAGAGTATGATTTAACAATTAAAAGAATAAAAATAAGAAATCTGTCAGCACTCACCCACAAATTAATATGCTTTTGCACAGTCTCCTGTAAGAAATAAAATATATCAAATGTTATTGATTTAAAAAGACAAGAGAAACCATTTGTTTGTGTAGGGATGTGCTTTTAACATTATTGAAAAAAAACATATATAAAAGTGCATGATATATTTAACAATGTACAAGAGTATAACCCAGCCTTCCTCAACCTTTTTAGATATACAAGGAACCTCTGCATGAAAATATTATATGTACAGCTAACGAGATATCAGTGTGTTCAAACATTCATATGTATTAAAATCTAAAAGTAATTATCAGTATTCTAAAGTGTACACAAAGACAGTTTTCAACATATTTGTTCAGTTTGGTGAACATTCTAAGATACTCAATTCTTTCTGCTCCCTACCTAAAGGACCTTCAATATAAAAATATACAATGGAAGTCAATTTCCTTGAAATAATACTGATAAGTTTAACTTACCTTTCATCAAATTAAAGTTTTTTATTATAAGAACTCAGAAGGAAAACATAACAAAATTATTAACTATTTTAATGAAAATGATTTTTGCAAATTTATTAGCAATACAAAGATACGAGTAAAGATAGTACAATTTTTCAAACTAATTTATAAACAAATTGTGAATTGTATTTATTCAGTGTGAAACTTTAGCTTGTTTTCTGCTGCAGAAATACTTAATTCAAGTTCAAATTTTGGATAAACACATTTTATCTTTCACTGAAATGAGACAGCTAGGTGCATGTATAAATGTTTTGTAGAACTCTTAACAACCTCTGCAAAACCCTAGCTTGGAAAAGGCTGGTATAACCAGTTAATGGCTATTATGATTTAAGCTGTCTTTTGCTTCAACAGTGTACACATTAGTTTTGTATGTTATTTAATCTAAACTAAATCCTGAGAATGGAGACATTGTTTATATTTTAAAATTAAAACTGGTCTGGTTTGTCACTCAATAGAAACCGTCACATGACCAACATCTTTTGGCAGCAAAACTTGTTGCGGTTGATCAATTAAAAATTGGCAAAAGGAGTGATCAATGACAAAGTTGCATATCTTGCCTTTTGTTGGGCAGTGATCACTAAAAAAGTCCAAATTTTCAAAAAAAAACAAGCATGAATGCTGCTGGACACAAACTAAGGGATCAATTTAGCATAAACTTACATTAAAAATTGAAAACCCTCAAAAAACCTATTTAGTTGGAAATTTTCAAAAAAACAAGAGAAAAGTTTTTTCTAGACATAATAAGAAGTAAATGCCGAAATTTTCAGCCCTCTAGCTCCATTGGTGTGGCCTGTATGCGCAACATATACATATATAGCCAGCCAGACCCAATTAAAAATTGAAGAAACCTATGTTGACGGTTTCTAGAATCAGCTGTTGCTATTTCCAAAAAGCATATTACTATTTCTCTCCCCTACAAGAGAGATATTCTTGTTCAACACTGATTAGCTTTTTTCCTTTATTCTGCACTGTCACCAATTGAACCTTTTTCTTGAAGATAATTTGACATTTTGGATTTATGTAACATTGTGTGCAATTCAGAAACTCATATCAATATAAATTTAAACAATTTAAACAAATATTAGTTTTATTCCAAGGTAAGAATTAATAATCCTTTGCAAAATATTTAATACTGTGAAGATAAAAATCAAAGTGTTCAATTATAGTTTTGAAAACTTACTTTGTATTTATTTAGATAAAACACATTTTCTAAAAGTAGTGTAACAAAAAGAATTATTACTTACTTCTTCTTTCTTTATTCTAACAAGAAATGGAAAAAAGAAAATAATAAATAGTTTAATAGATACAACTAGTCCATTGTAAAACCAAAATTAGTGTTCACTCAATATATTATATCAGTTCACTCAATAGATACCATCACGTGACCAACGCCTTTTCGCAGCAAAATGTGTTGCGTTTTGATCAATTAAAAAATACTAAATATATATATATATTGTCTATAGTTTTAGAGAAGGGTCATTAACATTCAAAGTGTTTTTTGGACTATTTGAATGACAAGCTAGAAAAATCTGGAATGGCTGACTATATCTGGAGAGAGAAGTTTGGATTATTGACAGGGAATGCTGTTAGAAACTGAGAAAAATCAAAGAGGTGGCACACATCAACAGGTCGACTGAATGTATAAGTCAGACAAGTGCAGAGTTCAACCTGATGTGGCTTCCACTACCCAACAGGAACATGGTAAGAAAGGAAAACAACAGAATCCTACATTATAAGAATTGCTACCATTGGATAAAAAATTGTTTACTAATCTCATTTGGATAGTACACCTGAAGAGGGTTGGAAAATAGACTGGCCGAAACATGTTAACAACAAGAAGGACTTTGAAAAACTCTTTGAATATTATGAATATTAAATGTTTTTTACTTATTCATAGAGAGTGAAGGAAGCATTTGTTTAGGAGGCAAAGTTCCAATATTTGATATTTTGAGATAATCAGCATCGGACAATTATTGAGCTCATGAGGCTGATTTTATTCTAATAGAAAAATGTATCTTTTAGTTTAAAATTAAAACTGAAAGGTTGAAAGAGAGGGGGCAAAAACCATGTAATTTTTCACGAATTCAGTGTTCTGACAAGGTAGATAGACTACATCGGCTTGGTGAGACCAAAGGGTTGACCAAGCTGGAGGTGGGGTAGTAAAGTCCAGAGAGACAACTGTACAACACAGAGTGAGAGGATATCGAGGGAGGGTGGTGGCAGTTAGGTACTACAAACTGATTTTTGATATGTCACAGACATATA
>VCCN01005569.1:2851019-2876343 GCA_006491835.1 Architeuthis dux | reverse complement strand
GACGATGTTAAGGCTGATGGTCAACTTTATTTTAAGCACGAGTTGACTGCCGGAAGTCCGGTGGTCTCTACAGGTGAGAGTTACATGGTAAGGGCAGTAACTCGAAGAGCACTAGTTCCATATCATTATATTACAACACCCATACATTTTAAGATGTCATTTACCAGGTGTTCGAGTGAAAACGTGATGATCAACAGTGTTGACAACTCAAATAATTTTTTCGCGCTAATTTGACTGCTAAAAAGTGCTAGATTTTTTTTAATAGTCAAAGAAAGGCACTAAAAATGGTTGATAATATCCAGGAGATGGCCAAAATGTTGAGACGCAAACGCGCTAATTTAGCGCTTTTTGCACTGCCAAAATAAGAAATGCGCTAAATCGGCGACACTGCTGATGAACCGCACCCAAATTTGCCAGACCCATCTCGAATTGGATGGGAGATGACAAAGTAGAATTACACTCTCCAGAGCTCCTGTCTCAAAGGTAATGTGCTGTGCGTTGCAAATGACGAGCCCTGTCACAAATATGTACAGAACTGTGTCAGTGTGGTGGTCATGAACATCTTTGTAATAACAAAGTTGAAGATGATGAAACTAATCTCTGGGACTCTTGTTAATGAGTTTTAAAACATTAAATGCTTTATTTAGGTACCAATACATGTTTCAGTTTAATACATAGTATATTACAATTTGAAAATTTAAAATCCCTATGTTTTCGAGGCTATGCAATTTAGAAGATAAGTGTTTGTAAACGATAAAACATACTAGTAAAAAAAGTGGGGGTATAATGCCCCCTTCACTTGCACTATTACATAGTTAAGTTTCAGTACTTAGTAAATACTCTCAAAACTCGTTTTTACTTATTTCTTCGATGCACTAATGTTTAGCACAAACATATTCTGAAAATCTTTATCCGTTCCCAAAATACACTAAAAATGAGGTGATCATTGCTTATATGGATATAAAATAATGTTGTTTGTATTCTGTGTTTAGCTACTGTATTTTACATCCATATATGCAAGGATTACCTGCTTCAGAAAAACACCATAATTCCCCAACTACTACAAACCACTACACTTGCTGTAATAATGTTTTTAAATGATGGGTTGTCCATTAGTGAAAACCCCATATTTCTATCTTCATTAGTTTCTGAGTTATTAAGCTTCAAAAAGCGTGATGAACGGGCCCGGTTGGGCTGGATCAGGTCCTTTTTCCCCATTTAAATGGATCTTCAAAACACATGTTATTGAATGGTGGAAACTTCATAGTTCTATCTGTAATAGTTTCCAAGATATGGGGCAGTTCTGTGACCAATATATTTGATAAGAATATATGATAAGAGAGACCTTGCCTATGGCTCAGTTGCAATTAAAAAAATAGGTATTAATCTTTTTTGTTACTTTTTTCATGCTGAACAAATTACTTCTGATGCAAATTTTAAAAAAAAATAGTTATTGATGAAAATCTGAGTGAGTCTCCATAGCGGCAGCCATCTTGGATTAATGATGTCTCAAGAGACATTATGCCACAAATTCAGCCAAAACACCAGGTAGTCCATGTTAGTAGACTATATTAGCAATGTATTCCCGGTAGTCATTCCTTTCCTTCATTTAAAATCTTACAGACTTATATTTTGTGCTATTTGCTTTCCTACTAAATGTTACTTTTTCTCAAAGTGGAAAATTTCACAAAAAAATGAAGTATTACTAGTATGTTTAGATTAAGTATAGTGAAACGTGAATTTCTTCTCAAACGTTCATGCAGATTTCAAGTGTGGACCAGAAGCAAGAGACATATCATTTGTATATTCAAACTAGGCATAAATAAAGTTTTCTTTGTTTTTATTAAACATATAGATTTCAATCTAAACCACTAGTAAGTGACATATCACTAGTATATTCAAACTAAACATAATGAAAATTAAGTTATTTAAAAAAAAATACTTGATACAGATTCCAAGTGTAGACCACCAGCATGTCAAGTCAGGTTTTTGTGCCTCTGTATTTTGCAGATTGTCTCCCCATGACCTCTGCACTTATCAATGGTTCCCACATGCTATTCATGTCGGTACTCGGTCTGCTGAGTATGGTGTCTTATTCACCAATGTTCTCCCCTTCTGTTTTTTTAACCTCATTCCATAAAGGTCGATTTACACGGGTTCTACCTCTACACATGGTCAGACATACCACATGTAAGGGTGATATGCATGTTTCTTCGGTACCAGATTCTACATTCCAGAACAAAAAAGACACTGGAGGAAGACTCCGGGGTACACGGCTGCAATGTTGTAGAAAGTAAACAGCAAAGATGGGGAAAATTCACTGACTAAACCACATACAATGATTAAAACACTTTAACACACACTAACAGAATTCAGACATTAGTCCGGTTGCAAATGTAATTCCGCTGGATTTGGATGCTAAAAGCGACATTTGTTTCATTTTTAGGGGCTTTAAGCTAGGCTTAGTTTTTTTCAATTTTTCTTACCCCTGGAAAGGTATAATTTTCAAGATGGCCGCCAAATTCTTAAAATAGCCTATTATTCATCGTAGACAGGTTTTCCCAACAGTATTTGTAGTATCAAGTATGTTCTAACATATCAAAAGTTTACCACAGTCTGACCACTGGAAAGGTATAATTTTTAAGATGGCGTCAAAGATGGCCGCCAAATTAGTCAGCATCAATTATGAAAAAACCCACCTTACCCCCAAAACAATTTCAACAGAAGGTTTCTCAATGGTTTTGTAGTATCAGGTGTGCTCAATAACATACAAAAAGTCTAACACAGTCTGACCACTGGAAAGATACAATTTCCAAGATGTCGTCAAAGATGGTCATCAAATTAGTCAGCTGCATTTATGAAAACAACTACATTACACTGGATTTGGATCTTAAAAGTGACCTCTTTTGTCATTTTTAGAGGCTTTAAGGTATGCTTAATTAGAAAAAAATATTCTTGGTGATTGGAAAGGTATAATTTTCAAGCTGGTGTCCAAGATGGACACCAAATCCTTAAAATACCTATTACTCTTTTTTATAAACCAATCTTTATTATTATTGTATGAAGTATTTAACATACCACTTTTTTTTATCAAAAATACTGCAAAAACCGTTGGAAAAAATTGTCTAGGATGAATAATGAACGAGTAATGGGTATTGTAAGGATTCGGACGCCATCTTGGAAATTATACCTTTCCAGGGGCTAGAAATATTGAAGAAAATCTTTTTTCTTATTAAGCATACTATAAAGCCCCTAAAAATGAAAAGAAATCTCTTTTAACATTCAAGACCCAGGGGAGCCTTTTTCTCTACACATGCAACTGGACTACATGGACAGATATTTAGATTATATTTGATTTAATCGGGTTTGTTTGAAGAACAGTAGTATCTTCTAGACTGATATGTTGCAGTTCATTGAAACATACACTGAGTTATTATAATTCTATGATTGCAAATAACACTATGCAATTTTGTTTTACTTTTTCTTTGGACCTTGGTAATAAGTGTTATTTTCCGATTTATTGTGTCTATTATTCCCTTCAAGCTTTGCTTTTGTGACCAAGACAGTGATATTTTGAAATCTACTTATATGCATTTGTTCAACAGATGGATTTGCACATTTCTAATCACATAAAGTAGGAAAACAACAACATATAAATAATTGCCTTGGTCACAAGAGCAAAATTTCAAGGGAATAATAACCATTTTCTATACTTTTAGCACATAAGGAATTAGAACAAAAATCGTGTTACATGGTGTAATTCATAGATGTACAATTTACATTAAAGATACCTCCTTTTCATTCACAGATATCAATTGCAGTGGAGAATAAATGAACCTCACCAATGACCATACATATTGTAGGAAGAAACTGTAATCATTAATTCAATCGTGAATACAAGAATCAGGAAAGAAACCATATTCTTGTGAGGTGTGTGGATCAGCATTTTCACTAAATTCAGAGTAAAAACAAATATGCAAACACACACTGGAGAAAAAACATATTCTTGTGAAGTGTGTGCATCTGCATTTTCAAAGAATTCAACTTTGAAAATACATATGCGAACACACACTGGAGAGAAACCATATTCATGTGAGGTGTGTGGAACAGCATTTTCACAGCATTCAATTTTAAAAGCACACATGGGAACACACACTGGAGAGAAACCATATTCTTGCGAAGTGTGTGGATCTGCATTTCTACTGAATGCAAATTTTAAAAGACACATGCGCAAACACACTGGAGAGAAACCATATTCATGTGAGGTGTGTGGATCAGCATTTTTTGAGGATGCAGATTTAAAAATACATATGCGCACTCACACAGGAGAGAAACCATATTCTTGTGAGGTGTGTGGATCTGCATTTTCACAGAATGCAAATTTTAAAAGACACATGCGCAAACACACTGGAGAGAAACCATATTCTTGTGAGGTGTGTGGTTCATCATTTTCAGAGAATGCATCTTTAAAAGCTCACATGCGCACACACACTGGAGAGAAACCATACTCTTGTGAGGTGTGTGGGTCAAAATTTTCAGAGCGTAGAAATTTTAAAAGACACATGCGCAGACACACTGGAGAGAAATCATATTCATGTAAGGTGTGTGGATCTGCATTTTTTGAGAATGCATCTTTAAAAATACACATGCAAATACACAATGGAGGGAAACTATATTCGTGCAAGTTGTGTGGATCAGCATGTTCAGAGCATTCAAATTTAACAACACACATGCGAATACACACTGGAGAGAAACCATACTCTTGTGAGGTATGTGGATCAGCATTTTCACAGCATTCACATTTAAAAGCACACATGCGCACACACACTGGAGAAAGACCATATTCTTGTAAGGTGTGTGGATCAGTATTTTCACAGCATTCAAATTTAAAAGCACACATGCGCACACACACTGCAGAGAAACCATATTCTTGTGAGGTGTGTGGATCAGCATTTTCAGAGTGTTCAAATTTAAAAACACACATACGAACACACACTGGAGAGAAACCATATTCTTGTGAGGTGTGTGAATCAGCATTTTCACAGCATGCATCTTTACAAACACACATGCGCAGACACACTGGAGAGAAATCATATTCATGTAAGTTGTGTGGATCTGCATTTTTTGAGAATGCATCTTTAAAAATACACATGCAAATACACAATGGAGGGAAACCATATTCTTGCATGGTGTGTGGATCAGCATTTTCGGAGCGTTCAAATTTAACAAAACACATGCGAATACACACTGGAGAGAAACCATACTCTTGTGAGGTGTGTGGATCAGCATTTTCACAGCATTCTCATTTAAAAGCACACATGCGAACACACACTGGAGAAAGACCATATTCATGTAAGGTGTGTGGATCAGCATTTTCACAGCGTTCAATTTTAAAAGCACACATACGCACACACACTGCAGAGAAACCATATTCTTGTGAGGTGTGTGGATCAGCATTTTCAGAGCGTTCAAATTTAAAAACACACATGCGAACACACACTGGAGAGAAACCATATTCTTGTGAGGTGTGTGAATCAGCATTTTCACAGCATTCATCTTTACAAACACATATGCGCATACACATTAGAGGAAAACCTGTGTCCGAATGTTCCGTCGAATGAGGTTTATCTGAAATAATGTGTCACTGAATGGGCTTTTCACTGACAGATGTTTTACAGAATACCTTTTGTTGGAAGAATATTTTTGAATATGGATATAAATCTACACCTTTACTGTTTCAAAATATCTATGAAAAAATAAATTAATAAAATTACTCCAACATATGTTGATTCTCAGTAAATGTTTTGTTATATTTTAATTTCATTTTGGTCTGCACTTGTCTTTATCCACTGACCATTTAAAGGTTAAAAAAATAAACTAAAATTCATGACTCCAGTTAACCAAAATTATAAGCATAGATTAATTAAACTTAATTGTGAAGCAGGTTTTGATGTTTTAAATTTTACATTATTTGTCAACAAACGTATCACTGGTCAACCAAAGTAATAGATTTATTGACAAATAATAAATCACCTAATTCACCTAATGTATGGCTCAGTATTTCAAAAATACACACTAGAGAGAAATCATTTTCTTGTAAACTGTGTGGCTTGGCATTTTCAAAAGATTCATGTTTAATAAATCCCTTGCAAACATGTTAAAAGGCAACAATATTCTTGTCTTCAGTGTGGATTTTCTATTTCAAAATGTTTCCAAAACGAGCTCACATGGATGACATGATATTCTTTTGAAATATGTTATTTTCATACTCAATGTATTAGCTCTGATTGCTTATTCTTTAAAAATCAATATTTATAGTGAATGAAATGAAAATGTTTCATACTTGGAGTATAAAAAGAATTAATTCATCATCTCAACCATTACTAATTTCACTGGTATTTTCTTTCATTGTAATTTTAATAGCGCTCAATCATTAAAATAAAATAAAATACCATTGAAAAATTAGTAAAAGTTGATAATGTTTCAACGTAATTACTTATTGTGTCTAAACTATGGCCATAAACATGTAATCTATGAGTTGCAGATTTTTTCACTTCTTCTCTAAGAAAACATGATTTACTTAAATATACAAGATTTAAAAAATGTTCAATGAATTAGTTTAAGGAAAACTGAATTTATTTTTGTTTTATTTCCAACTGCTATACAAATAATTTAATCTTGCTTTTTAAATAAAAAATTGATATTAAAAGGATACATCTCTTCAGTGAGTGCTGTTTTCAAAATGATCCATTACATAGAGGTGCTCACTGGCTCTCAGGTGGACAAATTGCATTTCAAATATTAAAAAGTTTAAGTATATCTTCATGTTATTTGAATTTTCATTTCAAAATATAAAGTGAGTTAATTCCAAAGATTCAATATTCCTTGGCCTTGTGCTGTCACACTGAAATCTACCTATCTAAAATGAAAAGGGTATATTGCTGATCACTCTTCTTCAAAAAAGGTTTGTGAAATATGAGATACCTTTGTATATTTTGCACTGTCAACCAAAACAGTCAACATAGGTTTCTTCAGCTTTTAAGTTGGTCTGGCAATGTATGTATCACTCGTACAGCCTGCACCAATGGAGCTAGAGGGATGATAATTTAAATATTTATTCTTTACTATAGAAAAACGTTTTATTTGTCTTTTGAAAATTTCCCCAAATAGGTTTTAAATGAGGGATTCAATTTGCAATGTAAGTTTGTGCTAAATTGGTCCCTTTGTGTCCAGCAGCATTCAGATTTTTTTAGTGATCAATGCACACCAAAATGCTAGAGATGTAACTTATTTTAATTGATCACCCCCAACACACCATGCTGCCAAAAGAGGTAGACAGTTTCTATTGAATGACTAACCAGACCTGTCTATATTTTATAAAAGATTAAAAAAACATTCTGTGTTGTCTTTTGGGAAAAAAAGAATTTTCAAATCTTTTGCCCAATTTTTTCTTTTAGCTTTCTTATGGATAAAAAGAATTTGTCAAATTTTGCAAATGATGTTTCATATAAAATGCATAAATTAACAGGTGTATTATGAAATTTTAATGATAGAAAACAGAAATATCAGTAAAAATAAACAAAACTGCTTTAATTTATTGTAATTTTGTGCAGTGGTGGAAATAGGGAGGTATGCATGGTTACGGCATATACCTATTTCTCAATTTTCAGGTCTTTGTATGTTCAATGTCTATTAATGGAGACATTACCATATACCTAGTTCCTAAAACCCATTTCCATCACAGTGGGGTGGCATAGCTCCACATATAACAATTGTTCATTCTGTGATAAAAGTACCAACTATGGCAGATCTATTAGGAACAGAACTGGATATTTGGGCCATCACAAACTCTGGCCATGACAGCCATTTTTCAAAATGGTCATCAGCGGTTGGTCAAACATGCAATAACAGACATAATCTAAATACTAGTAACTAGAAAGTCAAATCAAATACACACAATTCTATTTGACTTTTACATAGTAAGTGATCATTTCATTATGTTATAATTTTATTATATTGTGCTGTGAATCAGTAAAAACAGTTCTTGTTGCATTAGTCCAACAGACAAAGGTCTTTTTTTTAGCTGAACCTTGTATAAGGGTATTCATTTCTTTTTTATTGGCCCAAATTATTGTCTATATAGCTAACCAGTTGTCAGCCATGGGCAATCTTCAGTACAGGGGTATAAGAGAATGGAAGGGAGATAACTCTTGTCGTCCATCTGAGTTAAGTCCCTTGAGGAACGACAAAAATGTAAACAGAAAGGATACAGGATAATCTCGTCTGTCCGAGAGTTAAAGAATTGGCGCGCGAAAGACAAAGGAAAGATCTTAGGAAGATCCCGTTTCTTCGGGTTTTTGAATTCGGCGCGGAGGAGGAAAGAAGACAGAGGGTAGTAGCGCCCGAGCGGTGGAGTGGGACGGAGACACGAAAGCTTGTTGTTCGCAGCATAGTCGACTGACGCGGTGTTTTTAACCCCGACGGAAGGGAGACACGATCATCTTAAAGGAGATATAGGCTCTTCTTCTTTCTTTTGCCTTTTCGAAAGGCTGTGGACCAAAATCAACATTTTAAAACCATTTGGACATTTTGAAACCCCACTATTTGATTTTCCTCAAATAGGACTATTTTCTCTTCCCAGAATTCCCAAGAATATTTCCTGTTTTGTTGTTTGATAAAGCTACAATTACTGCCCATCAAAAATCCCTGAGTTTGTCTTTTTTGGTACCGAGTTTGTTTCTTCCGTACGAAACATTTATTTTAATATCGTTTTAATTCGTTTTTCGCGTCTCGGGTGTATAATTTGTTGTTTGACCTTAACCCTCGATATACCACGATATGCGCATACGCTTGAAAGTATACGCACTGTGACAAGGGGTATATGTGAACATCCCCCTCGATTACAAAAATATGATCAGCAAATCTCTTAATTAACCCGAGAAATCCAGATATTTTATAAAACCTAGATGTATTCTAACCTGAAATAAATTAATAAGTGTCTTGAAGCTGCTCTGGTTCTTAACAAAGCTTGGTGGCATCAATCATGCAAGCTGGCCTTCAACAAGTCAAAGTTTCAACGGGTCAAGAAAAGAGCCCTGACTAAATCTAGCAGTACAGATGACAATGACACCATTGCAGGCCCATGTAAACGCACCAGAAGACGTACTTCTAGCACTGAGAATCCAACATAGAAATCACTCTGCTGCAAGCCAGCTGGCACTGCTAGAAGAAAAGTCATCTGCCCTACTCCCCCTGTTCCACAAGATTGCCCACACGGTAGCAATGATCAAACACTCAATGGACGTAGTGAGAAAGGCTGTTCAGCATCTGAATGCCTGTACGCCATTGCAAAGCAGATTCAGTGGAAGTGGCCAGAACTATATATGGAATATAAGTGTTGTTGTGATGTTTGGTGTCCTGCATATAGAGATGGTAGCTCTAAAAAGCCCGGGTGATTGGTTACAAGGCAGTGGCTGGGTTTAAACACTGGTACAAGCAGAGATCATAACAGCAAGCACTGCCAACTCCTTCTTGCTCGCACCAAACGTTCCCACCAAGTCACAGCAACCCTGCAGTATTGTGACACAGATGCAGAAGGGTTTGATGAATGGTGCTCAAAGTGGGAAGAGAGCTGCCCTCAATTCCAGTACTGGGCAACAGTCATGGCATTGGAAGTGTGTTTGCTGGTCTATGTGAGATCTCTGCGGTAGTCCTCCTTCAGCATGTACCTTGATGCTCTGACAAAACTCGACCCTGGTTCTTTGCTCTGAAACATACCAACTATACCCGTTGGGTGAGGTGAGGTGCTCAATCATGCCCAGACAGCAAGTGTGCAGAAAGCATTTAGGAAAGATGTCTGTTTATTCGTCAATGTAATGTAAAAACTGGACAACTCACTCAAAGAGGTGTCTGGTGTACTACTGATGCTGGCAAATGGGATCCCAGATGATGCAATGAACATAATTGGGAGGTTTGTCATACTTCTTTATGACAGAACCAGCACCTGCATCAAGTAGACCATGCAAGAAGGAAGCTCTTTTCGCAGAAAAACTTGGGGTAGCGAGTCACTCCTACCCGAGCTGCTCCAGTGGAGCACATTAAGAAACAGTCTACCAGGATGTTCACATCTAGGGGAGGACACTGGTATCAGACCCTGTGCTATCATCACCAACTGACCGGGGCTGGGTGAAGACAAGATATGTATGCTGATCCTGTGTGGGAGAATGTGCCAGCTGACTCTAAGATCTCTCATTTACTTAAACATTAATGTGCCATGCCATGGTCCATTGCAAGTTGTCTTGCTGTGCTGAACAATTAACATGGTCGTTTGCGCGTCCGAAAACTTCCAGAGAGTATTCACCCACGTCATAAAGTGGAGGTAGTGGTGTAGCGGATACATATCTATTTTTGAATTCATCAAGTGAAACCACTTGACACATATATACTTCCCTTCAGAACACCCAGGTTTTATTCTGAGAACCAAAACTTTCCAAGTACAACTCTCAGATAACCAAGTTATTGGACATGGAAATATAGCACTTGACTCGAAATACGATAGGCATTGCAGACAAAAAGTCTAGCAAAACCTTGTATCTTGTCACTACCCATTTCATCTTGGAACTTTGACGAAATCCAGTCCAACACACCACATTTCGACCTATAAGAAGACGAACTATTTTCATTCTCTCTTCTCTCTTCCTTAACATATTCAACAAACTAAGGACACTTACTAAGTAGTAAACGGAACTCTTTACATGCATTCTTTCTCCTTCGTTCTCTACAGCTGGGAACTACATTATTGTTATGCCTTCCGTAATAAATATACTTCTTATTGTTGTTACATCTTGTCTGCATCTTCATTTCTATTACCGTGTGCATTTTGCAACTTTTCCATGCATTATTACTTTTACTGCAGGCACATGCAGATACGACGATTCTTCTTCAGCGGACATCGCTAACATTACTCTCTATCTTACCTACGGCAGTCTGAGCCTTAAGGCTATTACCACTATAGGTACAACTACTACTGTACCGTGATGCGTGTACCTGCAAAGTTTTCTGATGATAAAAGAACAAGACCGTATCGATTGAGCATGTTTAGCGTTTATTCATTTTTTGTTGCATAAAACATAGTATCCCCTTGTCAGGTTTTCTCCCCCGGTCTGCAACAATGTTTGTAGTCGCCGTCAAAGAAAGAGGAAGGGAAAGCTCTTAAGTAAGGGGACAAGGACAGTCACTCGCTAAGCCGACCCGTCGCGACACAACTCCTTTATCATCAAACTATGCTGGCTTTCTCAGCCGTCACAATATCTGACTTATTTTATCTCTGTTTTGCTAGATAAGCTGTCAGAATCAATTAGCGGATAGTTTTGTTATAAAAGTGTGAAGTCCACGCGAAAAAATCCGCATGGGGTAACTTCCTAAAATTCTGCCGACGAGCTCGACCTTTGATATTAAATAACCTAGTTGGAAATATATGCTTTTTCCAGACCGTGAGAACATTTTGGTGTTCTGATGTTAACTTAATTACCAATTTCGTTAAATGCGGGCTTTAATTAAAACTAATTAACAGGTCACACTACTATTACAACTAGTAGCGTACTTCTACGATACTTGTTTATACCATTAACCTTTTCCATTTCATATGGAGTCAGATATATTTAATAATAGTCCTAATTACTTCAATATTAGTTCTATTTACATTTGGAAACCCCTTTTATTTACAATGGTAATCCTCGATCTTATGAATGTAAAATATGGTAGTTGAACAAAGCATACATAGGCTCCAAAAAATATAATTATTAGAATATTGCTCATCATGAACTCGTTTATGTACAACGGAAACATTGCATCCGACGTGCCAAAATGTCGCCGTAATTTCTTTTGGAGGTGCATCCAGTGATTTTTGACATGACATTATTGTGTTAATATCTGATCAAGACGTTGTATAGTTACAATTTTGGGAGCATTTGTGTGGCTTTTTTTAGCTTTGGTATTAACTCCCATATATTACATTCGTAAGACCTTACAGCGTGAAAAGTAACATGAACTCTTCTTTTAATTATTACTTTCCTATCCAGAAACCAAAGTTATGACTTTTTCGCAAAGTTTAACCTTTTAGCCGTCGAGATTGGATCGTTTTGTTACAGCCTAACAGCCAACTTACTCCTGAATGGCTCCATGTCATGAAATACGTAACTAAGGACTTATTTTTTCGGCTGACATCACGGCTGGCTGCTGATGGTCGCGGTTGCCATAAATACCAGGCGCTAAGAGTCCTTCTTTACCTCACTTTTCGGCTTACTTCTTTGCACCAGTTTCTCACCATCCCCTTCCGGCGACCACTTTCTTCATCTGGGTTAGCGACCTCTTTGTCTCCAGTTACCCTAGTCAGCTAATCTTTTCGGCGAACACTCTACATGTCTGCCTCAACTTCGCCTCAATTGATAGCGTGGCTATCTTCTAAGACAAACCTCTCGTCTGGCTTCCTTTCCACTTCTCTTTCTCCGCAAGCTAATTCTCCAGTATTTTGTTCGTCACATACGCCATGGGCAAGTTGTGTTCTGTCAACCGCGCGATCGAAATCAAACACATTTCTCGCCTCAACCGACAAACAAGCTTGTAAACTCCATCCGTACCGTGATTAACCTCTCAGTTAGCTTCCCTTAGTCGCCTAGGGATCTGACCTTCGTCTTTACAAACTAGTGCATACCTATCTTTATGTTCGGGCCTTTTCCCTTTATTCGACGTGTCTCTGTTTCCTTTTTTATTAAACGAATCTTTCATTTGTTATCTACAAATGTACGTCGTTGTTTGCTTTCTGCCTGACACGACCCTCGTGTCTTTGTTTGTATTTCCGCGCCAAAACCCACAATGGCGGACGATCCCAAAACTCCTTTTCAAGCAGCAACACGTGTGCCTACGTGTTCCAGAATACAACAGCCCTTCTCAAGACTATATCTCTCCTTCTACACTTTGGTTTATTAATACATAACGGCCCTTTTCAGGGCCAAACAACAAAGTCTCACCTTCCACATTAATGCCCTCAGTCCCTTTAAGGGCTAAACAACAAAGTTTTACTTCTACACATGAAAGCAACCTATTGAGTAATGGCCCCTTTCATTCTGTGGTCCTTTAATGTTAACGACCCTTCTCAAGGCCAGAAAGTCTCACATTCTACACCCAAGCTACTCACTCGTCCTTAAAGTTTGATTCGGACGGATTTTGATTAAACACTGTGTAATATTGAAGGTTATGATAAAGATGGAGAGAAAGTTGGTAAAAAGGGGAGAAGTTGTAGCGGTTATTTTTCTTAAAGTACTAAAATAGGGATAAACATATCAAGCTGGCTTTATCACCTCGACGGAGCAAGTTCTGAACCCTATGAAGTACGAAACTAAGAATTAGCTTCCTTTTTTTTCGTGACGTCAGCACGACTATAAAAACCATAGTTTTACGCTAATCCTGGCCTTTTCATCCTGCTTCCTTGCAGTGCTTCACTCGCCTGTGTCTATTCCTTTCTGGCACGTAAAATGTCTCTTCTTTTCTTCCAATTAATATTTAGGCCGCCTAGGGCCCACTTAAATATTTTTACATCCCCACTTTTAACAATGGACATTTCTTCAAATGCTGTCTCTTCTTGCTTCAAATCTTTGGTCATTCTCGCATTCCTTTTCGCCCAAACTAGGAATAAACGTCTCAAATATAGGCCTTTCGAGAATTAACGATGACCGTCGATTACTTTAGTTTCTGTTAAATCGGGCTTAACGGTGCAACTCCTTAAAATGTCTTCCTGATTAGAAACTATCTTTTCCTATATGCCGGCATCTTTTCTTTTCTGTCATAAGCCCTATTTATTTTTCTCTCACCCAATTTCTTTTGCTGAGAGCACGCATCCTTAAGCGCGATTATCACAGGGATTAGTTCACATAACTAACGCTACATTCAGACAAAATCTTTTTCGGAACACGAAAACCGTCTAACAACAGAAACCCCTATTTACCTTAACTCTTCATTTTGCATCACAAAAACTTTTCACCCAAACTCTTTTTACATAAATATGTATTCCTTTTTAATTGTACCTTTTTTCATTTCAATGTTTATTAAATATAATCTTTTCATTTTAATCTGCCACCTTTTGTTTCCTTATATTTCCTCTGTTCGTATTGACCGCCCAAAAAAAACAATCAATATGGCCGATTATTGCCTTCCTCATTTTTTGACCACGTGACCCCTTCCTCCTCCCCGGGAGGACAGCTACTATTATTACTACTGCTGCCTCGGCCACTGTCTGCCATGACAGGTCCACTCTCACTATTACCTTTTTATCGCTATTTTGGAATGGAGAAACTATCTACATTCTCTTACAACTTAATTAACTTCTCCTTTGTTAGCATTTTTATATCTTTAAAAATCTCAACCTTGTAGCAACCCCAACTCTACAAAGTTAATTAAAGTTGAAAGAGAATGTAAATGGATTCTCGATTCAAAAGTAGCGGTCGAAAAAGTACAGCAGCCATTAGCTGTTGTTGGTTGCTAGTATGTAGCAGTAGCAATAGTAGTGGCAGTGCTCGCTGGAAGAGGAAGTCAAGAAAGTAGGTCACGTGGTCAAAATGAAAGAGACAAAGGCGAGACTGGCCATGTTGCATTTTGGCGGGCTAATACGAAGAAAGACACGGTTATTGTAAAATGACAAAGATAAACAAGAAATGAAATAAATGTTGCGTTTAATTGAAAAACATAAAAGAAAAATGACATACATAACGGATATTAAAAAAAAAGGTAATGAATGGGTAAAAAGATTGAGAGATTGTTGTGAGTGAAGAGTGAAAAGGTTATAGTAGTTTCTGTAGTTAGCCTAATGTTTTTACCGAAATGAATGTCAGTGATAAGGGAGGTTATATTTGAACCGTGATCGAGACAAAGAAATCAGCTAAGAAAAAAAAGCACGAGACAGAAGGAAAAATAGATATACCGGTATTGAAGGCTGAGTTTCTAAACAGGAAGAAAGTTAAGACTTTTAGTCGCTAACATGTGTGTGGAAACTAAAGAGAGATTCTTGGTCATTTTATCTTGTAGAACCTATTTGAGGTTATTTAATCTTAGTTTGAGTGGAAAGGAATATGGAGCGATGACCAAGATTGAAGTAAGAAATATCAGCATTTAAAGACTTTAAATGACTATAATACTAAGTGAATGAAGAGGGTTTAATGTGCCAACCCTTCTTTGCAAGGGCGAGTGAAGACTGAGCCTTAGGCAAGAAACAGGCAGCTTTGAAATCCTTATGAACTGGGTTTTTATAGTCGTGCTGATGTCACGGAAAAAAAAAGATATATAGAGTTTCGTATTTCATATGGGTCAGGGCTGGCTTAATCGTGATAATATTAATATTAATATCCCTATTTTCGTATTTTTAGAAAGTGAGCGCTACAGAATAAACCACTGTTAGAGAAAATGCCATAATTTTCTCATAAAAATAGGGTAACATAAATACCGAAAATATGTCTAGGCAGAAGCAAAGCTTGAGAGAGCTTAGAAGTCATTCAACAGAAAAGAAAAAAAGGATTGAGCAAAAATACACTTATACAAGATGTAGAAGTACAAAAATGACTGACTTTAAAATAGAAAACCTTTCCAGTGTTACAGCTTTGAGCTGTTTCATCTACAGGACATAAAATTTGATGACTGACTTTTAAATTGAAAACCTTTACATTCTCCCTCCCCAGTGTTACAGCTTTGAACTGTTTAGTCTGCAGAACATGACATTTGGTGAGTGAATTTTAAATTGAAAACCTTTACATTCTCAAGCCCCACTATGATGGAAATGGGTAATATCTCCATTAATAGACATTGAACATACAAACCGCCCTATTTCCACCATCACTCAAAATTTCAATAAATTAACTTTCCAGCCAAAAGCAGTTTTGTTTATTTTTACTGAGATTTCTTCTGTTAATTTATCCATTTTATATGAAACATCATTTGCAAAATTTGACAAATTCTTTTTATCCATAAGAATTGTGGAAAGAGATTTCAATTTCAAAAGCTAAAAGAAAAGAATTTGGCAAAAGATAACACAAGATTTTCTTTTAATCGAAGGGACCAATTTAGCATAAACTTATACTGTAAATTGAATACCTCATTAAAAACCTGTTTGTGGGATTTTCTTTTAATCTTTTATAAAATATAGACAGGTCCGGTTAGTCACTCAATAGAACTGTCGCCATCTTTTGGCAGCATGGTGTGTTGTGCATGATCAATTAAAAAAATCTGAATTTTCAAAAACCAAGCATGAATGCTGCTGGACACAAACTAAGGGACCAATTTAGCATAAACTTACATTGCAAATTGAATGCGTCATTAGAAACCTATATGAGGGAATTTTCAAAACACAAAACGTTTTTCTAGACATAGTAAAGAGTAAATATTTAAATTATCATCCCTCTAGCTCCATTGGTGCAGGCTGTATACATACATAGCCAGACAGACCAACTTAAAAGCTGAAGAAACCTATGTTGACTGTTTCAAATGTACAAAAGTATCTCATATTTCACAAACATTTTTTGAAGAAGAGTGATCATCAATATACTCTTTTCATTTTAGACAGGTAGATTTCAGTGTGACAGCACAAGGCCAATGAATATTGAATCTTTTGAATTGAAAATTCAAATAACATGAAGATATACTTAAACCATTTAATATTTGAAATGCATTTTGTCCACCTGAGAGCCAGTGAGCACCTCTATGTAATGGATCATTTTGAAAACAGCACTCACTGAAGAGATGTATTTTTTATTTAAAAAGCAAGATTAAATTATTTGTATAGCAGTTGGAAAAAAAGACAAAAAAATCCAGTTTGCCTTAAACTAATTCAAATCTGCAACTCTGTTTAATCAATTATAGATTACATGCTTTATGGCCATAGTTTAGTCACAATAAGTAATTACGTTGAAACTGTGTCAACTATTACTAATTTTTCAATGGTATTTTATTTTATTTTGATCATTAAGAACACCTAAAATTACGATGAAAGAAAATACCAGTGAAATTAGTAATGGTCGAGATGATGAATTAGTTCTTTTTACACTCTAAGTATGAAATATTTTCATTTCATTCACTATATATTGATTTTTAAAGAATAAGCAATCATAGCTAATACATTGAGTATGAAAATAACATATTTCAAAATATCATGTCATCCATGTCAGCTTGTTTTTTTAATGGAATCTCTTTGAAATAGAAAATCCACACTGAAGACAAGAATATGGTTGCCTTTTAACTTGTTTGCAAAGGATTTATTAAACATAAATGTTTTGAAAATGCCAATGCGCACACCTTACAAGAAAAAGATTTCTCTAGTGTGTATTTTTGAAATACTGATTATTTGTCCACAAAAATGTAAAACATCAAAACCTGCTTCACGATTCAAGTTAATTAATCTATGCTTATATAACTTATAATTTCGGTTAACTGGAGTCATGAATTTTATTTTATTTTTTTAACCTTTAAATAGTCAATGGATAAAGACAAGAGCATTAGTCGGCAAAAGAAGACCAAAATAAAATTAAAATATAACGAAACATTTACTGAGAATCAACATATGTTGGAGTAAGTTTATTAATGTATTTTTTCACAAAATGAAATATAGATATTTTGAAATAATAAAAGTGTAGATTCATATCCATATTCAAAAATAGTCTTCTGACAAAAGCTATTCTGCAAAATGTCTGTCAGTGAAAAGCCCATTTAGTGACACATTATTTCAGATAAACCTCATTTGACGGAACATTCAGACACAGGTTTTCCTCTTGTGTGTATGCGCATGTGTGTTTGTAAAGATGAATGCTGTGAAAATGCTGATTCACACACCTCACAAGAATATGGTTTCTCTCCAGTGTGTCTGCGCATGTGTCTTTTAAAATTACCAAGCTCTGAAAATACTAATCCACACACCTCACAAGAATATGGTTTCTCTCCAGTGTGTGTGCGCATGTGTGCTGTTAAAGATGCATTCACTGAAAATGCTGAACCGCACACCTCACAAGAATATGGTTTCTCTCCAGTGTGTTTGCGCATGTGTCTTTTAAAATTTGCATTTTGTGAAAATGCAGATCCACACACCTCACAAGAATATGGTTTCTCTCCTGTGTGTGTGCGAATGTGTGCTTTTAAAATTGAATGCTGTGAAAATGTTGATCTACACACCATACAAGAATATGGTCTTTCTCCAGTGTGTGTTCGCATGTGATCTTTTAAATGTGAATGCTGTGAAAATGCTGATCCACACACCTCACAAGAGTATGGTTTCTCTCCAGTGTGTATACGCATGTGTTTTGTTAAATTTGAACGCTCTGAACATGCTGACCCACACACCTTGCAAGAATATAGTTTCTCTCCATTGTGTATTTGCATGTGCATCTTTAAAGATGCATTCTCAAAAAATGCAGATCCACACACCTTACATGAATACGATTTCTCTCCAGTGTGTCTGCGCATGTGTCTTTTAAAATTACTACGCTCTGAAAATACTGATCCACACACCTCACAAGAATATGGTTTCTCTCCAGTGTGTGTGCGCATGTGTGCTTTTAAAGATGCATTCTCTGAAAATGCTGAACCACACACCTCACAAGAATATGGTTTCTCTCCAGTGTGTTTGCGCATGTGTCTTTTAAAATGAGCATTCTGTGAAAATGCAGATCCACACACCTCACAAGAATATGGTTTCTCTCCTGTGTGTGTTCGCATGTGTGCTTTTAAAATTGAATGCTGTGAAAATGCTGATTCACACACCTCACAAGTGTATGGTTTCTCTCCAGTGTGTGTTCGCATGTGAGCTTTTAAATGTGAATTCTGTGAAAATGATGATCCACACACCTCACAAGAGTATGGTTTCTCTCCAGTGTGTATTCGCATGTGTTTTGTTAAATTTGAACGTTCTGAAAATGCTGATCCACATACCTCACAAGAATATGTTTTTTCTCCAGCTTGTGTTTGCATATTTGTTTTTTACTCTGAATTTAGTGATAATGCTTATCCACACACCTCACAAGAATATGGTTTCTTTCCTGATTCTTGTATTTACAATTGAATTAATAATTACAGTTTCTTCTTACAATATGTATGGCCATTGGTGAGGTTCATTTATTCTCCACTGCAATTGATATCTGTGAATGAAAAGGAGGTATCTTTAATGTAAATTGTACATCTATGAATTACACCATGCAACACGATTTTTTTCCCTGTGTAGTGAGTGTTCTTTTCTAATTGCTGAAATGGCTATTATTCCCTTGAAATTTTGCTTTTGTGACCAAAACAGTGATTTATATGTAGTTGTTTTTCTTACTTTATGTGATTAGAAATGTGCAAATCCATATAAGTAGATTTCAAAATATCACTGTCCTGGTCACAAAAGCAAAGCTTGAAGGGAATAATAGACACAATCAATCAGAAAATAACACTTATTACCAAGGTCCAAAGAAAAAGTAAAACAAAATTGCATAGTGTTATTTGCAATCATAAAATTATAATAACTCAGTGTATGTTTCAGTGAACTGCAACATATCAGTCTAGAAGATCCTACTGTTCTTCAAACAAATCTGATTAAATCAAATATAATCTAAATATTTGTCCATGTAGTCTGGTTGCATGTGTACAGAAAAAGGCTCCCCTGGGACCTGAATGTTAAAAATGATTTCTTTTCATCTTTAGGGGCTTTAAGGTATGCTTAATAAGAAAAAAGATTTTCTTCAATATTTCTAGCCCCTGGTATAATTTCCAAGATGTCATCCAAATCCTTACAATACCCAATACTCATTCATTATTCATCCTAGACAAGTTTTTCCAACTTTTTTTTAGTATCAGGTGTGATTAATAACATATTTAAAGTCTACCAGTCTGACCATGGGAAAGGTATAATTTCCAATATGGCATCTAAGATGGCTGCCAAAATCATTCAAATGCTAACTACTCCTACATTATTCATCCTAGACAAGTTTTTCCAATAGTTTTTGTAGTATCAGGAGTGGTCTACCACAGTCTGACTACTGGAAAAGTATGATCTTCAAGATGGACGCCAAATCATCAAAATACCCATTACTCGTTCATTATTAATCCTAGACAAGTTTGTAGTATCAAGAGTGTTTAATAACATATCAAAAGTTTACCTGTCTGACTACTGGAAAGGTATAATTTTCAAGATGGCATCCAAATCATTAAATGCTCACTACTCATTCAATATAGATAAGTTTTTCCAATGGGTTTTTGTAGTATCAGGTGTGCTCAATAACATACTAAAAGTCTACCACAATCTGACCACTGGAAAGGTATGATTTCTAAGATGGTGTCCAAGATAACTTCCGATTCCTTAAAATGCCCAATACTCCTTCATTAATAATCCTAGACAATGTTTTCCAACGGTTTTTCGTAGTATCAGCTGTGTCTAAGAACATATCACAAAATGAAAGAAGGTATTTTGAATCATGCTGGAAATTCTTTTGGCCAAGAATTCTGTGGTTTGGCTAATACGTATTCCAATGCCGTAATACAAGATGATATTGAAGTCAACATACTTGAGTGGGATTCAAAATGACAAGAGAGATATACAGAATTCACCAGAGAATGGTTAATCACAAATTCAGAAAAATTGATATGGGACAAAATGACAAAGATGCAACTAAAATCATTTTCATCTGCAGCAAAGGTCAATAATTGTAAACTTGGGGAGAATATTGAGCTAAAAGAAGAACGAGCTTTGCTTACTTGGTTTCTTCTCATACAGAAGGCACAACCAGAATTAATAGCATTATCCATAGCTATTGGCGAATTTGAATTTTACCTTGATGAACGAGACAGAGGTTGCTGAAAAGTAGAAGAATAGAAATTACTGGACAAACTGCATACAGAATCGTCATTATTGATGCTATGGTAGAAGTTCAATCGCTGAAAAAAGATGAAAGTATAAAGAACATTGGACAGCTTGCCAAAAGATTTTGTGAACAAAGGAGGCTAGTGAAGGCAGAGTTCTGTTTGGTTCCCTTAAAGAGCAGACCTGGAAAAAAAGGGCCAAGGGCATTGATCCTATCAGGTTTCATGTGAAAGAATCAATAAATGTAGAAGGAATTAGCATGAGGACTCTTCTATCAGATAGCAATATTAAAGAGCAACTAACAATTCTCTTTAAAGATGCTCTGTTGAAAAGGTTTAAAGATAACGAAAAGAGAATAATATTTGTGGCAATGACTCTTGTTTCATTAAACCAAGATTACTGAGTGATAATATGAGAGAACATGATCACGAAGAGGCCTACATTGTTTGGATGCAGCAAGATACTCTCCTGGTTGTAGTGTAGAGGTCCATTTATGTTCTATTGCTCAAAATATATGATTCGCTGCGTACATCAAAGTTATATATGATAGCAGGAAAAGGAAAAAAATCAATGTATTATCGATATTGGTAAATGCTACGAAGCACTTGGTGTTGCTAAAGCAAAAGCTCTGCTTGGATTACATGCATTTACAGGGGCAGACTGGAGAGGAAAATTCTCAGGAATATTGTAATGTAAGTGGGTACAGTTTCTTACTCTTGGAATATGATGATTCAATTGTTACAATGCTTATTGGTCTTGGTCTTTCTCTTGAACCCCCGTCCTGCCAAGATATTGGAAATTTAGAAATATTACAGGATCATTTTAGCAAAGGTGAAAAGTTGCCTCCAACATAGGCAACGCCCATTCCTCACGTATCTAGAGCAAACTATGTATGCCATTCTTGGAATGTCGCCTCTCAATACAAGCATTGCCAGCTCCCGAAGAACATGGCTGGGTCTCAGAAAATGATAGCTCTGTACCAGTGCTATGTTTGAAAAAGCCTGTTCCAGATGAGATCTTGGAATTGATTAAATGCAGTTGCAAATCTGACGGTGCTACAGGACATTGTGCATGCCAAAAAAAAAAAACAATCTGAAATGTACACCTGCATGTGTTTGTGAAGACTGCAGCAAACAGGAATATCAAAATTACTTTGATGGAAATGAAGTAGACCATGAAAGTGACTGATTTGAATTAATGTTTGTCGGCCATTCCGTGAAGGCCCTCCTATATACTTAACAAAATAGGCTCAAACTTACAAACTTTTCACATACATCTTTGAATCAAAAGACATTCATAACTTTCTTACGAACTTAACTCTTTCATTTTGAATCAAATTCAGTTTTCACAATGCAAAATGCATTGCTTATCAATCATTATGTTATTAGTTAATAAATATGATGCATATAGATAAACATAGTTGACCATGATGCCCCTACATGCTTTTCAGCCCATATCAAAGCATGTGGAAAATTATCATTTTCATGATCTTGCGTATTGCTAGCAGCTATTGTTGAAGATTAATCTTTCATGTCCAACAGGGCTCATTCAATGGGAAAATTATACCTTATACCTCTATAATGCTCAGCGAAGGGACAAAAATGTAGAAAATGCTACAAAGTAGGTCATTTTTGGAGAAAGTGCTGGAGTATAAATAAGGTATATTCTGTGAATGAGTATACGTGTCGTGATGATGAGTATAATGATTTTGTAGTCAACAGCGTGAAGGAAATACACGAGCTGTGTACACAGGAATCCCAATGGTTGGTAAATCTACCAATAGAGGGTGCCATTGTACCATTAAAACTAGAGACAGGTAGTGATGTAAACATTCTACCGATGTTTTACTACAACAAAATGAAAACGAAGCCAGTGATAAACCCAGCTAAAGTAAGACCGACATCATATACCAGAGATAAAGTACCAGTCTCAGGTAAAGTGATTGTAGCTGTTGAAAAAAAGGTGTTGCACAAAGTTTGTTTTGTCATCACACATAAAAATGTTCAGCCCATACTAGGTAAAGACTCACATGAAAAGCTGAACTTAATTAAACGAGTCAACATTATACAGAACCCAGAAAACATTTTGTCAGAATACAGTGAACTGTTCAGTGGTCTAGGATGTTTGTCAGACCAAGTTCATATAAAATTAATACATGATGCAGGACCTGCCGTTGAAGTGTGCAGGAAAGTTTTGTTCACAATGCAAACAGAAGTTAAAGATGAATTGGACAGAATGGAACAGGCTGGAGTGATAGAGAAAGTGACAGAACCTACAGAATGGGTGAGTGCAATGCATATTGTATGTAAACAAAACAGAAAATTATGTATTTGTCTAGACCCCTGCAATGTGAATAAAGCGATCCAATGCGAGCACTTCAAACTGCTGACGCGTGAGGAAGTAATGGCGAAAATGCCAGGAGCGAAGATATTTTCAAAACTTGACTGTTCCAAAGGATTTTGGCAGTTAAAATTGGATGAACAGAGTTCCAAATTATGTACCTTTATAACTCCATTTAGCAGGTATAAATACTGCAGATTAGCCTTTGAGATTTCCTCGGCACCAGAGATTTACCATCGCACCATAAGTCGAATGTTCGAAGGCATGAAGAATGTTGAAACGTTGATGGATGACATTGTGATGTCTCACTAAACAAAGAGAAGTGTAAAATCGCAGTACCAGAGTTAACATTCCTGGGCGAGCGACTCACCTCAAAAGGATTGCAACCAGTCCCAGCCAAGGTGGAGCCTATTGTTGCTTATGCATTACGCGTGATCACAGAGCCGATATGCTCCGATTGAGTGTGAAGCACTAGCAATACAATTTGCATGTGAGCGCTTTCACCAGTACATCTTTGGACAATATTTGCAAATGGAAACAGACCATAAGCCTCTTGTATCCATATTTCAGAAGACACTCAACGACTGTCTGACTCGTCTACAACGGATTAGACTCAAGGTACAGAGGTATGACATACAAGTTAGTCACTTAACCTGGCAAGAGTATGTATGCATCTAATACACTATCACGTGGAGCCCTGCCGAACACCACATCAGGATCAAACAAAACAGACCAAACAGTGCTCAACCTAGAAGCACAAGTTGCATCTGTTCTGAAATACGTGCCCATCAGTGACAATAAGATGGAAGAAATACAGAATGCTACATTGTCTGATCAAACGATGCAAGCATTAAAAAATCACATGTTTGGATGTCCAGAAAGTGTGAAACAATGCCAGGCAGAAATTGCACCATATTTCAACCACAGAACCGAGTTGATGGTATATCATGACATGATACTCAAAGGGAAATGTGTAGTGATCCCTCCAGATTTAAGGACACCAATCTTGGAGAAAATACATGCCAGTCATCAAGGCCAAGAAAAGTGCAAACGCTGTGCTAGAGCCTCAGTGTTTTGGCCAGGCATTAACAGAGACATAGACAATGTTGTGCGGAACTGTGACAGATGCTTGACATAGAGATGCGCAACCGAAACAGCCGCTCATAAGTCATGAAATACCTTCACATCCATGACAGAAAATAGCAGCAGACTTGTGTCAACACAACAACAAAGACTATCTGGTCATAATGGACTTTCACTCCAACTATCCAGACATATACCAGATACCAAATAAATCCAGCAGTGCAGTGATCAAAACAATGCAACACAGTTTCAGCCGATTTGGTGTTTGCAAGAAGTCTTCTCTGACAATGGTCCATGTTTCGCATCAGCAGAATATAAATTGTTTGCAGCTGATTGGGATTTTAAAATCTCTACATCATCACCACACTATGCACAATCAAATGGTCTAGTAGAAAAAACTGTAAAAACTGTGAAAAACATTTTACAGATATGTGATGATCTGTCTCTGGGATTACTCATTCATCGCAGCACGCCGGGAGATCACGGAACATCACCGGCAGAAATGCTGATGGGGAGAAAAATTATGAAGTAATTTACTTAGATGTGCAAAACAAAAAAAAGGAGAGTTCAGCACTGAAGGCAAAACAAAAGCACTATTATGATCTACGTGGATAACTGAAAGCACTGCATCCTGGAGATAGAGTCGGTATCTGCAATCCCGAGCATAATAAGTGGAGTGAACCAGGGATTGTGCAAGCAGAGGTAGCGCCAAGATCATTCAACGTCGAAACGAAGTCAGGTGCTGTTTTCAGACGAAACAGAAGAGACTGAAAACACAAAACAATCTCAGGAGGAGAAAAATGCAGCAGAACACCTGTTGTCATGATTTCTACTAAAACCACACAAACAAAGTGAGAAGAGAGAACAGGACATGTCAGCAGAGCGTGAATCAATAACCAAGCATCTAGATGAACAGATATACAACAGTTCAGATGATCAACAAGGTGTGGCAACTCCCAAGACCACACCCAGTACAGCAAAGTTACAACGTTCGAGTCATATTGTGAAACCACCAAACAGACTGGACTTGTGAAG
>VCCN01005569.1:2838935-2849502 GCA_006491835.1 Architeuthis dux | reverse complement strand
GTACGTTTGGCTCTGCTGGCCCCTGGCCTATTTAGCCTGTTGATTGCCGATCTTTAGTTAATTTTCTCTTTCTCTCTTATTTTTCTCTGTCTTTCACTTTATCCTCTCTTTCTATTCTTTGTGGTCCCTTCGCTGTTATTTTAAGCATATCTAGCTCTTTAAAAAAAAATTCTTCTTTGGTATCACTGTATACGCGTGTTCTATACACCTTGATACAGCAGAGACAGGGATGCCAAACACTGGTGTAGCTAGTAGGGGAGCAGGGGTAGCACATTCCTGTTTTCAAGAATTCTTTTAACACTTTACCTCCTTTGCACGATTAAAGCCGAATCTCATTATTGTTTTATTGTTTTTTCTTTCTTTTCCCCCTTTATCGCTTGACTTTGGAAGAACTATCTCGACGCGTTACTCCACCCACCTCCTAGTAATAGGGGCATTGTAGCGATTATGCTTATCCCCACTTTTCGTTTCGTATGCATAAAAGTAGCCACCTTTCTTTGCATTTTCGTAAGTTCCAATATGGCTCCGTCAGTCCTGTGAGCGGCCATTATTCTATTCTATTCTACATTTGCTTTCTCATCTATGTATTCTTTGTCGAATAAAACCCATGAAAATACTCAGGTCCTACTACAATTTATTCAACAAAGAATAACTGCTAAAACATGGACAAATTATTGCGACCAGAGAGATTTGAAACCAGCCCCAGCTCAAGCTCTGCCACGAAAGACTGGAACCATTGGTATGCTTCATTTTGTAATTTTGTTTCGGACTATTGAACATTCCCCTTATGAATGGTGCTGTAGCGGTCACATTCTTAAAAATACCAAAATATTGCTAGAAATATCAAGCTGGCTTTATCACCACGATGAAGCCAGCTCTGAACCATATGAACCATATGAAGTACGAAACTTAGAATTAGCTTCCTTTTTCCCGTGACGCCAGCACAGCTATATACACCCTGTTTTTTACGATTTTACGTGCTTCACACGCCCGTGCCAACCTCTTCTTGTCACGTTAAATTCAATCCTATCTCCACTTTCTAATATGGACATTTCTTTAAATGCCAATATTTCTTACTTCAATCTTGTTCATCGCTCTTTTTCCTTTTCGCTCAAACTAGGAATACTCACCTCACATATAGGTTGTTCGAGATATACGATGACCATCGATTACTTTTAGTTTCTACTCACACAGGTTAGAGACTATTCATGTCTTACATTTCTTCCTGTTTAGAAACTATCCTTCTATACCGGTATATATTTTTCCTTTCAGTCATATGTCTTTTTCGTTCTTAACCCATTTCTTTGCCTCGATACACATATCTTTTGGTGCATTCCTTAACCAAATATCACGGTACTTTAAATATATCTCTCTATCACAGGCAAATACATTTCGGTACGTAAAAACCGGCTGACGACAAACTACTTACCTTAATTCTGCACTCACAACAATCTCTCTGAAACATCGTACGATCTTTCATTTATAAACATACGTATGTGTACCTCCTTTTTAATTGTACCTTTTTTCTTTTCATGTTTATTAAATGTAACATTTCATTTCTATTTGACGCCTTTGTTCATTCTTCATCCATTTTTACAATGATCGTTTTTTTGTTTCGTATTTGTCTACTTTTCCCTCATCTTCCAGTGAGAACAGTCACTATTGCTACTACTTACTACTGTTGCTACTGCTGCTAGCCAACAACAACAACAACAACAACAACAACAACAACAACAACAGCTAATGGCCGCTGCCTACAATATTCGACCACTAAGTTCGACTAGAGAAACCATCCACATTCTCATTATCTTCTCCTCCCTTGTTATCAACATTCACACCATCTTTACATCTTTGCCATAATTGTAGCAACCTTCAATCCCACAGTGCCTATTTGTTAATTATATTTCCCCTCTGTGTAAGAATATATTGTTAAGTGTACAACGATACGATCGATACTTTGCGGAACTTATATGTCAAACCTAAAAATGAAATGTACGCTAGGCACCTACTACCGCTTTCCTGTGGACAACACCAGTGAGGCCGAGAGAAGGGGGGGGGCTCTGTCGACTTGGCATCCAATGATCTCCATACGCTTTGCCCAGGCTAGCACCTTGGAGAGGTCACTTCAGTATCGTTCCATTGTCTTCTGAACCAGGAGGCATACTATCATGCACAACAATTAATGAATCGTCACACCCACGGTTAGTCAGTTAGTTGAGATTTACTAAGCTTCGTTTAGTCTGGCACAAGGCTAAATGAGAGAAGATTGTGTTGGGACAATCGTTCAAGTGGGGAGAGACTTCCTATCTTGAAAATCAGCATGGCTTTTCACTTAGGTCTTAACCCAAACCTCTGGTACCAGTGGGAAAAAAACCCAAGTATCTAAGCCAGTGATTGTGAACTCCCCAAAAGGGGGGGGGCAATTTCGAATTTGGGTGTAAAGGGTGAAAAGCGTTCTGTGGCTCAAACATAAGTCGAGTTAAAGCTTAAGTGATTAATTCCTAATTATACAATACTATCAATTACTAATTACACATGTACGTATCAGTATTGATATCTACTTATATAATGAACAGTGTGATTTGTTTCTGTGGCTCTGTCCGTAACTATAGACTCTTCTACTTATAGGTAACAAGTTTGCAGATAAAAGTATCTCCTACCCACCATTTTATACAATGGACTCTTCCACTGAAATCATCTCAAATAGAATTCAAATTGAGGTAGTCCTCGTTTTTCGAAAGTTCTGTTTACGCCAATAACGTTCAGCTTTTGTTCTGTAGCGAGCCATTATAGAGGCAATGCACACCCTCTTCCTCTCTCTTCTTCTGAGTTTCCTGTACCACCCACCACCACGACCTCTGATGACTCAGCCTGACATACAATCTCCACCATTCTGGAGTCTATGGACGTTCACAAATGTTTCACTTATAAATTACAGGGTTTTAACCAGCGTTCTCAAGTTTAACGGCTATTTCCCAATCGACGCCTAATTCCAATTTCCCAGTTAAGCTGAACTGTTTTGATCATTTTGGCCATTTTATGGCGTGTTTTTGACAATTTGTAGTGTCTTCATGGCCATTTTTGACATTTTCTGGCCAATTTTGACGTTTTATGGCTTTTTAAAATATAAAAATGCGGACCTCTGAAAAATTCCCAATCCTATAAAAACGGTTGGAAAATCAAATTCCTGGCTAACACACTGTAATGTTAATTGCTTCTTCGCTCTACACCATTTCGGCTTACGAAAGGCTTTTAAAGGAACGCCCTACTTTCGGATAGCGGGGGAAAGCTGTAAATCCATGATTTTTTTCACGAAGATTAACTAGTTGATTAATAAGATACAAATCAATTACAAATTATTTTTCCATCACATTATTAAGGGTAGGTAACTCTGGTCTAGTCGAACAGGGTTAACACCCTTTATCGTACAGTGCTTACCCATTTAATGAAATCATTCACATTAATAGTCCGGGGGCCAGCAGGGACTATCGTGCACCCTCCACCCCATGATTCTACATTTAGGATACCAACATGTTCCTTAGGGTGTACTCTTTCAGAAAAAAGATGTTCCCAAGAAAAAAGTTGAGAAGAAATACCTCATTTGCATAAAACAAAATGGCCTCCAGCATACACCAAAAAAACAGAATTTCATATCTCATCTCCCAGTTGACATATCTGAGTATTTTAAAAGGCTAAATCATGGGTTTCAGACATGAGGAATTCAAAAGTCCACGTTATTTTACCATAAAATAATTAATTTATAGGTATTTCTTTTTTCATTTGCATTGTTTGTTTGACTTCGTGACTTTTTTCGAAGACCAAGTCATCACACATAGGGTAAATTGAATCCCCCAATAAAAACCTATTTTAGGGGGGAATTTAAAAAAAACAACGTTTTTCTAAGAATAAATATTTAATGGCCAGCTCTATACCTCCGTTGGTACACGAGACACATAGATAGATAGATAGCCAGCCAGCCGGACACATTTAAAAACTAAAGAAACCTATGTTGACAGTTTGGTGACAGTTTTGCTAGACGGTTTTTAATTAACAACAATAAATAATAATAAAATAGAGCAATTGTAACAATGCACTGTAATGTAATGATATGGTAAGTAGAAGATTCAACTTTTTACTTAAAGAAAACACTTTACGGCTTCTCATTGGCATATCCGAATGGCAAGCATCACTATTTTTGCACTTTGGGACCATTATTAAGTATGTCATGACCGCTGGACAACAGGAGTTGGCTCGTGCTATTTTTAGAAGCACGTCCTGCTTGTCTAAGGTGGTTTGAAAATGACTCCATTTAGATACGATCAATGACAGAAAAAGGAAACAGCAACGAGGGACAAACAAAAAGACAATTTTGAAAGAGACGGACATTTCTTTATTCATTTAAGAGTGGAAATTTAGTTAGTGTTCATGTGTGCGTGTGTGTATATGTAAAACTCCATTGTCCGTGTATATGTGTGTAAATATGTAAGAGTCCTTTGTTCGGGTATATTTGCTTTCGTGTATGAAAGAGTTCATAGTTATATTAAAATGTGTACATGACAAAGAGTTCATAAGTACAGTAAAAATGTGTATGTAAAATTAAGGGAATTTGCTTACTTTGTTCTGTGTTCTGGGTAGTTTTTATACTCTGGCCCGTCCGGGGTACGCGTGAAATATTACTGCGCACGTGGGACGGGCAGAAATTATGCGAGACAGCAGCGCTGTGAAACACGTCTTTTTGTTACGACAAACTGTGAAGAAATAGTGGATGATTCAAATCTCGCGCCTGTCACGTGATTAATTGTTGGTCCCTGATTGGCTGCATGTACGCAAGAGCTTGATTTTACGTGTGTGTAAATAGGGAATTCCCCTCAATCACGGGGAACAACTACGCTTTGACTCGCCACAGAGGCACTAAACACAACAAGAACGTTACAGAAGCCAATTTCTTTTTCAAACAAAATATATTAAATAAAAAGATAGAATTAATGTGAAATTCGACGCTGTTTGACTGATATCAGCTTCTTAGTTCGTGGGTCTGCAGAAGAGACGATGAGTCACAGAGTGCATTTCATTACACTGTGCCAGTTTTTGCCGGGTGTTTGGTTTGTGAAGTAAGAGGTCTTGCATTATCCTGCACCAGAATAGGCCCCTTTCTCTTCACCACTGCTGGCCAAAATCTGTGCAACTTTTAATGCATCAGTTCCAAATCGGGACAATAGGACTCGGCCGTGATGGTCTGACCAGGTTGCTAGAGGCTGTAATGGTGTAATCCATTACAGCACTAGCAAACAGTCAGGAGGATCTATTTAGAGTGGAGATTTGGTTTCGGGAGGGTTAGCGGTGATTAAGATTATCGACCCAAAGAAAGCCACCTTTCCAATTATCATATAGAAACCACTCTTAATTGATATTAATCACACGATCAAGAAAACGGTCATTTTTGAAACGAAAAAGCAAATTGTAGCAAATGTTAAACCGTGCAAGCTGCTGATCATCGGTCAAATCATGGGGTACTTCTGAATTTTCTTCACTTGTTCCCAACGCCCGGGTGTTTGTTTCTGGGTTAACCCCTACGGCAGCCTTCAATTCTTCATTATTGAATGGCGATTTGCGACCACGACCAGGCTCAGCTTGGAGACCCAGATGACCAGAAGCAAATATTTGGAACCAACGACGACCATGCCCCATTCTGAAGGTGACTCCTGTCCCCAAACACCAAACCTATGGTTAGAACTCATGGAACATAATGGTATTTCTTCTGCCGCCGATGTGAGAGACGTCTCGTCGTTGGGTTAGGGGGCTGTACATTCTGTGGATGGAAATATAACATTTTGGCCCTTACCAGAGAAAGGCTCTCTCATTTGGCTGGTTAGAAAGACTACACATTTCAATTGAAAATATGGGTTCATTTTATTTCTTCGATGCCGGTTCGCGGATCACTAAGGGGCATTGAATTTTCGGTTAAAATTCTAACGACTCTCTCCCTAACCCTGGCGGGTAGGGAGAAGCTGTTGAACCGTTCGTGCTGTCTCTCTCCAACTGACTCTAACCACCGGCCGATTTGAAATCACTGCCACCCTTAAACCACTCTGGTTGGTCGAACGCATTTTCTTTGTTGTGACTTCCATGTGACCCGGTCAACCGTTTGACCCAAATCCCAGCCCAGAGAACATGATATGGCATTTTGGTGCAATAAGATGTATGCATAAACAATGCGCAAAACCGATCGCACTAATGCAATGAAAAAACGGCCACTTATCTTTTTTCCAACTTAATAGTATCATTCTGAAGGTGCAGGTGGCTTAATGGTTACCAGGACGGAAATTGGAGTTCAAACTTTAGCTGTATCAGTTTGGATTCACATCGCACTAATGCCTTTAAGAAAGGCATGAATCCATCTCTTCTTCTTCTAGCAGGGCAGACTGGGCTTTTCAGCATTGGTTGGCAATCAGTCTAGGAGAAGGAAAACTCTGAATTCAAACCGAAAAAGTCCAACCCCTCACCGGAAACCGAGAGTTGATTCAATGGACCGAAACGCCTTGTTGAGTGCGAGGAGCTCGGCATGATACGCTGCGCAGCCTAGTCAGCCACCACACCCATGTCTGTCACCAGCTGTCCTCTGTCAGACGTCCGGCGCGAGGTCGCATCAGACGTTAATTTGTCCTCCTTTTTGGGGTCAGACCGAAAAACCTATTCGAATTACCTCAGATATACTTAGAACAGTGAGAAGTGAAAGCCATAAAACAGTGGGAAATGAAAGCCAAGGGCAACTACATATAATAAATAAATTAGCCCCAAACGAATTTAAGAATAGGTATGACAGGGTGGGGCAATACCTTCACTGGAAAATATGCCAACACTATAATCTACCCCACGCAGAAAAATGGTATGAGCACAAACCAGCACCTGTGCTAGAAGGTGATGGTGTTACATTGCTATGGGACTTCACCATACACACCGACCGCACTATACAAGCCAATAGACCAGATATAGTGATAAAAGACTTCAAAGACCATAAATGCTACCTTATAGACATGGCCATCCCGTCTGATAAAAACATCTCAGCAAAGGAATTTGAAAAACTCTCAAAATATAAAGATCTGGAAATCGAAACGGCAAGAATGTGGCACTTAGACACAACCACTATTCCAGTAGTCGTAAGAGCACTGGGAATGATTAAGAAAAAGACTGATACGCCCCTTAAAAAAATCCCAGGAAATCCATCTTTGGCTGAGATACAAAAGATCGTGCTAATGGGCACTGCTCACATACTCAGAAATCTCTCTCAATTCAATAGCCCACCCAAGCCTTATACCCAACTTGTGTGTCCCTATGTGAAACTCTTTCTGATTTTTTTCACATGTACTCTGGCTATGTCAATATTCATGCAAAGAAACGGTCCTCTGGGACTTTTAGTTTGGCCGTGATTCTCACTGCAGACATACATATATACTCACAAACAAAAATAGTGGCTTTCGCATAGTATTAGAGATGGATATTGTATGAAGAGATGATCAGCGATTGGATTTCGATCACGTTCCAATTGATCAGCTTTTTAGGTTTGATGAACATGTACGAGTCTCTGCTTGCTTTGCAAAGGGTCGATGATCTAATCGAGTGGTTCCAAAAGGGTGAAGTGCGACACACTGGTGTGATAAGAGATGATGGAAAATGTGGCCGGGAGGTACAAGGACAATCAAAGAAACAATTAAACATTCATGTATAGATCAGATGGTTATCATCAGATCGTTATGTTTTTCCGACTGTAGCGCATCAATAAAATAGGTTTAATTAATAGTGTATACTAATTGTGGCAGGATCAGCTCAGTTGCCGTGTTCTGAATGAGTCGGTAACTTTGATTATACAGGGTGGATCAAAACAAGCTGAACACTAGGTTTTCTCTGTAAACAATGGACCCTTCCACTTAAGGTTACTGACAGAGAAACAGCTCAGTTGCAAGTGTTCTAAATGAGGCAGTACGTTTGATTATACAGGGTGGCTCAAAATAAACTGAACAGTTTGTTTTCTCTGTAAACAATGGACCCTTCTACTTAAAGTTACTGACAGAGAAACATAGAAACAAGTAGTAAAGTTCGTCCGAAACTTTAAGTGGAAGGTTCCATTGTGCCTGATGGAAATTTCCGTCATTCGCAGTTGAACCATAATACTACAATGACTGAAATTTCAGTCATCTGCAGTTGAATCATAGTAATGCTATGACTGAAACTTTAGTCATCTGCTGTTAATGGTTTAAAGCCATCAGATCGTTATGTTTTCCGACCGTAGCGCATCAATAACATATGTTTAATTTAGTCTAAGTCGTCAACTTTAAAGAGACCTGGATCAATATACTTTTCCACGGTTAATAGTTCTCTCTTTTCGAATATTTTGTTAATCCTAATGTGAAATAAGGTAAATAAAGATTACCTCAAATTTGGGGAACCAGTTTGAACATTGAAGGGCTAAGAGCTAAACGCCGATTGTGTTTAATGTCTTTTCTGCTATAACAGGGACGAATCTCTTTCAAACAAAAAGTAACGACACACTCCAATTGAAATAATATCACTTTATTTGTAATAATCTACGAATTAATGAGATAAAACATTGTCATTATTATTAATTCATTTATTAGTCTTTCTTCCATCTCATTTCTGTTGCTCTTTATTGCAACTCTCGGATCGTTACTCTACGATCGGTAAGTAAGCAAGATGGATCGGAAATAAAGATTAAGCCTCCAGCGGAGTTTGGACACGTATTCCTTATACTTGGTAGACTTTTCCTGGCAGCACCGTTACCGGTTTTGTTACGAAAGCTTTACCGGCAACCGTTGCTCAAATAAGCCATATAGCTATATTCTTTATTTCTTCAATCGCTGCTACGCTGCCATTCTGTTTATGGCCTTTTCCCAGGATAAGGGACACGGGTTTAAATCATACCGGAGGCTTATCCTTTATTTCCAATCAGCACAGTTTACTTAACGGTAGTAGAATAACTATCTGAAACATGCGATAAAAAGCAACAGAAACACGATGAACAAAAGACTAGTCAAATATTAGGTTGTCCAGAAAGCGATGGCGTTTCTACTTGAAGGAATATTATGTGAGATTCTGGGTACGCAAATTGACACACATTCACGTGACTGTACCAGGATGTTCATTAGATGGCACGTCCAATACAAAAATGTCCAATACAAAAAGGTTCAATGCAAAAAGGTCACACAGATATACACATACGCAACATGCTAGAGGGATGTGTTTGGTCTACGTTATGGGTTCTATGATCTACCTAACTGAACTGAACAGGTTCCCCTTGATTAACGCGATTAATTAATCCCCAGATGGTACCGCGCATATCAAAGACGCGTTAAATAAATACAACAATCCATGGTAATAATTACAATTTATCCATGCTCAATTATTAGCGACTGAACATATTTAACTGTAGCTAGCTACTCTATAAAGCACAGAATATGATACTCTTGTAAAGAAAATAAAAACAAATGTGAGATAAATGTTTATGAACAATATTAAATTAGTTTTAGCAACATTTACTTTCAGAGAAAGAATTATCAAGATTTTAAAAGGTCCAATATCAAAATCCATGTACATTATTTGTTGTTTAATAGACTCTAAATTACGAAGGAAAAACAAGAAAACAACTGGCTTGTAATATAATGTACTACTACGAGATTGTAAATAGTTCTGTGTTTAGTTCTAGTATTGGTATCAACGCACAGAGAGAATAGTGGAGTATTTTGATAGCTGGTGGTCGCTATTAATTTAACCGCGTTAAGCAAACCTTGTGTTAAACAAAACCACGTTAATTAAGAGATAATGTATCTGTCCATAATAAGTATCACCCTAAAGTCCTCTTATGAATGCAAGCTAAGCATGTATTGCAACATTAATAGTGATTTATTAAAACAAATAAAACGAATGATTGCATGTGCGTATGTGTATATATATACGTGTTTGCATATGTGGTATGTGTGAGTGTGTGTGAACGTGTTCATTTGAGTATGTAGCATGTGTCTATATTTGTATAAATTGGCCTTTTTTGCATTGAACGTTTTATTTATTGGACCTTTTGTTCATTGGACGTTTTGATCTGTAACCGTCTATATATGTATTGGACGTTTTGTCCATTGGACATCTTTACATTGGACCTTTTTGCATTGGCCGTTTTGTCCTTTGGACATTTTTGCATTGGACATCTTTTTACATTAGACTTTTTTGCATTGAACAAACGCAAAAGCGATGAAAAAACTCTAATTACGTAATTATTCTTTGAAAAAGATTTTCAAATATTTCTGCGACCTCCAACAATATTTGCGCGACCGGTCGGAGTGGTGCCTACCCCTAGTTTTAGAAGCCCTGCTGTAGGACATACATTTCTGTAATTAAAATATATAAGTTTGTTAAAGTAATTTATTACCCATGGAATGTATCTATACCAAATATAATAACATGAAGATAAATGAAACTAATATATTTGTTATTACTGTTAAACACCAGTTGGAGTTGACCCCCACCCCGTAACAAGAACAATCCTCACCAAATTTAGGGG
>VCCN01005569.1:2765073-2783418 GCA_006491835.1 Architeuthis dux | reverse complement strand
CCAACTATCTGGCAACCCTGCACCAGACATAACTAATCAACAGTCCGGTAAGAGGTTTGATCCCAGATTCGAATGAAACCCCTACAAATGCCTTTGAAGATGAAGATGAAGATGAAGATTAAAGACATCTGTGGTCTACACAGATACATTTCTACAAGGTAAGAGGTTGTTTTCAGTTTTGATTTACATCGATCAACTGCCAATCTGTCCCATAATTGTTACATTTATATATACATTTGTATATGCAAATATAACAAAGATTATGGGACATAGCACTGTCCCATAATTGTTGTACATTTATACATATGTATATATAAATATAACAACTATTATGGGACTTAGCTCTGTCCCATAATTGTTGTTACATTTTAACATTTATATATGCAAATTTAACAACTATTATGGGACAACTACGAAGTGCAAGGTTTGCTTTTTTTTTACGCAATTACGGTATTTTCCAGGATCGAAGACGCATTTTTTGACCCCTACATTCCGAAAATGTCCCCTTCCTCGCACGGACCGAAGGTCCCTTCTTTTATAGATATTTCCTATTTTGGTTGTCGCAAAAACGGACACAAAGTCAGGGTAAGTTTGCAAATCGAAATATCAGAGTGTGTCATTTGCGTCTGTCATTTGCGTCATCGAAGACGCATATTTTATTTGTTTTTTTTTCCATTATTTGAATTTATATAAATTACTACAGCTGTCCCATTATTGTTACATTTATATACATATTTATAGTATCAAATGTAATAAATATTATGGGACATTTCTTCAATTGTAGTTAGATTTTAAAAGGCAGCTGTTTGTGTCATGTTTCGAAATGGGAGACCATTGGCTATTTCTGCTACGGGGGACCAATCACGTAAAGATCTCCAGCTTTAGAAACTGGTTTCTGTAGTGTGGAGAATTTTTTCTTTTCTTTAGAAACTGGTTTCTTGTTTGCAAAGATTTTTAAAAAAATAATGTTAATAATACAAACACCAATCGCGTAAAAATCACAAATAATTTTAATAACAATGTTTACTCACCTTAGTTGGGGGTCATTTCTGAATTTAAAGGTTTTTAATTAAAAGATCTTTTTTAGCATAAACAAAAACTTTACACAAGTAATTACGTAGTTTTTTTCACCGTTCTCCTGTTTCGAGGGATGGCCGGTTTTTAATTTAAATATTTCAATAATACAATGTTAAAAAAAGACAAAAAAGAAGACAAAATAAAATTTACGCGATTGGTCTTTGTATTAGTAAAAAAAAATCTTTGCAAACAAGAAACCAGTTTCTAAAGAAAAAAAACACAGATATTTACGCGATTAGTCCTCCATAGCAGAAATAGGCAATGGTTAAAATCACCGAAAATATAATGGTGTCCCTTTTCGAAACATGGCCGAATCGCCGAATAATACTTACTAAAACCCTTTCATTTTTTGGGTATTTTTAGTTCGTTCGTTTCGTTTGTTTGTTTCTTTTCTTTTTAGGCTTCCGTATTTTAAAACTATGGACGTTAGCTTTTGATGTGGAAAATCCTCAACTAATATTTTAAAGCTTTTGTTAGTGACTAACGAAAAATACCCTTTTAGTTTTATTTATTAGATGATTGCAATTAAAGTTACATTAATGAAATCCTCAACTAATATTTTAAAGAATTAAATCGATCAAAGTCGGTGGTGGATTCATTCATTCAAATAATTTTGTTATTATCATTTTATTTCCAATTGCCTCAGGATTTCGGAATAGATCCTAAAAGTTTTATTTTTAACATCTTCCCAAAAATTATGTCGCGATTTACTTAAAACATTTTAATTAAAAAACAGAAGTTTTTCGATCTTTCCTCTCATTTTATCCATAAAATGCAACGAAAATGTTGTGAACTCTGGATATTTTAACTCAAGGGACGAAATTATGTTGAACACCGATTTCCCTTGTTCTCCCTATCAGACGAAATATCTTTTCCAAGATAATTTGACGTTTGTTTTATGAATCCTAAATAATTATCTGTGCATCTGAAACATTTTTAAATATTGAAACATAATCCAGGTAAGAATGTTTTGATTTAAAAAAAAAAATTGAAATGTTAACATTTTCTTAAGTGGAAGGGAGTGAATTGGCTCTATATAGTGGGGTCAAACTTACAATGTACTTATAACGCAGGATTGGACTCTTACTTTGTGTCTGCCTTTCTGACAGCCGATGTTTAATTTACAATTTTTTGTCCAGTTTTTTTCCATATATTTTAAAGATCCAGGTAAGAATTTTAATTTTGGAATTGTTTGAATTTAAAGAATTCTCTTGTTCTTAAATAAAACAAATAGTGGAAATGGACTTTTCACACACGTATTATATAATATATATATATATATATTCACCCCCCCCCCTCTGACGATGGCCTCACTCCTGTCTGTGCGTCTTTCATATGTTAACCCTTATATATATATATATAAGTACCCACTTTCATTTTGAATACGCATCTGTGGGTCTGAATGATTGTACATATAGTAATACGGAACTGCCATAAGCCCCTAGCTTCGGCTGTCATCACGCCCTGCTGCTCCTGCTAAAAACGGCTATAAAAGAGCGACACACTGTTGTTCTTCACCTCACTTTCTTTGCCAGGTCTGTATGGTTCTTTACACGCATTAAAACCTTTATACAGCCTACATCCTTGCCTAATCTCTTTCTTCCTTTTCATCTTGGCCCTTATCTTAGAATGCTGTCCTGGTTTCTTAAACCAGTAACTCTTCACTTTTATCTACTCTTCCGCCATTTCGTTTTGCACAGATTAGAAATAAATGCCTCAGCGATAGGCCCAGGAGATTGGATGATCAGAGATAACTTCTAGTTTTGACACATCAGATTAGAGGCGGAATGCCTTAAAATATTCTTTCTGATAAGAAACTCTTCTACCTTACTTTCGCGGCAGTAGACTACAACATGAAGAACCATGAAATGAATTCCTTTGTTTTAGTTACTGACGCCGAGCACAAACTAGTTTTCTTCCGGGCGATCTCAAACTTGTCTGCCTTTCTCGTCTCACCTAAAAACCTTACTTTTAAACCAGGATCCCCTGTTAGGAGATTGCATTGATCAAGCTTTTAAGCACCTCTCTAACTAACTAAACATTTCCAGTACAGCTCCATCACTACAGTAACTCCCTTCTACAACAAGCTCTCATGTTCTCTAGTTTCCTTTTAAATGGCGCCATTCTATCTGTATAATTTATAAGATTCATGTAGGTGGTTCTATTTGACATAAGTAAAATACACCTGAGAAACGGGAAGAAAATATGTTTATCGATTCAGGCATAGGTTGTGATATTGTCTTGATTTTGATTTTTTATAACTGTAAAAAGAATCCTGGATTTAAGCAATTCTTCCTTAGCCCATGATCTATCCTTCCACAAAATAGAACTTTTGGAGATATTGTGTGGAAAACCATGAGTGGAAACATGAATGCATTAAAAAAATGAAAAACAAGTCCTGGATCCGCCCCAAAATTCAACCAATTCTTCCTTACCCCAAAATATGTCTTTAAAATATTTCAATATAACTAAACTTGTTTTGGGGATCTTTTAGCTTACATAGAGATAGATTATTGATCTTAAGACAACAAACTCATATTTATACTCCACGCTTGAGGAGGAGAAGAGGGGTCCAAGAGCTGCGGAATCAAAAATTTCCCCTACCCAGGGAGCATTATCATGAGTCCCATGTGACATCATCAACTAATCAGAACGTTCATACACACCCCCGGACCTGTATTTGGGAGGTGGTTAATGTGTATATACAATGAATACGGCCGATCCACGCTTTTTAATATTTGGGTGGAAAGTTTCCTTCGATAAATTCCTAGACACCAACTTCCGCTACCACCATGGTTAACCTGAAGGTTCAAGGCCCCTAGGCAACAGTAGCTGGGTAACAACCTAATTTCTATTTCTATTTCCCAGGCCTTGGATCCAAAATGTGTGCCACTACTGAGGGCTATTATGACTGGATGTGGACCCACATGGTCAGCCTCCTGCAACAACACTAGCAATGTCCGCTTTTAACTTTATTTTGTGAAACTTTTAAATTTTAGCGCCTGTGAAAAGATTCAATTCCACACATCTGAACAGAATTTTAGCTAATAATTATTTTCACCGTGACAGTCTTGAAAACAATTCGATACTTGTAAAATCAACACCAACCATGGTGTCACAATAATGACTCATATGTCTTTCAAGTGCTGTTTGCATTTGATAGCTTCATTAGGATTCCTCAGTAAATTTACACACTTTCTGTTTTGTTTGTTCAATACATAATAAAAATTACATTCTCTACATGGAATGCGTGTGTTTTTCAAGTGGTTTACATTTGTTTGGTTCATTAGGATTTTTCAGTCAGTCTATATAATTTCTGTTTTGTTTATTCAATTCATAACTCACTCTGTGTCAATCTAATTCATGAGTCTTTCAGGTGATGTTTGCATTTGATTGGTTTATTAGGATTTCTCATTCACTCTTCACAATTTCTGTATCGTCCATTCACTTTATAACAGAACTGTTGAAAGGAATGGCACAAAGCATTAATGAATAGAAAACAAGTAGAAAATGTTTTGTCTGATAAAAAAGAGATTAAAAATTACAATGTAAACAACTTTTCTATTTTTAATCAATACTGCAATTTCTTTTGTTTCTACTGAAAATAAACTCATAGGAAAGTGAAAATGATATATTTAAATTATCATATTGGATTTAATCATCTTGGAAGAGCAGTAGTATATAAATAAACTACTCATTTCTATTGAACATGAAGTATGTCATAGTTTGTGTCTCAATGAACTGCAACATTATTATAATTTTATGATTGCAAATAATTATATCTACTATTAACATTAATATTACCTCTTTTCGATTCACAGATATCAATTGTTGTGGAGAACAAATGAACATCTCTAATGGCCATACATATATATTGTAAGACGAAACTGTAATAATTGATCCAATGGTGAATATTCTGAGGAAATTTGTTGATTTGCATTTTTTTGTTTTGTTTTTTGTTTATAAGAAATGATATTTATAAAAACATGCTGAAAATACTCTACGTTCCTATGCAGTTTTAATTTCATACAGTTTCCTTTTTTTTAAAGAACATATACAAAAACATGCTGTAGAGAATCCATATTCTTGTGAAATGCATGGATCTTCATTTTCACAGAATTCAGCCTTAAAAAAACACAAAATGCAATCCAAAACCAGAGTGTAAAATTATCATTGCAAATGGTATGGACTGGCATTTTCAAAAGATTTGAATTTAAAAATGTACACACAGGCACACACTGGAGAGAAATCTCACCCATGTGAGATATGTGGATCAGCATTTCCTCAGAAATCCAAATTGAAAGAACACATGCGCATACACACTGGAGAGAAACCATATTCTTGTGATGTGTGTGGATCAGCATTTTCACAGAATATAAATTTAAAAACACACATTCTCACCCACACCGGAGAGAAACTCTATTCTTGTGAAGTGTGTGAGTTGGCATTTTCAAGGAGTTCATCTTTGAAAAGACACATACGAACACACACTGGAGAGAAACCATATTTTTGTAAGATGTGTGGATCAGCATTTTCAGTAAATTCAGCTTTGAAAGAACACATGAAAACTCACACTGGAGAGAAACCATATTCTTGTGAAGTGTGTGGGTTGGCATTTTCAAGGAATTCTTCTTTGAAAAGACACATGCGAGCACACACTGGTGAGAAACCATATGCTTGTGAACTGTGTGGATCAGCATTTTCAGTAAATTCAACTTTGAAATCACACATGCGAATACACACAGGAGAGAAACCATATTCATGTAAGGTGTGTGGATTATCATTTTCAATAAATTCAACTTTGAAAGAACACATGCAAGCTCACACTGGTGGGAAACCATATTCTTGTGAGGTGTGTGGGTTAGCATTTTCAAGGAGTTCATCTTTGAAAATACACAAGCGAGCACACACTGGCGAGAAACCATATGCTTGTGAGGTGTGTGGATCAGCATTTTCAATAAATTCAATTTTGAAATCACACATGCGAATACACACTAGAGAGAAACCATATTCTTGTAAGGTATGTGGATCAGCATTTTCAGTAAATTCAGCTTTGAAAAAACACATGCGAACACACACTGGAGAGAAACCTTTTTCTTGTGAGGTGTGTGGATCAGCATTTTCAGTAAATTCAGCTTTGAAAGAACACATACGAACACACACTGGAGAGAAACCCTTTTCTTGTGAGGTATGTGGATCAGCTTTTTCACAGAAAGGAAATTTAAAAACACACTTGCGAACACACACTGGAGAGAAACCATATACATGCAAAATCTGTGGGTCAGCATTTTCAGAGAATAAATCATTAAAGTCACACATGCGAACACACACTGGAGAGAAACCCTATTCTTGTGAAGTGTGTGGATCAGCATTTTCAGAGAATATATCATTAAAGATACACATGGGCACACACACTGGAGAGAAACCTTATTCTTGTGAAGTTTGTGGATCAGCATTTTCAAGGAGTTCGTCTTTAAAAATACACATGTGCACACATACTGGAGAGAAACCATATTCTTGTGAGGTGTGTGGCTCAGCATTTTCTCTGAATTCAGTTTTAAAAACACATATGCGAACACACACTGGAGAGAAACCGTATCCTTGTGAGGTGTGTGGAAAGGCATTTTCAGTAAATTCAGCTTTAAAATCACACAAGCGAACACACACTGGAGAGAAACCATATTCTTGTGAGGTATGTGGATCAGCTTTTTCACGGCATTCATATTTAATAAGGCATATGCGCACACACACTGGCGAGAAACCATATTCTTGTGAAGTGTGTGGATCAGTATTTTCACAGCAATCAAATTTAAAAAATCACATGCGAAAACACACTGGAGCAAAACCATTTTCTTGTGGTGTGTGAGGATTAAATGTAAATTTAAAAAGCATATGCAAACACACACTCGCATTTTAATGAATTCATGTCTAAAAGATCACTTGTAAACATTAGATAGAAACCGGATTCTTGTCCAGTATGTGGATTTCCCATTTAATAAAACAGCAATATGGAAACACACACAAGAGAGAATCCATATTCTTATAAAGTGTGAGAATACACATGTAAAAACAAGACAATGATATTCCTGTGAAATATGCTATTCTTTATTTTCATACTCAATCTATTGGCTATGATTGTTTATTCTTTAAAACCTTTTATATTTTTGCATCTTAAAAACCAGTATTTATAGTAAATAATGTGGAAAGTACTTATTTATCATCTTAGCACAACCATTGATTATAATTTTTTTTCATCTTAATTTTAGTTGCTTTTCATCATTAAGATGATAGAAAATCTCTAATTTATGGATGACAATGCTTCAACATAATTATTTATTGTGACTCAACTATGGCCATAAAACATTTAATCTATGATTAATTAAAGCTTTTTGCAGAGATGCAGATTTTGTCACTTCATTTTCTAAGAAAATATGAATTGCTTAAAAGATTAAAAAAATATTAAATATAAGTACCTTAAGGCAACTGAATTTGTAAACATGTTTTTATTTCCAACTGCCATACAAATAATTTAATCTGGCTTTTTTAAAAAATGATGTTAATATACATCTCTTCTGTAAGTGTAGTTTTCAAAATTATTCATTACATAGAGGTACTTACCTTTTCTTAGGTAGACAAAATACATTTTGAATGATAGATATTTTAGGCTTATCCTTTTGTTAATTAAAATTTCTTTCCTAAAATTAGACATTCATTGAAATGATATACCTTTCTAAAATGAAAAAGGTATATTGCTGATTACTCTTCTTCAAAAAAAGTTTGTGAAATATGAAATACCTTTGTACATTTTAAAGTTTTTTCTATATTTTATATCCAATAAAAGATTTAAATGGAATTTTGAGTTGTGTTTTAATCTGAAAAAAAAAATATAACATTCAAATCATTTGCCCAATTTTTTCTTATACCTTATGAAATGATGAAAACACTTTTTCAAATTTAGAAATAGAGCCTTATTATGTTTACTATAGAAGGGAAAAATTAAGCATTTGACTGATGTATTATAAAATTATAAAAATCTTTTGCCCAATTTGAAATATGGTTTTTCCTTTGTGATGTATAGTTATCGACTTTTGAGAGTACATACATGCACACTTTACTACTTTATAATATATATTACTTATTTTATTAATAATCATCTAAATAGCAATTTCGGACATCTAGACACAACTAAAAACATCTCAATTGGCAACACTGAGCAAGAGATGTAAGCCACATTTCAGTATGTTAGTCAGTGACCGATTGCTTCTAGAGATGCTGGAGCATCTAAAAAAATAATGTTAAAATCTTGCCCAATTTTTTCCATAATTCTTATGAAATGATAAAAAGACTTTCAGATTTTGCCATTGAGCCTCATTATGTTCCATATAAAACAGATTGGCAGAACTATTATGATATTTTAATTTTAAAATTAATGGTACGAAAAAGAAAACTATTAATAAAAACATTACTTTTGGCTGGAAATTCAACTTATTATAATTCTGTCAAAAATTCTAAAGAAAATATGCTTGTCATTGTAAGTTTCATGCTAATTCTTGTTAAGAGTCATATAATGTGTAAGTACAAAACACTTGATTTTTCAGGAATATCTGTCAGTTAAATACTTTCTGTTGTGGTAAAACTAATTGAAAAATTTGGCAAAAGAAATTCTCATGACAGATGACAAACTCAGATTTGGCAAGTTTGATGAGATAGAGTGCTCACAGTAGCTGGGTCCAGGAAGGGAAAGTAAGTGGGATGAGGCGAGGTCACAAAAGAATTTCTGGGCCACACTTTATAATACTATAGCTTAAATGGCACCGGATTTTGGCCAATCAGAGACCTTTTACATCATATGGCATCCACTCTTTTATACACTGGGACTAGTACCATTTAATACAACTAGTTACTACTGCTGTATTATAACTATTATGGCTACTTTTAACTCACTCTCTCCTCGCACATAAACTTTCTTATCTATCTTACAATCTAGATACACCAGCTTTATTTTACTTTTCAAGTCTTACACCAAATTCGAATGGTTGTACTACGGACGGAAACTAAGGTCCCAGCTCAGCAGTATAGGTACATCGTTAGTAGAAAGCCAATCTCACCCCAAACGTAAACAGTTTTTATTTAAAAAATGACACTTTTCCCAAGGTAACGGCGGTTTTATTGAAAGCAGCAGAAATATAATCCTGAAAGAATTATTAATACCTTTTTTGGCTTCCACTATTGAAACGAATGTTAAACAAATAAAACATCGAATTACTGAATGTAGTATCTCTCAGCCCGTGAGAGACGCACTCAAAAGGGAAACAGACAAAGGAAAAGGACAAGAAGAAGAGCGTTGTTGTTAATGTTCGCATGTGTGTTGCGTCTGATCAGCTGAGGGTTCGCCGGTGTAGTTGTGACTGGTGTAGGCTGTGGTAGTCTTGGCTGGGGTGTTCCCGGGATGTGTGAGTTTTGCACGGGCTGGAGTTGATGTCTTGGTGGAGGCGAGGCAGTGTGGGGTGTTATCAGTGTCGGGCCCATCGTGACTGGCTCAGAGGTCGTCGCTGATCGTGGTTCGCCTGATTGGTAGTCAATTCCTTCCTCTTCCTCATGAGGGATGCTGTCTGCCTGCACACGCTTGAAAAATGAGGAGTTGCGTGTGATTTGGTGATCCCAGCATGCTGCTGTCACCATACTGCCCGTCTTCCGAACAACTGTATTGGTTCGGGTTGAAGGGTAGGGAGAGCTTGTTGTTCCTGCGTTGCTATGATTCGCTATGCTATGATGTGTGAATGGGCAAAGAAGTTTTGCGATGAGGGATTCCAGACAAACCAATGTTCATCTTTCGCCCCGTGAGGGCTTTCAAGTGGGATACCTTGGTGGTGCTGTGGGGAGTCAACCTATATTGGCAGAGAAAGAATGGCAGCTGTGTCTTCCATTCCTGGCCTTCTGCAGTGGACGTGTGCATGAACTTGTTGATCGTCCGCATGAAGCGCTCGCCTTCGCCGTTAGATTCTGGCCAGAGAGGGGTAATTGTCCTGCGGTGAAACCCGGACTGAGTGGCAAAAAAATCATGATCTTGGAAGGGAGGTCCGTTATCCGTTTTAACCACAGCTGAAAGGCCCTGTCGAGCAAAGATAAAGTTTAGGCATCAACCTCTGGAAAACGGCTATATTCATCAATGGCGACCAGCACATAATCGCCTGACATGAAGGGGCCCGAGAAATCCAGGCCCATTTCAGACCAATGGGGCAGAGGGGAGTTGGGTAGGGCGAATGGGTTTCCGATGGGCCAGAGTGGAGTTTAGGAATTGGCATAGGCTCTTACACCATCTTGTCGATCCCCGGAAACCAGACCTTTTCCCTGATTAGTTTTTTGTTTTAACAATTCCCATGAGTGTATGGTGGGTGATGTCCATGGCCTTTCTTTGCAGCGATGATGGGAACACTAAACGATGGTCCCTAAGGACGACACCATCTTAGATGGACAGTTCGTCCTTAAATACGGCAAATCATTCACAGAGATCATTCACAGAACTGGATTGCAGACATGAGCTGTTGTAGTTGGGAGTCTTGCTGTGTAGCTATTCGGACTTCTCCCAGAGTCAGTGTCTTGTAGGCCGCGTTGTCCCTCACAGGTTGGTGATGAGGGTGTCGACTGAGGTAGTCCGCTGGATTCAGGTCATCCTTTCTAGGACGATATATTAATTTGTATTCGTATGGCAAGAAGCGTAATCTCCAGCGCTCTATTCGTGTTGAGGCTGGCTTTAGGATTTGACAATGCCCAGGAGCGGCCTGTGAGCAATCGTGATGGTGAATTTCGACCTGTATACATATAGGTGAAAATGTTCGGCTGCGTATACCACGGACAGCATGTCCCTCTCCATTTGGGAGTAGCGTTGTTTCACTTCTGTGAGCGCTCGGCTCGCATAGTTGAGGAATTTGCATTCTTCTGTGAGGACTGTGCCTACCAGGGTCGAAATAGGCCATGACGCCAGCCCCTGTCAGCATCTCTTGTCAACAGCTCGCTGCTCAACCTCGGATCATCTCCATGGGACGTCCTTCCTCGTGAGCTGTCGGAGGGGTTCGCTCATGGTCGCATAGTGGGGGATGAACCAGGAGACATTGGGCCATGCCCAAGAACGAGCGGACCTCTGCAACAGTTTTGGTGAGGTGCTGTTTGCTTTGTGCTTTGTTAAGCTTGGCCCCAGTGTCCTGAATGTGTCTCTGGGTTGCCTTTAGGTTTTTGTCATGCATGGCTTGGTCCTTTCTGTGGATTATGATGTCGTCAGAAAGGTTCCTGACACCGGAAATGTCACTGAGGAGGTCCGCAAGTACTTTCTGGAATATCTCTGACACCGCAAATACCACAAATAGCAATCTCTTGTACCGGTACAGTCCTGCATGTGTGGTGAATGTAGTTATGTACTGGCAAGACTCTTCCAGTTCGAGCTGATATTGTCTTTGTAGCCAATATTTGCATTGATGAATCCACGGACAGGGTATGCCTGTGTGGACCCATATGCATATATTTTGGCTGTTTGATATTATGTAAATTTGGCTTGTCCTACATGTTGTCGTACTCCTGCCCAGTTAGGATGTTGACACTGACACATTTATCAACCAGGAATGTTATTGGTGTGTCTTCCGGGGTCTTCGAGGTATGTATCTGCATGACTGTGACCGTGAAGACTGACTCATCAATGGATGTGGATGGAGATCACCCCCCATCTCATCATCAAACTCCGGAATGTTCGAGGAAAGCAGTCTTACCGTGGGCCTGGAAGACACGGGCGAAGTGGTTTATTTTGAGTCAGTTTCTGCACCCCCCCCACTGGCTGGACAAGAAGCATGACTTGATGAGGTGCCACAGTAGCGGCAAATGGCGGAATCACCAGCCCCATGCAGCCTGTTGGCAACACGTGGTGACAATGTCGTGAAAACTGGTGGCCGGTATGACCGCCTCTGGAAATCTCCACGTAGCCTCTGGCATTGTGGTGATTTGTTGAAAGGTTTCCACCGTTTCTTCTATACCCGCCCTCGATTGTGATTGTGTCCGACTCGGCCAGATATTGCATTGACGGCGCAGGCCTCCACGGCTACAGCCCTCGTATCTTCTAGCTCAAGAGGAGACGTCTTTGAAAGCTTTACGTCTGACCTTCGTGGAAGAGCAGCCTCGCAAAATTTGCGCCAGAATTTTGCGTTCGATGTTGTCAAAGTCGCACGTGGCAGCCAACGTGCGTAGTCTTGTGTAGTAAACGTCCAAATCTTCTGCAGGTCTCTGGGTAGCTTTCCTGAATTTCAAGAAGTTTACAAGGTGTTTTTCTTAGGGATGAAGTACGCTGTCAGAGAACGTTTCAGTCTGTCATAATCCGCTGCTATTTCTACCCCATCGATAGCGTGTATCGCGCCACTTTCTTTGTCTTCGTCTGTGAAGCTATCGAATATATCGTATACTTCGTCCTCGGTGTAGTGGAGGAGCATCGCCTTGCGTTTTCTCTCATTATTCACGTCTAGAGCACACAATAGGTTTTCAAATCTTTCGATCCACTTTCGCCATCTGAGGCCTGTTGTGTGTTCGTCACTGTAAACTGCGAACAGTGGGAACGAACGGATAGTATATTTGTCATCGTGTATTGAAAGGTGTTTCATTTTGTCTTGTGTTGCAGTTTCGCTCGTCGCCAAAATGTAGTGTCTCTCGGCTCATGGGAGACGCACTCAAAGGGGAAAACAGACAAAGGAGAAAGACAAAAAGAAGAGCGTTGTTCTTCGCACGTGGAGATAATGAAAAAGAGTTAATCTCTGCGCATGAGCATACTTTATTTCCGCTAGTGTAGCGCATGATCGGAACTCACTTCCGTCATGATCTAGATAGCCGCAATGGAGATAATTGTAGATGGTTATCTCCCTTTATATCTGTATGGTGTTAGGTACGATATAATACTGAACACTAACAGTACTGTGCTAAAATAAAACAGTAAACATGTACAGAGAGAGAGAGAGGGAAAACGGTATACCTGTATTTGAAGTGTTAAACATATCTTTTATAAATAGACTTACGTATAAATGTAAGCAAATATAACTTAGTAATGTACTGTACACATAATGCCCTATGCTTTTTAGGGCTTAAAGTTATTAATTAAAATTATGTTAAAGTTGGTAAAAAGGAGAAATAATTGAATGAGAATATAAAGGAATTTTCCATTCAAAAGTAGCGGCCGAAATGGTGGTTGTTTTTAACTGTGTCGCAGTGGTAAATAGTAGCGGTAGTAATTCTCACTGAAAATAGGAGGGGATTACGTACCAAGTGGTCAATGGTGAAGAACAAAGGACACGAGCGGCCATATTGGATTTTTGGCGGGAGAATATAAACAGAAACACAAATCATATAAAGATAAAGAGGGCAAAGGGATTAGATGGAAATAAATGTTGCATTTATTTGGAAAAAAGGGTTAAGAAGCGTAGAAAGTAAAGATAATAGTGTTTCTGTGTTTGCCGGTTTTTGTGTACCGAAATGGATTTATCTGTGATGTGGAGATTATTTTGAACCGTAATATTTGGTGATAATCGCACCGAAAGACATGTTATCGAGACAAAGAAATCAATTAAGAAAAACGACCATATGACAGAAAGGAAACATACCGGTATAGAAAAAGGGTAGTTTCTTATCAGGAGGAATGTTTAAGACATGAGTCGCTAGCCTGATGTGGGTAGAAACTAAAAGAGATCTTTGGTCATTTTAATCTCGACGTCTGTTCCTAGTTTGGACGAAAAGGAATGTGGAGAGAATGACCAAAGATTTGAAGCAAGAAATATCCTCATTTTAAGAAATGCCCGTATTGAAAAGAGGAAGAGATTTTTTACGTACGTATAGTAACGCACGTAGTGAGCTCTAGGTAACTAGGATAATAAATGATGAGGCAAAAGGGTTTTGCGTGTCTGGAAAGGTTGATACAGGCGAGTGAGCCCTAGAGAGGCAGTAGGCGTTGAAATCCTGAGGCAAAAGGTTTTTATGTGCCTAGAAAGGTTGACATGGGCGAATGAGCTCTAGGCGGGCAGTATGCGTTGAAATCCTGAGGCAAAAGGGTTTTACGCGCCTAGAAAGGTGAACACGGGTGAGTGAGCAATGAAAATTCGTCTAAACGTTTTTTTTATACTAGTGCTGACGTCACGGAAAAAAGGAGGCTCTATTTAGTTTCGTAAATCATATGGTCTAGGCTGGCTTGACCGTGGTGATAAACCAGCTCGATATTCATATCCCTATTTTCGTATTTAATTATTATTTTATGAAAGTGATCGCTACACTTTTATGGTGTAGTAAACTGCACATTAATTTTAGTAGTCCGTTGTGACACAGCAGCATGCCAAAATTAAAAAAATCTGCTAAATAGAAACTAGACTGTTATTACTTTCACAAAAACTGACTTGATTTAATCGCTTGGTATTGAAAAAGCGATGGAAAGGACTTATACAATCTGAACATGACTTGACTTGATACGTTTGAATCGGGTAAGGGAAGGGCGCATACAATTGTGAACGGCTGTCCTACTAGAAAATAAACTGTAGAAAGATTTGCGGGAATATTTGAGGAAAACAGGCGAAAAGTTGTGAAGTATTCATTTTATTGTAAAGAATGTTCTTTTTTTATTTGTGAGAGGATGATTGACGAAACTCCTGGTATAAGAATTATTTGTTTCTGATGTTTAGAACCAAAGATTATCTCGAGAATGACCTCTGGTGACCTCGAAGATTAACCTATGTGGGAAGTCGATTTTTATTGATTATCCATTCAGAATATTAAGATAGTCCTTGTAGTGTTCACGGAGAATACGCACGTAAAACAAACAGATGGCTCAAATATTAATATAGATAGAAGTGCCTGTTCATATATCTGAGTTTTTCTCTTTGTAAGTTTAGGGTTTGGAGTAGTGTTAGGGTTAAAGTGTTTTGAAACATTACGCATTACTTATTTTATTATTATAAATTAAAATATTACTTGTGAATGCAGATCTACAAACTTCACAATATGATTTCTCCCCAGTGTGTTCTTTTAAAGATGAATTCAATGAAAATGCTGATCCACATACCTCACAAGAATATGGTTTCTTTCCTGAGTGTGTTTACATATGCTTCTTTAAAGATGTATTTTCTGAAAACGCTGAACCACACACTTTGCATGTATATGGGTTTTCACCAGTGTGTGTTCGTATGTGTTTTCAAAGATAAATTCAGTGGAAATGCTGATCCACAGACCTCAAGAATATGGTTTCTCTCCAGTGTGTGCTTACATGTGTGTTTTCAGATTTTAACTCCGTGAAAAATAATGTTTCTATCCTGTGTGTGTTCGAATGAATGACACTTTGCCTACGGAATATCATCTTTTCAAGTATTTTGAACTTCATATCCGAAATATAAAGATCAATAATAGGTAAGTCATAATGCGTGTTTTCACTAAATTTGTGACCACAAAACCTAAAGAATATTATAGAGTGGGCATATTATCATTAGATGATCGTTGGCAAAAGGTTATTACATAAAATGGGTCATATTTTGATTAAATATTTATTGTTCTTGTTGTTTATATCTTCAACTTATTCTGAAAACTACATTTCATATGTTACCAGCTAATACATATTTTACAAGCATAGAGCTACTCTCCTGTGTATGTTAGCATGTCCTTTTCAACCTGATATCCTTACAAATGCAAACCACATATTTCACAAACATATGGTTTCTCTCCAGTATGTGATTGCATGTGTAATTTTAAATGTGAATAATGAGAAAATGCTGATCTGTACATTACACTCCAGGGTGTGTTTCCATATGTATTTCTAATTATGATTTCATTCAAAATGCTGATCCACACACTTTTGAAGTAAAAGAATTCCTCTTCAGTATGTTTGCTTGTGTTTTTTTTTAACTGTGAATTATTGGAGAATGCCGATTAAAGTAATTTGCAAAAATATGGTTGCTCTCAAGTGTGTGTTTGCACATTTCTTTCATTGTGAAACACAACAATATGCTGGTATGCACATTTCAAAGAATTTTCTCAAGTGTCTGTTCACATATGTTTTTTTAAACTCCCTTTCATTGAAAATACAGATCCACATACTTCACAAGTAAACGGTTTCTCTCCAGTATGTGTTCGCATGTGTTTTTAAAAATTTGATTTCAGTAAAAATGCAGACCTGCATACTTCACAAGAATATGATTTCTCTCCAGTATGTGATTGCATGTGTAATTTTAATTGCGAACTATAAGGAAATGCTGATGTGCACACTTCACAAGAATATGGTTTTTCTCTAGTGTGTGTTCGCATGTGTACAGTTAAATTACTTTTCGTTGAAAATGCAGATCTACACACATCACAAATAAATGGTTTCTCTCCCGTGTGTGTGTTCGAATATGTCTATTCAAATAAGTTTTATTTGCAAATGCAGATCCACACACTTCACACGTAAATGGTTTCTCTCCAGTGTGTGTTTTTTAAAATTTGATTTCAATGAAATTGCAGACCCGCATATTTCACAACAATATTTCTCGCCAGTATGTGATCGTATGTGTAATTTTAATTGCGAATTATAAGTAAATGCTGATGTGTACATCTCACTAGAATATGGTTTTTCTGTTGTGTGTGTTCGCATGTTGGCTTTTAAATGTGATTTCCTTGAAAATGCTGATCCACACACTTCACAAGTAAATGGATTCTCTCCAGTGTGTGTTCGCATGTGTGTTTTTAAATTTCCTTCCTGTGAAAATGCAAATCCACATACTTTTTCTGCAGTGTGTGTTCGCATATGTACTTTTAAAAGTGAACTTCGAGAAATCAAGAATATGGTTTTTTCTTGTGTGTGTTCGCATGTGATTTTCTAAAGTTGATTTCTGTGAAAATGCAGATCGACACACTTCACAAGTAAATGGTTTCTCTCCAGTATGTGTTCGAATGTGATTTGTTAAAGTTGATTTCATTGAAAATGCAGCTCCACACTCTTCACAAGAATATGGTTTTTCTCCGGTGTGTGGCTGCATGTGTCCTTTTAAATGGGATTTCCTTGAAAATGCAGACTCACATACTTCACAAGAATATGGTTTCTCGCCAGTGTGTTCACATGTGTGCCTTTAAATTTCCTTCCTGTGAAAATGCAGATCCACATACTTCACAAATAAATAGTATCTCTCCAATGTGTGTTCGCATGTGTCCTTTTAATTGAGATTTCTGTGAAAATGAAGATCAATATACTTCACAAGTAAATGGTTTCTCTCCAGTATGTTTTTGAATACGTACTTTTAAATTTCCTTCCTGTGAAAATGCAGATCCACATACTTCACAAGTAAATGGCTACTCTCCAGTATGTGTTCGCATGTGTCCCTTTAAACTTGTTTTCTGTGAAAATGAAGATCCACATTCTTCACAAGTAAATGGTTTATCTCCAGTATGTTTTTGAATATGTACTTTGAAATCTGTTTCCTCTGAAAATGATGATCCACACCCCTCACAGGAATAAAATATTGCTCCAGTGTAAGCTTGCATGTTTTATTTAGGAATTCTTATTCTAACGATGTATATATGTATATACCTCCCTCGAGACTTTGGACCGTGCACACGAAATCTTCTCGTAACATTCTGAATACCTAGCTTCACGTTTTCGGCTGTAACTTTTCCTGCCCAACAGATACAAATTGACAAGATACATTGTTAGAAGGCTGGGGAAATTTCTAACGATATATATATATATATATATATGTACATACCTCCATCAAGAATTAATTCCACAATCCATAGACGTTGTGCTGTGTACTCGAAATTTCCTTGAGAAATACTACCTACCTAGCTTCACGTTTTCGGCTGTAACCTTTCCTGCCCAACAGATGCAAATTTGCAAGATACAGTGTTAGAAGGCTGGGGAAATTTATAACGATATATATATATATATGTACATACCTCCATCAAAATGAATTCCACAATCCATAGACGTTGAGGTGTGTACTCGAAATTTCCTTGAGAAATACTACCTACATAGCTTCACGTTTTCGGCTGTAGCTTTTCAGGCCCATTGGTCTATAAAGTCAAAATTTCCCTGTAAAACGCTAAATACCTAGCTTCACGTTTTTGGCTGTAACAGATACATTATGGGCGAATATGGCGATCTCCGGGATATTCACTACAAACTATAAAGCAGTCAGAATAGACTCCAGAAGAAAAGGGTTTCGAACACTCACCGCCAGCTTCCATTGACAACCGGGTGCCACACGAGTATTCTACCCTTCCCAGCAGTCAATT